>JAAFCE010008833.1:32345275-32781855 GCA_013389805.1 Trigoniulus corallinus | reverse complement strand
AGTTCTAATGCATATACTGCACAGACACTACACTAATGCGACGGTTATTGGGTATTAGCAGTACCCAGCTTTCCCGAGCGACCATCCATGTCAGTACTAACTGGGCTTGCGTTGCTTAACTTCAGTGATCAGACGAGAACTGGTGTGTCCAACGCAACTCGCCGCTCCCCACACGGCTTGCATTCCAAGTCCACTATTGGTAAAACCAAGATTATGGCAAAAGGCCGATTACGTAAAACTACCGTCCGTCATAGACAGAAAAGGGAGTTAGGATTGATGGAGAGACCGGGATTTAGATGTTAATAAACACACATTTCCAACTGAGACTTAATTCGAACTCAAACTCAGGGCCGTAACTAGGGCGTGGCGAAGAAAGCAGCCGCCACTGGCGCAAATGGATTCGGGGTGCAAAATGTTTAAGTTTTTTGTCAATATTGGGTTACGGGCAAGCGAAAGTTAGACACTTGCCACAGGCGCTTCATGCCCCCGTTACGGCACTGCTCAAAATGTTACCTAAGTAGAAGAGCGGCGAGTTGTGTTGGACACACCAGTATCTCGTCTGATCACTGAAGTTAAGCAACGCAAGCCCAGTTAGTACTGACATGGGTGGTCGCTCGGGAAAGCTGGGTACTGCTAATACCCAATAATCGTCACATTAGTGTAGTGTCTGTGCAGTATATGCATTAGAACTATACAGTGGACGGGTCTCTAATGACCTAGTAGTTGATGGGACCTTAAACTCCAACAAACAAACAAATTAAAATCAGAATTAAGATATGGGTCCCGGTTGTGGTCGTTCAGAAGAAGAAACGAGATACTTGCTTTCCCTACTTGGGGCTGGAAAGAATGCATTTTGACGCACAAGTTGATCCGATTCCCATAAAATCCCCCTCTCAGAACATTATCTCCAAACTTTGCCATCCTCTGGAACATTGTCTCAAAGCTTTTCCCAACACTGAAACACTGACTAGAAGTTTTGCCCACCCCTGGAACCAGAGCCAGCTCTAGCTTTTACGGGCCGGGTTCAAAAATATTTTGCGAGGCCTTTCGCAGGAAAATACTGTGCATTTTTTACATTTTGTAATACATACTGTTAGAGTAGTACTGCTGTCGAGGCCCGCGCGCGGAGCTTTAGTAAACGCGGGGCCGGGTTCTGACGAATATGGTGAGCTTCTGCGGATACCAGACTAAAAAATATTTTTCGGGGTCTTTTGTAAGAAATAAACATGTAACATAAAGGCCCGGGCGTGGGGTAGGGTTCGGCGAACGCGCTGAACCCTCCTTACGCCGGTTCTGTGTGGAATAATGCTTCCAAGCTTTGTCTTACCCTGGAAAATTTTCTGCGGACGCTCATGGCTCACAGCATCTACTGTAGTTATGAAATCTAGTCGTTAGGATTCAACGTTGTTTATTCTCTACATTCTGGATATCAGGAGAAAAGAGTTAAAAATCAGTTTTAAGTGCTGTATGTGCAGTCGTGTGCGTCTTTAAGTTTTTACGTGACTAGTTGACTAATCGGATGTCAAAACTCGAAATCAGGTCGAGAGACAGTGAGCTGATGATGCGCTACCACCAACTCTCACATAGAGACAGAGAGAGAGAGAGGTGGGAGACTGGTGATGGTGGTGGCATATAATCAACAAATTTTATCTGTAGGATTGCTGCTAAGGTTATGAAGTGGTTGGATGTGGATTCATGGAATTTTGAATCGATATCAATGGCGGAGTTGGGAAAAGGAGTAAAACTCAGAGTATGTCATTGTATATTATGACACATTTGATGAGAAAATACATGTGAAATGTACAGACAGTAGAGATTATTATAAATAGTTCATGTGCAAGAAAATGACAAAGCATTAGCTGTCATGTTAGTTGCAATTATCTTGATGACTCATTATAAAGTAGATTAGTTTCCAATCTGACCACTGTTAAGAGCTTATTGAGCGCCATGTGGTCAACAGTATTTTGAAGACATGCAACTTCTACTATTAGAAAAAGCTACCATATTATATTATGTCGCCAACTTGCTTAAAACGTAATAAAACGTTGTAATTCAGTTCATGCCTAGTGGTCTATTCATCTAACATGACTTGGCTGATTCATACACATGCAATATAAAAACTGGATTCACTTTCCCGGAAGTGTTGTACCTTTCTAACTTCGAACGGTAACAACACATTATGGGGTATTCACAACGTCTTCCTCACTTTTCGGCGGATAAGTTAATTTTATTTATTATGTGTGAGTGTGTTTTTGTGTGCAATTATTGTAAGAAGAGACTGGTGAGTGCTTTTGTTTCGTGGTTTTTTTTTCTGATATATAATATGTGAGCCCTAAAGGGTTTGGAGCATCAAAAGCCGGAAGATCTTTGCTTTTAGACTCAAACATATGAATAAATGGGCAGTCAATCGAACAACTCCTGGAAATGGCGCCAACGGATTTTTTGTTTTTCATTTTCTGAAGAAAAAAAAAAGAGGAGAGACATCTCATGGTCAATGTATTAATGGGGGTTTCTTTGCAAGCAGATGGTGACCGATGGCCACAAAAAGTAAGAATTAAGAATAAAATTATTAAGAAAGACACATTACAGGAAGTTACTGGTGTCGGTCTTGGACTTCTGAAGGATTACCAGCTGTTTAATAATAATAAAAAAAAGGTGGTTCATAAATTTTTAGACAGAGGCCCTTACTTGGATTTAAGTTTTCCTAGTAAGAAAATACACCCCCAAACACACAAACGACATTCAAATATTTAATTGGTGATAATACTGTAGGTGGGGCAGCAAAACTAGGCGAAAGTTAAAATCATTATAATTTGAATTTTTGAAACATTTAGATAACGAATTTTAAACCTGACCAGTGAATGTAATAGGTTCATTACAAACCTAAAAGATTGATCTGTTAACAGAGAGCATGAGAATGTTAGGTAAAAAAGGTCACGATTACCACCAGCATACATGAGATATGTAAAGCATTTGACAGATATCTTAGTCATCCATTTAATTCCACACGTACTCAGTCCGAGGTTGTAAAGATACTCTTTTTTTAAGCCTGTTTTTGCATTCCTGAAATACCACCGCCACCAGGTTCGTTCACTCACTTTAACAAAATAGCACTTGGGCGTCATCAGTTTGACCTCCAGCGAATTTTTTATAAATTAGTTCTAGATAAGCATAAGCTTATTTATTTTTAAACCAGTAGCCTCGACGAAAACGACCGTTGAAACGAATAAAGAAATGGGTAACTCAAATATACGCTGATCATAATTCTCGAATGGGACGACCGGTTTATTATGTTCGGTGCTTATACCTAATTGATATACAAACTTTAATTAGTACGTTCAGGAGTGGTTAGTTTCACGTCGACTTGTTAAAGATGTTAAGTGTCTCATATCGATGTGCAGACGAGAACTCCCACACCTGCATATTAAGGCTCTTCTTATTTGAAGGGTGATGATACCACATGGATAGTACCAAAAAGACTATATCCCTGCACCTTAGGAAAAACCCATCCCCATGCTATTTTATTAAGAGTGCCACTACTGCACTACAATCAACCCATTAGTTTCCACAATTGAGTTCGTATTGGAGAGAACAAGGTCAATATTTTGTTACCTACAGCATGCTTCAAATTCATTCATTTTCTTACCCGGATCTTACTTGAACCAAATATTCAGTTATTCATTGCTTAGACCTCATTCACTTCCTAGACGTATCATTCGTAGGACGTTCAATTTACTTTTTGACAGGTGATTTACAAGAACATGTGTGTGCGGGGTAGGACCGCACCCCCACAGGTAACCCTGCCACTATTGCTGCGGGTTCTGGAAATTTGACTGGGGTGCCCCCATGCCCCCAGTCAGAGCTGTCGTAAAAAGCAAAGGAGTCGATAAGAACTCACAGACCCGCTTCCGCCACAGGCGGGATGAGGGTAAGAAGATGATGATGATGATTTACAAGAACGTATGTGCACAGTCTTGTTAAACATTCGGCCATCAGTCTGCGTAAAAGTATACAGTATTTCGCTTAGCAAAGCTACACTACCTTTCCATCTCGACTGTGGCAGGGTCGGATCTTAGAGTTATAGCTCCCCACTCCCGCCTATTTTCCACTACGTCCCCTCCATCCTACACACTGCCATATCCTTACGTATAGCCTGCTCCCACGTCTAATTTGGTCTTCCCCTGCCCCGGTGCTTCTAACGACCTGCATCCCCGTAATGGACATAACGAGCTCCTCCTCCGCTCTTCTCATCGCATGCCCATACTACCTCAATCTACTCTCGATCAGTTTTTCCGCAATATCCCCCACCCTCAAGCCTCCCTGTAACATACTCATTCCTAATTCTATCTACTCTCGACACGCCACCCATGTACCGCAGCATTCCCATCTAGGCTACCCTCATTCTATTGTCATGGCTTTTCCTCACTGACCAGCACTTTGGCCTGACCGCTACCCCGTAAAACTTCTTTTTCAACTTTATTGGCACCCTCCGATTACATGGGATTCAATTTGCCTGTCTCCACTTCAATACTGTTAATGTACGAGTATGAAATTGTTTTTTAGGTCCCCTATAGACGGACCTTTAATTTTCATTATGATTTCTAACCCGTTTTTCCGGGCTATGGCAGGGTCAGATGTCAATCTGCCACGACAGTGTCGAAAACACACAGGCGAACTGTTGACGGCATTCTTGTGCAACCGGACTGCCGACCTAATGCCACAAGTCTTGAACGGCGGTGTACTTTTTAGTAGGGGAGGGGGATGTGACAGTGTCCTATAACATATATACCGACGCCAGGAGGCAAGCTGCTACTTCTGGAAATTTTGCGGGTTGTTAGGTGCGGGGCAGTGGCGTACCGAGTGGGTGGGCGGAGGTGGACAGATGTCCCAGGGCGCAAAAATGCACAAACAATTAACTCACATTAAGTTTAGCGGGTGCCAGAGGGTGCAGATTTCGGTGTTTGTACCCGGGCGCAGAATACCCTCGGTGCGCCACTGGTGTGGGGAGCACAATTTCTACTTCTCATCCGTCCGAAGCATAGCCGACTCAGTCAGAAGGGTCTCACTGTTCCAAATGTTTTTTTTTTAGAAATTTAGGATCCGTAAAACCTCCAGCCGGGTCTGAGGCTGCACTAAAGGCAAAGTTTGAACTTCCCTCTTGCTGGAAAGTAGTTGGGAGCGGCGAGTTGCGTTGGACACACCAGTTCTCGTCTGATCACTGAAGTTAAGCAACGCAAGCCCAGTTAGTACTGACATGGGTGGTCGCTCGGGAAAGCTGGGTACTGCTAATACCCAATAATCGTCGCATTAGTGTAGTGTCTGTGCAGTATATGCATTAGAACTATACAGTGGACGGGTCTCTAATGACCTTTCAACAAATGGAAAGTAGTTAAGAGACTCTGCCTGGATCAAACCTATAACCATGGACTTAGGAGTGAAACACAACTTACTGAACCACAGAGGATCACAGGGCCGGCGCGAGGCAGGTCCACCACATTTCCCAGAACCCGGCCCCACGCGCGGGCCTCTATATTACAAAATGTAAAATGTTTATCCAACAAAAGGCCCCGCACAATATTTTTGAACCCAGCTCCGCAAAAGCTCGCACCGGTTCAAGAAGATCATTAATTCAAAATCCTGCAACTGACGCGTGAAGGAGTTGTCGCGGCTGAAAATTTTGTCAATCAACGCCTACTACTGCATGCACATCATATGAGTGCGACATATATTGTACATAGATTATGGGATTCCCCTGCTGTAATACGATTCAGTACCACCCTTAATTAAAACCAAATTTGTTTTTATGCTTGCCGAATAAATATGGTAACCACCACGGAGGTAAAAGATAGCGGTCTATCAAAATGTTTATATACAAAGGTGTTGATTTTTTCCAACAGCAATATAAACAAGTTTAGGCGATATAAAAAAAATTCCGCCTCAATGTTATGGAAATTAGGCGCTGAAAACAGACGCTGAAACTACAGTCATTATTAAGATGATTCATATTTAAAGCGATTTACAGTAGTAGGTACTTAGGATCACGTGACAACCGCCTTGTATGATCTAACCCCTAATAGATCTATACCTTGCCGATGGTGCGATTGTCCAGCCAGGTACTGCAAACCCTATGCTTATTTATCGTCGGCCTACAGTTTGTTGGGGGCACTCCACTCGGGATTTTTTTCTCGCCACCCAGGCAAGTCACTACGCAGCAAGTGGATCAGGAAAAATTTCTACTAGCGTGGCTGAAGTGCCCCAACGAATTGTAGCTTAGGTCGGCAACCGGCTGTGTAAAAAATACCGTCCAATAGATCGCTCATATGTCCCAGGTGGACAAAATTCGGGACTCGACTTTCCCGTAGGCGAGAAAAGAGTTGGTAGTAGTAGTTGCTTAGAAAGGCACACTATGAAGTACGAAAGTCGTGGTCATAGCTGCCAACCTAATGCCAAGACCTTTTTGCCCTCTTAAAATATGCACCAGAACAGGAGTACATCATCCTCATACCTTTATCCCTCTTGTGGCGGGGACAGGCCTGCGGGTTCTAGTCCTTCACTCTTGCCTATCTCCAACCAGGTCCCCGTCCACATCCACACCATATCCTTATGGACAACCTGCTCCCACGCCTGCTTTGATCTCTCCCTACCCCGGGTGTTTCCAACCACTTGCTTTCCTGTAATAGACCTAACGAGCTCCTCCTACCCTCTTCGAAGTTCGTGTCCATATCACCTCAATCTACTCTTCCCACCTCTTCCCACCATCTGCATTTCTGTAATCGACCTAACAAGCTCCCCCTCCCCTTCTCATTGCATGCCCATACCACGGCACTCTACTATCCCCCATTTTTTCCGCGATGTCCCCCACCTCCAGGCTACCTCTAATATACTCATTCCTAATTTTATCAGTTCTCGACACTCCACTCATGTACCTCAGCATTTGCATCTCGGTTACTTGCATTCTATTTACGTGGCTCTTCCTCACTACCCAACAGTCTGCTCCATATAGCATAGCTGGCTTAATCACTGCCCTGTGAAACTTCCCTTTCAACTTGACTGGGACTTTCCTATCACACAAGACTCCACTTCAACCATCCTCCATTGATTTCATGGATCACATCCGAGTCTATCTCTCCATTGCTTTGGAACGTTCATCCTAAGTACTTTACCTCTTGCACTTTTTTCACCAGTTCGCCTCTAGAGAGTACGCCATCATTATTTTCCTGTCCTTATCAACTGAAAGTTAAATACTCTGTCTTCTTCGTGGTTATCTTTAGTGCTCCCTCTTCTATCGCTCCTCTCATATCGTTTAGGCCCTTCTCTACTTGTTCTCTTGGGTCACTAAGGTTTCCTATATCGTCAGCAAACACCACGCACTGAGGGGCCCATTCTCGTACTCCGGTTAGCAGCTCGTCCATAGCCAGAATGAAAAGGTATGGACTTAGTGCTGAACCCTGGTGTACTCCAACCTTCACTGGAAAGCCTGCAGTAGTTCCCCAAGGAATCCTTACCCTGGCTATGGAACTAGAACAGAAGTACAGTGGCACAAATATTTTACCGAGATTCAGGAACACGAGAATGTTGCACATTTTCATTGTTTGTTTCGATGGTGTTTTATAGCCCAGTCCACTGCGTAGTTCTAATGCAGAGTCTGCACAGGCACAACATTGTTACGACAATTTGTATTAGCGTTACCCAGTGTTCCGAAGCGGTCACCCTTGCTAGTACTAGCTGGGATTGCGTTGCTTAACTTCAGTAATCAGACAAGACCAGAATTAAAATTGAAGGAGAAATTGTAATAGTTGCAGTGATAAGAACACGACACTAGGGCCTCATGTGCCCTTTGCCCTCTTCCGTCGATTCTCGCGATCAAACTTCTCTAATAGCAGCCCACTCGGATAAAGCAGATAAATCCATTGGCCCACTAGCTCCTAAGCTAAACCCAGTGCTTAGCATGTGGAGACCAGATTCGATATTTATGTGGTAATAAAATTTGACGAGATCAGAAAAGTTTGAACGACACTGCCCTAAACAGTAAATTCGTAGGACCTTTTCAGATGCCTTAAGTGAATGCAGGAGAATCCGCATAATGAAAACTTGCTTGATATATCGTGTCACAAAAGAAGGAAGCGACAGTGTATTATAAATGACCATTGAATCCATTTTGGGATTTTCTTTAAAAATCGATCTGTCCCTTCGAGCAATGATGGATACTGATGTCTGTGTTTAAGTAATGACTTTAATGGTGCAACCAACTTCACCTTTGTCAACTGATAAAATGATCAAACCAGGATAACAATAGCCCAAAGCAAGGAATTTGACACCGTCATTATGGGAAACGAAAATAGAGTTACTTGAATGCAATAAAGGTTAACTTACACTATTCCTACAAAGCCATTGCCCTACTCAGAATAATGCTCATGCTTTGGACGGGCCAACGTGTCCTAGCTTTCGCTACAATGGCTTGGAACCGGCGACCACTTCAAAATCTTGTTTTGTAGTTAAGTTTCTGTTACCTACTAGGGAGATCGGGCTCCCAATGAAATAGAGGTCCTATTTCTCATTCAGTGGAAAACCTAGCCCTATTTTTGTGCTCCACCTCTCATTCACCCGCCACTGGTACAAACGGTTTCTACTGGAGCCGGTTTATTTTTGGTGCACTAATTTATAAACGTTTGCCCATTTCATAGCAATGATGCAGTACTGTTCCCATAGTGCTGACGATTGGAGCCAGATAGCATACGTCGACCTCCTAGACCTGCTATGGTGCAAAATTGGATTTAAATGTTCCCAAAAAAAATGTCTTTGCATGGCAGAGGACTTGCTTTAATGATCAAGCAATTCTGAAAGCGCAAAACCACATTCAATATCAAGATTCTCAGAAAAGCCTAAGGCAAAGTGGTCCATTCTTTGAAATATGTAACATTAATACACGAGGTGACTAAGAAGGTAGCTGATGGTTTACAATGCGTCTTCATGAAAACATCGGTCTGCAGTCTGCAACCTTTTCAGCAACATGCAATACCCTCCATTTTTACCAACGTATGCTCTGGGACAGGGCAGGGAATAAAGTGTCGTTCGGACACTTTATTCCCTTATTCTCTCTGAAGAATAAAAGCCTATAACAGTATTCTCTGAACTGATATCAGATCTTAAGACAAACAAAACCCCTAGGTGAGCATCTAAGAAGAACAGAGTCATTCTCAGTATTTTCTGGAACAGTGACTCATCATCAACATCATTCCCTTATCCCACTTGTGGCAGAGTAGGGTCTGCAGGTTCTAGCACTACACTCCCGCCTATCTCTCACCAGGTCCCAGTCCACCCCACACACTATCATATCCTAATGGACAACTTCCTCCCCCGTCTGCTTTGGTCTCCCCCTACCCCAAGTGCTTCCAACCACCTGGATTCCTGTAATGGACCTAATGAGCTCCTACTCTCCTCTTCTCATTACGTGTCCATACTACCTCAATCTACTCTCCCTCATTCTTTCCGCGATGTCCCCCACCCCAAGGCTACTTCTAATTTACTCATTCCGTTCATCCCGTTCATATACCGCAGCATTCGCATCTTGGTTACCTGCATTTTATTTACATGACTCTTCCTCACTGCCCAACACCTGCTCCACATAGCGTAGCTGGTCTAATCACTGCCCTGTAAAACTTCAACTTGATTGGGATTCTCCTATAAGGCAAGGCGCAGCGTGACGCAGCCCTGCGAAATTCTGCTAGTAGGCAATCACCACACATTGAATCGCAGGTTTTCAACATACTGGTTTGCAATTTGCGTCAACTAAAATGGCTTTCAACGTAACAGTGATTTCGCAGGGTTGCGTCACACTGCGTCACCCTGCGGCCTCATTTTCCGTCTTGCCTAACACAGGACTCCACCTGCCTGTCTCCACTTCAACCATCCTCCATTGATTCAATGGGTCACGTCATTATCGTTGCTTTTTAACTTTAAACCTAAGTGCTTTACCTCTTGCACCTTTTTACCCTTTCCATCACTCCTCCAATATCTTTTAGGCCCTTCTCTACTTGTTCTCTGGAGTTCGTAGTCACTCCCGTTAGCAGCTCGTCCATAACCAGAATGAAACGGTATGGACGTACAGTAGTGCTGTACCTTGGTGTACCCCAACCTTCACTGGGAAGCCTCCTGCACGATTCGAATAAACCTTTCTTCTACCCCCCCCCCCCCGTTTTGCGTAATACCTCACAAACCACCTGTCAGGGAACACTCTTCATAAGGCTTCTCCAAGTGCGGCCAAGTTGCGTTGGACACACCAGTTCTCGTGAGATCACTGAAGTTAAGCAGCGCAAGCCCACGTTAATACCAACATGGGTTGTTTGTAAAGAACGTTGGGTGTTGCAAATATCCCCTCTCCTACATTCTCTATACCTACCTCCTTATCTCCCGCGAGCAGCCTCCTAAGGATTCGGCCTGTTATGGCTGCTTGGCTAGTCCCCAACCCGTTCTCAAAGAAATACTAAGAAGTTCACAAAGATGGCATGAAGATCTTCCTTTGCTGCCCTACATTGCGGATCTACTTGGCATGAACCACAACTGATTTCCACGGACACTAGTTCTATCCTGAAGGTGATATTGTATTACTTTCTCCCAGAGATTCTTGAAATGGCTCATCAGCTTGCTGCCTCAATCTTGAACATCACCTTTCCTCTTGAAGAGTGGCACTATGCAACTCTTACGATATGCAGAAGGTATTCTATCTCCACGTGCTTTCCTACTGAAAAGTTTCCCTAGCCACCTGATTCCTGTGATCCCTAGGCTACGCCACACTTCAATTGGGACTCTTTCTGGGCCTACAGCTTTTCGACTTCCTACTTCCTCCTCCGTTACCCTGTTCACCACCCCAGAAGACGTAGGATGGGTGTCAATGTCGTCCTCTGCTCGTGCAGCATTCAAGAGGCTGTGGAAATACTCTTCCCACCTCCTTTTTACCTCAGACTGGGGAACAATCCTTCACTGTTATGGCTCGGGGTATATCCTTAGCAGCCCTATTCTCTCTCCCCTTCCTTTGTCTGGAACCCGCAGGAATATTGGCCGGGTTGTCTATGGGGGATGCCGGCCCAGAAAACACTCGATGTATTATCTGCCATGGGAGCCGAGGTCTGTACCCCCATGACATTGAGGACGCATGATAACAACGGCCGGGGACCCGCTCGCGCACCCTTCACGGCCGCCAGCACTGGGGTTTTATGTGGAAAAGGGACTAACATTATTAACTACCCAAAAGTATAAAAGACGGGTGGAACTTCTCATCCATGAAAACATTTAATCGTTCTACAGAAAGTGTTAAATTTCATTGGATTCTCGGATATGAGTGACTCAAAGAGGTGCGTCATATACTGTCACATTTGTGCCCACATCTGGAATACAGGTGCTGCATGGGGCAGTTTAAATAAGTTATTATTTTGAACGATACTCTTAATTTCTATTTAATTTCTGCGTCCGTGACACTGCTGAATTAGAGCTTGAGTGTTTTATTTAATTATCCAGTAAAAAAATAACCCTTTCTAGAAGTAGTTAAGGGAGTAACCAGGGGCGGCATTAGACTCACGTTGTAGATGACAGTTTCTTGAATACAGCGTGACCTTTTGAAGTTTGTAAAGGACAAGATATCATTTTCTGAGCCACCTTTTTTGTAAGTTGCTGAAAAATGTGGTTTAATGTACATTTTTAACATGAGGACTAAAACCTCCTCATATCCACATCCAATAGAAAACTAATTATCTAAAACTCCAAACAGTGAAAGAAACCAAACAACGACAAAAATACATTAAAAGACAGAGCATCTGCATGACCTTACCCTCCATGACTTACTGAAACCTCTTTCCTGCGAATTATATTATCACCAAAAACTATGCTTTCCCCTGTCTAAGTGGGGGTTGGCTTCGGGAGTGTTAGAGCTCCATTTCCCTTCATGCAAAACCAGCTCTCCATCAACTATTTAATATCCATTTCCAAGTTTGCGTTGGTCTCCTGTTGTCGCACCCCAGCTGCATTTTCACAATGATTCTCATCATATGGAACAGTCACATAAGTCCATCCACCCTTGCCTTCTCCCCAATGTCCACTACAATATCCCGTATGTACTTATTCATAACCACCTTTTTTTTCCTGTAATCTCGGTAACGCCAATCTACTTATCATCTGAATGACATTATTCTGCTGTTGGAACCAACCATGACATAGGAGAACTCAACATGCTTGTCCACACCACTATTCCAATCCAACTATGGAACTTTCCCTCTAGCGGTTATTTTTTTTCCTCTATTGCTTTCTAATTCGTCCATTCCCACTCTTCTCTTCACTGTGATTTTTTTTTTCTGTCAATAAATCATATAAAAACAACATGTAACATGCTTTATGGTCAACTGGATAGTTGTACCTATTGGAAGAGACTCGTTCTTGCTCTCAAGAGCGATGGCAGCCTATATTTAATCGGAAGTACCTTACATCCAGGAAATCCTTTATCTGGAACGGTCTACGTTGTGCAGATTCAGGATAAATTATCTACAAGGTCTTTCTCTCATTTCGTTGTCAGAAAAAGCTAAGAGATGATTTGTTTCTACCGTGCTAACAGCGCATTGGCACTCCACTATGACCAGGTATTTTTTGACTCAAATGCGTGAAGCTTTTTAAACGTGATGCACTGACCACCATCTCTCAGACACTAGCCTGAAACCGTTTTGTCGCATTACTTCAGGCTGAGCTAGACTCATAGATGTTAGGGGCGTAACTAGTTTTTACTTCTTGATGCTCAATGAAGAAGAACCTTTTACATTTTTGCCATACACTGACTAAAGATTCCTTGAGAATGGGACACTCAGAAAGGATAGAAATACTCATCTTATAGGGAGCTCCTGTAATTATATAGTACAATGAACAGGACAGGACTATGAGCCTAGAAGACCTTAGAATTGAAGATAATGAAAATGGTAGTGCATTAACTCCTTCAAAGCGTTTTCCGGATCATTTTTGCTGGCGGCATTAAAGTAAGCAATGGGTTTTCTCAAAGAATATCCCATTTAATATCTTTGGTCCCATTCTTATAATATCACTTTTGGACACGGAAGGACAAAAAAGTATTGCTTCTGAAACCGAGTCTGATAATTGCAGGTATTATAACTAACAGCTCACACTATCATTACTGAGACTTGGATAATGTCTGTTGAGAATTAGGTGGTTTTCAAAGTCACAATTTTCATGGACCAGACCTTAAATTGTTTAGGGAAGACCAAGAAAGAGGCAGACAGTGCGACACAGCAACCATTCATCCCGGAAGTAGTGTTCACAGACACAAAAATGAAACAATGAAAAGCCCAATTCACAACTACTACAAGTAACGTTCAAATGCAATAGCAGTCATCACGAACTAGTGCATTTTATAGATCATTCAACTTTATGAATTTTAAAATACAACAAAGGTCTTTTTCTTGCTTTTATAATCTATTATTATAGAAATAATAACTGGAATTCAAATTATGTTAGTAGTCTTAGAGCAGTGTTCACCCAAGTTAAAGACTCTGAAGCTCATCATCCTACCCAAGAAAAAAAGGCAGGTTCAAAAATAAAAGTGGTGATAAATATCAGTAACATACGAGCAAACTTCACTAATTTCAATTTCCAAACTGGTTTCTTAAAATTTAAGACTAGTGCGTATTTGTTATTGAGAAATGTCAACCTTCAAAAGAAATTACGGTCTGATTCATGCAAGGGAATAAGTGTTATAAGGAACAGTCCGTTAATTAAGAAGTGCCTGCAAATGGGAAGTTTCCTTGTGTGTGTGCGCGCCAGTGTGAGCTGACGAAAAGATGTGCAAACGTGTCAATCATTGGGCTTTTTTCCGTGTAATTTCGAGTTGCTAAATTATCCATTTTAAACCAGGGCAAGACTTTTCAGAACTTGTCGGTCGGTAAGATACTTTAAAAGTTGCCTACTACAAATGGAAATTACCTTAAAGTCCCACTGCATTTCGGGTTAATTTTACTCAGATAATTTATTCTTAAACTGAAAATTGAAAGCTAAAATCTTCACCCAAAACGAGAGAATGGATGCCAGATGTAAAAAATACTATTCGCGGAAAAATATTAAAAATAATTTAACAGTAATCCACGAGAAAAAAAAAATAGATCACTTGAGGGAAACAGTGATTTGTATTCTTACTGCTAACAATTTAATAGGTTTTCATTGATGGACATGTTGCAATAGATCAAGGTCTTTTTTTTTGTCAGAATTACAGTAGGTTAGTTAATAACGGATTCCAAACAAATTTAAAATTCAGTATTTCTTTAAGAAATTAAAATTAAATAACGTGAACATACATCACATTGTTCCTAGCCCTGTCCTAGTAATTAGTAGCCATAGTAATCTAAACCTCTTGGTGTTAAAAATCTGCTCAGACGTCAGACAGAGGCACGGAAACTATATTTGAATATTTTACATTTCAAAAGTCAAAGAGGTCTATGAACTCCGTCGATTGGAAAAAAATATTATAAAGGTATATAGTAAACATTAATATCACCTGAAGACAGTTTTATAAGGGTAAAGTAATATATGTATGGCATTACTAAGTAGTGAAGATTAAGAGACAGTTATTTCACAACATGAATAACAACAAGTCAACAAGGACGAAGGAATGTCCTTGCTACTTTTAAAAAAGAGTTGGAATTAAAAGATTTGTCAGAAAAGGTAAGTTGTCTGGGTAAAGCATAACTCAACAATCACGCCATCATAAAATGTAAATCTCTTTTGAAATGCAGACTTCAAATTAGAGGAAAAATCTTAATAGGAAAACTATTATAGGCAAGCATTCTTCATGTAGAGGTTCAATAGTCGATTGTTAAAAAGAAATAACGAATCAGTATTGGTAGAGCAATGGCTAGGGTTTTTGGCAGTTCCTGATGTCAGGTTAAATCCTTACGAAGACAAGAATATTTTCTAATAAGACGAGGATCTCTAAGGGCATTTTTTCTATCTATCGAACACGACTATGGAAATTGCTAAGGTGCAAAAGTTTGCTTGTATTCTAGTGCAGTGACCCTTAACTGGGAGCCAATAGTATTTCCTGGGGGTCCTAGGATACTTCAAAGTGGTGGTGGATTGCTGTAGGTATTGACTTGCCGATGCCAGGAAGTGCATCAGTCACTGCCCCAAGACCATAGTGACCTATCTGGAAAATGGCCGCAACTGCCAGCGAGCTGATGATTAACAAGGGCTGTTCTGAGATTGTTCTGATGCTTGCCTTCTGTCTTACAGCCATCGGTCCTCGTGGGCTCATTGGTACTTGACCCTGTCTAACATAGGAAGATGATTTAAGGAAGAAGAGTACTTACTGTACATAAAGTTGTCCGGCAGTCATATAACAATGACCACGAATTTCTTGTTTAATATGCCATCGTCTAAAAATATTGAAACAAAATGGTCAAAAAAATTGTAATATAAAATATTTAATAACATAACGATAGACAATTGCTTACTGTGGTTCGTCAATTATGTTTGACAGAATTGGTTGATGAATAATTTTAAACGAATAACTAGTTTTAGCACAAAATTAAAGGTGCCTATGCATGATTACTTTGATTTTAACATCCTGGTCATGAAAAATCGCTTACATTGAATTTTAAATGATTACATCATCATTACCGTAATATTAAAAGTTGTTTCTCAGTGCAACTGCAAAGCTAACTAGTGTACTTTGATAAGAGGTGGCAGTTGTCAGTTAAGGATTATTTAAGACAATGACAGAGGAAATTTATCCAACTGGAAAGCAAGAAGTGTAACAGGAAGTTTTATTCTTATGAACCAATGACAGGATTAGGCAGAAGAATTCACACAAGCACTTTTGTCACATTTCAGGTGAGGTGGAAAACGGCTTGGTGTGGAAGCTGGTGAAAGAGGAAGCTGGGAAGCTTTTATCAGTAAAAACTAAATTGATTACAATGCATGGTCACCTGTTTAAGTACTATAAATTATCATTATTATTACATTATTAATGCTGTATTAATTATTTTTTACTATACAATAAGTATGGCAAAGTGCCCAAATATCGTCCCCCTAAGCAAAATCTTCAATTCTGAAAAAATTATTTACAAGAAAAATAATTTAAAAACTGATTTAAGTTTCTCAACTCTTTACCTACTTGTATAGCTAGTGTGATACTATTAAATAAAACTTTCTAAACCATAAAAAATTAAAAACTTACAAGAACGCAGATTTTGATTTTTCTAAAAAGGTGTCCTAATTCCGTCCCCTCTTTCCAGCTAACATCTACTGAATTATTTTTATGGGAAATTTCATTAAAACACAGTTGACATCTCTCATAATAAATTTCTTGAGAGAAAACTTTTTATTGACTGTTTAAATAAAATAGCCTAATATCAATTTTGGAATGATATTCTTCATAGAACTTCAGCTCTACTACATTATAATAATAAGGCATAGAAGTGGCAAACACATTATAAAAAGGTCAACACGTGATCATATATGAATCAATACTAGTCTAAGGGGTTGGGAAATTATAGAATGTAAAAAAAGAGCAATACAGTATGAGGGTCCTAAATCCGTCCCAGGGACGAATTTGGGAATTTCAAAGGGACGGATTTAGGATCCCAGCAATAACAAATGAAAAAGTCGCATCTCTTGAGCAAACAACCACAACTACATGGTTCTGACAACTGGAACACAATATTTAAGGAGCAATCTTTAATTACCAATTGCCAAATGATGAAAAAATTACTCGGAAGTGTCAATATAACTGTTTAAGGTTTGATTCCACAATGTAGTAAATTTACACAAAAACTACTTTTTGAAAAATTTAATAGTTAAAAACAGAACAAAGCAACTGAATCAGAGCCAGTAGTAAACTTGATGGTTCTGAAGGCTTCCATGTGCTGTTCTGAAGGCTACAGCCCTCCCCTTGAAAGTTAAAGGGGGGCGGATTTAGGGCAGGGGACGGATTTTGGGTACTTTACCATAATCACTGTTAATGAAAAAGTATTCAACATTTATAATAATAATTCGATTTTGGGGGGCCCAGGGCTTAAGCCCTATTAGTCCCTATGTAGATCCGACCCTCCTAAGGGAGTTTAATAGGTGAAGGGAAAGTTCAACTTGAACTTAATGACTAACACATAAAATACTAAGAAGTGGAAAATAACCCTCTCCTCTTCCTCCTCTTTGAACTATACATTTCGGCCAATGACCATCATCACGAGAAAAGTTTTATTTATACCAGTATTAAATCAAGATTTGTAGTTATAACTAACTGCATCAGGTAATAATAATAATAATTTTAGAAAAAAAAACCTCTAAAATATAAAAAAGGTGATATTTAATTCGTCTCAGCATTTAAAGGTATACAGCTGAAGGCGTAGGTGTAAAGGGGTTATTTTGCTCTTGGGCTCTGACCTTATGACAGTAGTTCACTATAAGCAGAATGATTTTCCCACAATGTAAAGGACTTGGAAGATTTTGTGCAGCACTCATCTAGAATATTAATAAAGAAGGCAGTGCCCCTCCTGTCCTCCCTTAGTTTCATCTTAAAAATAAGTTTAAATCGGTGAGAAAATTATCAAGATAATACATTTTGCACAGTCCATAGAGAAAAAAAACAAAATACAGATATACACACATCTACATATCGTCAAAATAAGAGCCAAAATATTTGTACCATAAATATGTTTGGGCGTGCCCTAAGATGCTACAGTTTGTGAAAAGGTCACGTCTGCACATAGTGGGAACATGGGTTTTGCCCAGAGCTAATATTATCAAAGCAACCAAAACACGTCAGGAATGCCTATCACCTATCGTCCTATGCAGAGTTTAGAATGCCAAACTAGTAGGACAAATGCTCCAGGACAGGGAGGTGGCGTGGGATCGTCTGACCCCTACAGTACTCTACTACTAATCACTTTATTATTTTAAACATACTCACTCTCAGGTGCATAATAGTTCTCATAATATTCTGTTAGGCGGATTGACCTACGAGATGCTTCGTGTAGAAAATTACCAGTTTGTTACAGATGTGTAACATTGCAGTTATCAACTACTGAACTTTCTGCCCATCTGAAAACGAAATTACAAATGCCTTAGGGTTCCTAATCTTGCCCTAGTCTTACTCAAGCTCATATTTATTTCGATAGTAAAGGGTCACGAAGATCAAGAAAGTCGTATGCAGTGGTTTGAAGAAACCCCTAATGTTTCTAAATTAAACCACAAGTTGGTTCTGAGTAACTCATGGGCAGGATAAAGAAGCCCTGAAAAAAATGAATTCTAAGTGTGTTATTTAAATATGTTCACATATGATTTTTATCGCCACTAGCACATATTCGCCCTAGTGCTTTTTAAGGTCATTATTACGTCATGTCACACCAAGGTTTCAAGTATTTAGGCTATTTACCGATTTTGGCGGAGGTGTGTTGTTACAGTTGAAAAATCTGTCTCAAGTATTTCAGCATAGAAGGGATTATTTCGCGCAGATCGCTCACATCATGAGCCCTGGAGATACTTGAATGTATATGCGGTATACGGGTATCCCTGTCCCACAAGACAACTGCAGTCAGGGCCGGCCTTAGGGCAAGGCGACCGCCTTGGGCCCCGCAAACTCTAGGGCCGGCCCTGACTTCAGTACTTAAAACATAGAACGGAAATAAAAAAACAGCTATTCCTTAACAGTGTAGGGTCGGATGTATGCTCCGATTCAGAACTAATTTGGGACTCTTCCGAGATCCCTGGATGTCCCCTGTGTAGATTTATCACCCGAGCTGAAACCAACTAAATGCATAGGCCTACATTTTGCTCGGAACTGACAATTTTCTTCTTAATTTACTAATCCTTCACAGCGGGGCTATCGCTCCCAATGGTTACCTGAAGCGATCAACTTCTACTGGTGCTAGAGAGTTCCAGGCCTGAAAGGCACTTATATACATTAACAGCGTTTATCTACAGTATTTAAAATGGATAAAAGTTGCCAATTGTGGTTACTCAAAGCTCACCGTATTCACCTGCAGCCATTATACCCTAGGGCCTAGGGCAACATTCATGTCCCCACATTCATTACTATGTAAAAGCAACCCATAACCCTTTTCCCACCTATGGCAGGGTCGGGTACTTAGCTTGTCCCTCTAAATGAATACAAGGGCGATATATTTGGCAGTGTTTTTCCGCAACCAGTTGCCGACCAAAGCTGCAACCCTTATGCTTATTTATTACCGGTCTACTGTTCGTTGGGGTATTCCACCGACGCCAGGGCGGAAGCTCCTACACCAGGAAATTCTGCCTCATCTATCAGTTACGTAGTAGAGAGGGTTCCTTTGTGTGCAAATGCCATAGTACACAACACAGGACCTCGGGCTTATTTTTAATCCGAAGGAAGGCGCACTCGGGACATCTCTCTCGCCCGAAAGAGGAGCGGCTTATTGCGTTGGACACACCAGTTCTCGTCTGATCATTGAAGTTAAGCAACACAACCCCAGTTAGTACTAACAAGGGTGGCCGCTTGAGAAAACTGGGTACCGCTAGTATCCAAAATCGTCGCATTAGTGTAGTGTCTGTGCAGTCTCTGCATCAGAACTACACAGTCGGCGGCGCTCTAATGGCCTTGTAGTTGAAGGGCCCTAAAACACCAATAAACAACAAAAACTCGCAGGAAAGAAGCCAATCCACCTCGGTCCAGTGTCGAACATAGACCCACTGACGCAGTTACTGAGCAGGTTACCTATTGCGCTACCGAGGCGGGTCTGGTTGAGCCCAACTGGCGAAGCAAAAGACAAAGAATTTGATTTTGAAAAATACCGGTACCGTATTAAGATTGTCCCGATAAAAAGTAGGTCGACTTGGCAAACAAAACGCATAGTGTGTAGGACAACTGTACCGCTAAGAATGATCGGTCAAAGAACTGAACTCAGAATATTACGACTGACAACTGAATAGTTATAAGAATGAATGAATACAATCAGGGAGTGTCTGCTATTATTGCTCATCTCTACTCATTTCTTTACGTCATGACGATTTTTAATAAGGTCACGCTTTTTGGCCTCTGACCGGAAGCATCTTTGATTTAAACCAGATCCGTCAGAAGGGAAAGAAATGTTATTTTTTCTCCTCCGTTATGACAAATTTGCATAAAAAATCGTAATGACGTGTCACATTTCCTTCGATGCGAGTGATGACAACATTTAAGCAAAAGGACATACAAATAAAATGGGCGTGTATTTGTATGCTTGATAATGCGAAAAGATGAGGAGGCAAGGCAAAGCCAATTTATAGGAACCGCTGACGGACATGACATGCTGCGATTGTCCATCTGGGAGAACTAGCCAGAGCCCAGTTCACACGTTCTTAATGCATCCATAATGATATTCACCAAAAAGGAAAAAAAAATTATATCAAAGAAATATATAGATTTTTACTACACGCTGTGTGCCGCTAAGGAAAAAAAGTGTTTGTGACCACCCTCTACCTTCTCACTCGCCCTCTCTCTTTCTCTTCCCGAAAATAAAAAAAAAGTAACAAAAGACTTGTATGATGAGATGTGCGGCAGTGGCAAGAGCAGCGGCCAAGCCTTTGGCGATCACGGAACAGCAATGTTGTATCCCCACCTTAATTTTCTTAGAAATGCTTCAGGTGGATTGATAATGCTTCTTCACTCAAGTCACAAAATGCACACACACGTGAGTTAAAAAGGAGCAAAAAAATAGGTCTGCTTAAGCCTAAACGACGGGCAAAACAAATGCCAAAAAAAAACCTCCTGAGTAATAAAAAAAAGGTATGAGTGTGTATATAGATAGAAAACAATAAGCTAAACATAGTTTTCAAGAGTGGTTTATGACAGCAGCCATGTTTCATACATGAGGTTAAACCCAGAGGAGAGTCAACATTTGGCCACAACCCAATGAAGATCACAGGACGAGGGCTGTCCGTGAGAACTTCAAAAGCCCATCCCAATTTGGCGGGAAATAAATACTCTTCAACCAGTGGTTGTTTGGAAAAAAACAATTATGTAATAACTAGTTATTTAATCAATAGCAACCACTACCTCGCGTCCTTTAAAAAGAGGAAAAAAATTTAATCCTATTTTAACTTTGCAACTTTGTCACATCCCAACTGTACTCTTGTCTATCTCCTCTCTCTCTCTCTTTCTCTATAAATTTATTTACACCTATTGTCAAAGATATTATTTATATCATCTATAAGTTAGATGATCTACACCTTTAAGCTTCATTTTAATTCATGCGGTTAAACGTGTTTGTGTGTTGTGTGTGCGCGTGTTCATGTGTTGGCTACGTTAATTTTAAACTAATTTAAATAACATTAATTTACACATAACTCGTTTTCAAATCAACACTTTTAAAATATGGGATAAAAATCGTATATATATATATATATTTATATGGATTACCTTGACATTTTAAAAGATATAAAATTATCAGACCTAAATTCCCGATATAACTTTTTTCCTAAAGTGATTGAGAAAAAATTTTTAACTTGTCAACATGAAAAATAACAAATATTGTCCAGTAGCATCAACAACTTCTATAGGCCTGTTAGAAATGGGTCACTATTATGATACCTTAAATGAAACTAATATCAACGATCAATTATTATTAATTCAAGAAAATGTTGGGGAAATTCATAAACGACATCATAATAATCATAATAATAACAATAATAATAATTCAGCTTCTTACTGGAATAGTAACGAAACTAATGATATAGCTTATTTCATGTCAACAATAATGGATGATATTTTAAAAACAACTTCAGCTGATGAGCTAATGCAATTCTGTGATGATCTAACGTTAACTGGTTTAAATAATAATAATAATAGTTTAGTGGTGTCAAATACTCCGTCAATATTGCATAATTGTCAAGATAGGAGTCCTGAGTCCGAGCAACTTTCTACAGTCAATGTACCAACACCGTCATCGTCATCATCCTCATCGCCAACAACAACAACAACGATATGTGAAATAGACAACCCTTCTTTTTTACATGAAACGGATGATATTTGTGGTATTAACCCTCACAGCAACATTTTACTAACCACTACTACTACAACTATATCATATGAGTCACCACCAGCAGTGAAATCAACGACGACGTTGGATTTATTTCGCCCACGAAAACCTCTTTCAACAGCCATCAAGCAGAACGACGATGAGTGTGTATTGGCAATGAGATGTGAACTAAACAACGGTTCTAACAACAACAACAACAAAGTTGAAAAAAGGCCAAATTTTAAACGTTTCAATTCCGTGAATAACGATGACGACGATGGTAAGAATATCTTAATCCAAGAAATGAAATTGCGAAAAACCCATGAGTCGGACAGCATTAAACACACCCGTGAACGTGTGCAGCAGGTTCGTACGAAATTACTTCATAACGGTGGGCAATACTTAGAAACAGATCGCAATAACGATGAGAAATCCAGGTGGAAAATTGTCCCAAGTGGAAACCTATCATCCTACCACCATCACAATTCAACTACCGTGAAAAAGTCAAATATTTCTACAAGAGCTGTTAAATCAACTACCTCAACAACTGCTACAAATATTGCCAACAACAACACCACCACCACCACCACAACCTCTATTTCTTCAGCTACTGGTACCTCGAAATTTATTTCTAGTGACTCCATTGAACATTTAACCGATGGATCTGGAAGAAAAGAAACCAATACTAGGGAACTATTTCTATCAAAATGTATCGTTTCTAGTGATCATCAAAAGCAGATCGTAAACGAATTTCAATCAAAAGAAAGCGACGAAAATAGCGATGGTGGTGATGACGACGATGATGATAATGATAGGCTTGATGGGGATAACCACAAAAAATCGGACATTCAACAACAAAGGACCATTCAGATAACAAAATACCCAAGTGAAATTACTAACGCGCAGTCAACGGATTTCTGTCTGTCTCCATCGTCCACCCTAAGCCATAATGTTCAAAGTGACCATCGACAGCTTGAGCAAAATATCGATCAGTGCCACACTGGTGGTCATTTGGCTAGTGATTTAGGAGTGTCGCCAAAAGTTTACTATCACGATACCACTCCTGCATCCTTAAATGATCTCTTTCAACGGTCATCTAGTAAAGATGAAGAATTGAGGCCATTGCAAGATTATGATGATGATGATGGTCATAATGATGATGACGACGACGATGATGATGATGATGACCACTATCACAAAACAAAGACACTAATATCAAATGAGGTAATATTGCCATTGCAAAGGAATAACCGAGATTTAATTACTGATAATGATGCTCAATGTGCGAAAACAAAGTCTCAATTATCAACAGTTTCAACCTCTGATGATTCTCAGTGTGAAAAACTGACCAATGGAAACGACAATGATGAAGATAAAAGTGATGGACCCATTCGGCCCTATAAAATACCAGCAGGTAAGCAAACATTCAACCTTGAAAATGGACATTTTTATACATAGACAAACTGATATAAAATAACAATGTGGTTATCATTAGCAATTTCTATTTATTGATTTATACCAGTCTTAAATCGTCATGTTAGAAATTGAATATAAAACTGAACGGTCATTTACCGGTATATGACTTCAAACAGATAGATTAAAGTAAAAGACGGCTTCTGACGCATTGAGTCAGCATAAGGTAAAGGCTTATATCAGTGTTATCTTCAAAAAAGGGTAAGAAGTCACTACTAAAGCATAGAGCCAAAAAACCAATGCATTCCACTTTCTTAACGGCCAAGTAGGATAAGGGGCCATTCACTCACTACCTATCAAATGATGACCATTACAAATGCCAAGTGATAACATGAGATAGAAGAGAGGCAACTTGATGGCCACATAACCTAACCCAGCTGGGGAAGAAAGGGGGAATTTCGAAAGTAAATACAACAATCACAATCAAATGCGGAAGAAATTTTATTAAAATGCCCATATAGATTCCAGACCAGAAATATACCTGAGCAGGTATGATTTTTTAAGTCATTTACCGATGCCCGGGGGTTCCGGAACGGACAAGTTCTTAAATATGGAAAATGGACTGACAACAAGTTATTTCTCTTCATTTTTATGCACAGATGGCATTACAAACGCCACGTGAAGCCACGACTTTATTTCTCATCCGGGACAAAAGACAGGCGCACTTGGTCTTTCCTACAGACGTCCCTCTGAAAAAAGGGGGAGAGGGAGATAAATGCTTACTATTGTTCATTGATAAAGGTATCCTAATGATTTTCCCCTTTCCTTCTACAAGAAAGTCAGCCTTTCCTCATGGCCAGAATCAAACCTGCGGTCCTAAAAATTGTTATTAAGCATTTCTTTCAGAGATGGGCCATAAAAGGGTACGAAAAAAAGATAAAGGGCTTCGTTGACGAAAGGAAACCCTAAATCGGGATATGAATTAATCCTTGACTGCCATTTTAACTTAAGATTTAAATTGTCCTCCTTCCTAAATTTTTAATTTCGTGTCCTCCCAACAGTCTCCCCAGCTGAGTACAAAGTTCAGAAGGAATTCAGGTATCATCTAGTCCAGTACTGATCTAGTCAATAGTTATTTTAACCAATATCTTGACTAACAACCCCACTATCTAATTTGGGAATAATTTCAGTCAGATGTGTCAGTGTAAACAGTTAAAGGATTAGTCATTTTAAAGTTAAAGAATTTTAAAAGTGGCAAGGTATCGCATTAGAGGATGAGTCACATAAGTATCTTAACAATTTTTCTGTAAGATTAGTCTGCACAAACTCAGCACGTCATACACCATAGAAAAATTAAGGATATTTTATGTTTAAATTTAAATTATGAAATTCTGAACAGAAATTTAACACTGTTTAAACTGTATGTCAATTGAATGGATGTGAATATACAGTTATTAATTTTAATTTAAAAGTTGCAAAATGGTAATTTCTTGGTACCAACATTAAATAGTTATGCACACTAGTTGCTACAGCATTATAACTGGAATTATTAATTACAATTCTAGTTAATATTTTCCTTTGAATTACCGAGAAATAACTACTGGCAGTGGACACCTCAATTCTTGTGTAAATCTCATGCAGAGTGAAATGTAAATCACAGTAAAGCACATTAATAAAAAAAAGTTTATTTATATTCTGAGAAGAAGAAAATTATATTGAAGGCGTGGATTTCAAATTTCGGTGTTTAAAACAATGTGTGTTTGATTCTTAAGGATAATTAAATTTCAATCCCCGTAGTGAAGACAAAGTCTCAAACAGGATTCTTTGTAAATTGTGCCTAAATTTTAATGAGAAACAGTTAAGGCATCGCAGCACTTATTTTAAAGAGGAAAATAATATACGATACGTGCACGTTATGTAGATATGATCTAATATTCAACATGCAAATCATAGATTTTTAATTGTCCCAAAAGAAAATGAAATTCACCCTTTGAAATCAGCACAGAGCCATTACGGAAATGAAAGGACACGTTTAGCTCACACAACTACAAAGCATATAACCAGTTTGCAGTCCTCAAATGAGACAGTCAAGGACCAATGTCGCAATATTAAAGTCTGTCCATTTATAATACCCGTACGGGTTGGTTAATTTAACTATTTAGTTACTACGCGTCAGGATCTCTGTTTCTGGGAATAATTTATCTATGCAATGGGTTAGTTTGGCATGTATAGTTATTTAACATCGACCTATCAATTGCTGCAGATAATTTACCGACGCCACGGAATGAACCTCCACAACACCTGGGAATTTTACCGATATACACGTGCATGTTCCCCACACCACATACTTGGGACAGCCTTGACCAGGATCAAACCAGGCTGTGTCACTACTGAGTAACCAAGGCAGTGTCAAGAGGAAGGCCTGCCTATCGCGGTGGCTCATGATTTCTTTAGCCGAGAGGGTCGCTTCGTGATGGGGCAGGTGGAGTGTAAATCCACTGGTAAAATACGAATTTCAAGGCCTAAGAAGGGCATGTGTTTGGTTGGGTTCCCGGCAATGAAAAGGCTGATACCTTAGCCAGCTAGACACTTCAACTTATGCTCGCTTTGATGTGAAGAGCCTGGTTTGGTAAATGACACCAACAAAACTCCGGCAGATAAGGAACACCACATATTGGGTGTATTTTAGTGTCCTGGGGGGAAGGGTAGTAACGGTCCTGGCCAGGTTTGAGAATCGGATATATCCACCTCAGCTCTCACACTAATTAAAGGGTGGGTATTTATTTTATCTAATTACACCTGGAGTAGGGCTGCAGCTACCCATTCTCACCGTGCTCGGCTGTTGTGCTCTTGGTTCTCAGGTTCAAACCTGGTTGAGGATTTTTTAGCCAAGAGATTTAAAGCAGGGAAATACTAACTGCACCCATCATCCGTCCCAGATGGGAAGTAAAGCCATGGTCTACTGTGGTGATTTCACCTGCAAGAACTCTTTCAACGTGGAAAATACAATTGATGATTGGTAAGATTATCATTAGGCAGTGAGACCGACATTATAAAATGGTCTACAAAATGCTAGTGATAAAAGCATCTTCATTTAAAGATGTGATGCAAATTTTTTTTCCGAGATGCTGAAAAATGAAACAGGAATTTCAATGAAAGTGAATTAATTATCATCACCCTTTGACTAACAAAGAGAGAAAATTCGTCCATAGCCGAAAATGTTACCGGTATCTAAGTTGTTAAAAATTATGGTGAAATATACACGAGCTACATAGTGTACATTTTATTGAAATCTAGAGAAACTCATAGGCCATTTGCGCATCTAAACTTTAACCACGGAAATAAAAATTCAGATAATGACCTGAATAGCAACATCATAATCTTTATACACATTCAGGTCTCGTAGAGTAGATAATGAATGTCTTTAATGCATTTGGAGTTGAAAGTTATTCAATTAAAAGTGCACTTCTATTAAAACTTAGGTCTACAAGACAGCATACATACACGAGAAAGAGAGAGAATTAAGATTTTGAAATGGGCCATATGGGGACATAAGACTAAGCACATTTGCAGCAGTTCTTCATTTAAACCCGTTACCATAACAATGCCATTTAAAAGTCTGCTTAAAACCATAATAATAATAGAAAACATTAAAGGACGTGTAATTCACACCGGAGAAGGATACACACATTAAATATATTCAGAATCTTAACATTAATGATTTTGACGTCTATTTACGGAAACTGAAAGCAGGCGAACATTTCCGACGTAACACGATTGGACAAATGTTCATGTTAACGACTTCCGTTTTCCACCAAACACACCGAAATTTCAAGATTCACCAAATCTTGCTACATAATTGACATAGCTTACATTTAATCCAACTTTGGATGCTTGGACTGCAGAGCTTTACGGATTAATCTTACCAAACACCATACTAAGATGTTCTTAATACCGAAGATGAATCAACATTAGCTATAAAAACATCCCACACTCATCAACTTTCAATGGTTTTAACCCACCCTCAATTTATTATATAATATTTGATTTATTCATATCATCATCATCATGCCCCATCTCGCTTCTGGCAAGGTCAGGTCTGCGGGACCACTGCACATGCAATGACTGGGGGCATCTCAGCCTGGCGTCTGGAACCCACAGGAACATAGGCTGGGTCGTCCTGGGGGATGCCGGCCTACCCCACATTTGTTTTATTCATATATTATACTTTTAATGATATATGGTATTATAGGCATGAGCCTGAGTCCTTTTGCATTATAGTTATTGTGTGATGGGCCAGACACCATGCAATATTGTAACCAACAAAGCATTAATTTCCCTGCCAAAAATTTCTATTTTGGTTGTATACTGCAGTGTTGGAACAGTGGGGTAGGTCGGCATCCCCCCCCAGTCACTTAGCCAATATTTCCTGCGGGTTCCAGGCGCCTGACTGGGGTGCCCCCAATCAGAGCATGTTTCGTGGGCCCGCAGACCCGACCCTGCCATAGGCCGGATAAGGGTATGATGATGATGATGATGAATGATATATGGTATAGACACATCAATTCTCGCTATAATTTACACCATTCATGTTTAAAAAATATCAATCCGGCTGATTTACACCCCAATGTAGATATTTATAAATAATTCTTATGGTCCAAAACAGGCTGATGCATCTACCCAAAGTAAAAGCAACTTCTAACCCTTTCCTCGCGTTTGGTAGGGTCGGGTACCCATCTTGCCCCTCTGAATGGACACAAGGGTGATATATTGGACAGAGTTTTTTCACAGCCGGTTGCCGACCAAAGCTGCAACCCCTATGCTTATTTAAAGTCGGTATACTGTTCGTTGGGGCATCCCACTGAAGCCGCGGGGCAAGCTCCTACACCATGAAATTTTGCCTCATCTACCCGTGGCATAGTAGAGAGGGTTCTTTTACTTGTAAATGCCATCGTACACCACAGGGGACCTCGGTTTTACTTATCCGAAAGAAGGCGCACTCGGGGCCTGTCTCTCGCTCGAAAGAAGCCAACCAACCTCGGTCCCGTATCGAACCTAGAACTACTGACGCAGTTACCGAGCGTGCTACCCACTATAGCAGGGTTGAGTACCCACAAGTCGTGCAAGTCAAATCAGAAATCCAGGAATGAAAGGAGGGACACATACACTGACAGAATAGAAAGTCAAAGTAGAAGAAGAAAGGTCGGGGCTTCCTGGGCGAGCTGACTGATGACCAACCTATTGAGACAACCCGTTTAGTCATCTTCTAAGACATACGGTAGATGGATACAAGCAGGACCGGCTCAGACATTGGGCCGCAGACCGAAATCTCCACGTTTTCCTAGAAAATTTGATAGCAGTATTATGTTACTGAGATGTATTGATTTCCTTCAGGCGCCGGCAAGATCTCCAGCCTCCACTAGATAGATAGGAAGTTACATTAATTTATACCCCTTATTATGCTCGTAATAAAGATTGAAATTTAATAAAATGTATTCACTTTAAGTTAACTATTGGCTTCGGGGAGGATTATTCGTGGTCACTCCATTAACTGTGATTAGTTAAGAGACAAAAAGAATGGGACCTTTGGATAAACACTTCCTATTACCCGTTCCTAACTACCAGAAATTAACGAAAACCCAGACTTGTCATAGACGTGAAACCGGGTTAGTAATTTAGTAATAGGACAACTACTTAGTATTTGATTGCACGTCCTATATCTGACCTTGGTCTATTATAGTAGTCGAATTGCCTCTATGAACTACAAGTAAAAGGTTCGAAACCTGAGCGAATTGGTAGTGTGGTTAATTATGGAAGTCCGAATTATGGACCAAAACCTGGGGTAGCGAATTTTGTGCTGCTGAAAGTAATGTAGGTCGCACACGTATGTACTGCAGCAGTAGTGCACTTTAAAGGATCACTACAAGGGCAAGAAGGAACGACTATTTTATCAATGAAGTTATTCAACAATAGGCTAATAAATACGAAATATTTCAATGACTGAATCATTACCATTATACCCTTATCTCGCCTGTGGCAGGGTCGGGACTGTGGGTTCTAGCCCTCCGCTCCCGTCTATCTCCTACCATATCCTTACGGGCAACCTGCTCCTACGTCTGCTTCGGTCTCCCCCTGCCCCGGGTGCTTCCAACCACCTGCATTCCTATAATGGACCTAACGAGCTCCTCCACCCCTCTTCTCATTACGTGTCCATACCACCTCAATCTGCTCTCCCTCATAGTTTCCGCGATGTCCCCCACTCCAGGCTACCTCTAATATACTCATTCCTAATTCTATCAGTTCTGGACACCCCACATGTACCGCAGCATTCGCATCTCGGCCACTTGCATTCTATTTACGTAGCTCTTCCTCACTGCCCAACACTCTGATCCATAAATATTTCAATGACTGCATACTTATTAATTATTTAGAAAATGTGGTAGCAGCTGAAGGCCAATTTCATTGGGAACTGTTACATAATCAATTGCAGTAATTACTATACGTCTACATTTTGCTAAATCTCAAGCTATTTGACGTCGTTGGTTCAACTTATCCCTATCAATCATAATTTCAAGGGCTTTTTTGACAGGGTTACTTGTATATGGCACCTGACATATCCATAGGCGTTATCTATAATTTCAAAAACGATATATCTAAGGCAATATCGTTACTGTAGTATCCAAAATTTACTGACCAATAGCGTACATATTAGTTTAACTTTTGGACGAATGAAAAAACACTACTTCAGGTTAACAATACCTATTAGTAGACAACCTGGTGGCAAACCGTGTCCTGTAAAGAAATATTCTAGACACGCCACGTGACTAGTGAGGGCCAATTATTATTTTTTATACTGACTGCCATAATGGGACGGATCGCGATTATTTATGGTTTTCTCAGAAACTGAATCGAAATTATTTCTAAGAAAAAGTATACAATCTGGTTGTTGCTGAGTTGTATTTTTGAAACAAGATTTCATTATGATTGGTTATATAGAAGGAGTTATCCGTGTTAAACCAATTAAAAGAAAAAGTCACGTTGCATTTTAAATTTTTACACTATCAAAAAACCCATTTAAGTTTATCTGCAATGTACTGCACAATAAAAAAACAAACCCATTTTAAATAGAAAAAAAAACATCGAGTAGAAATCATATGATGACAAAACTTATCATCTATTGTATCAGGGGTACAAATTAATGAAAATTCAATTTGTCATTATAACGGATAATTATAAACTAAAGAATGGAGTGTCAAATTGATACGCCCATATTATTAATACTACTTTGAACGAAACAGATGCACAGTTATTCAAGTCGCCACAGGTCGGACAAATCACATATGTCTCCCCAACTGAGAACTGAACTCGGGTCTATTACAAATCAGACAGTTAGATTAATCCCTGTTGTTAGATTAATCCATCTCAGAATTTTATTTTTGAAAAACAAAATTATGATTTAATAACATCAAATGGCATATTCTATTACTTATCTTTAGATCTATACCAGACTAGGATATTCAATTATACCGTTAGGCTACATAACCTATGTTGCCTGCTCTGAAAATCATTTACCAACAAGGGGAGGGGCGATCTCTTACAACTGGACGTACGAGGCCATGGCATTACTTCCCATCCGAAACGAAAAACAGGCCCACACATGGTCTCTGAGCGGCTGTATTGTGTTGGACACACCAGTTGTCGTCTGATCACTGAAATTAAGCGACGCAACCCCGGGTAGTACTGGCCTTGATGACCGCTTGGGAACATTGGGTACTGCTAATACCCAAATCGTCGTAACAGCGTAGTATCTGTGCAGACTGCATTAGAACTACGCAGTGGACGGAGCTCTACTGACCAAGCACCAATAAAAGAAAAAAACAGGGGCTCTTTTTTCGTAATTTTTTCTTCCTTAGAGTCAAGCTGTCTTTCTCTTGCCCCGAAAGAAACCACTTTCTTCGACAAGGCTTGAACCTGCGAATAATGAGTTCAACAGTAAAGCATGCTACCATTAGAGCAACCGACGTTGACTGCAATGTAACCCTAGATGGACCATCGGCTGGCCTAATAACCAACAAACTGTGTGGTATCCTTGATCTCTCACCGAGGTCATTGTCAGAATTCTAGTAGTAGTAGTTGTGCAGATCACGAGGACCTTAGTGCCACATCTTGTTAAAGGGGACACGAATGAATTTTGAACAATAATTATTAACATTTAATTCAGGGCCAGATGGTTATTTTGTTTCACACCATGTTGATGAAAGGAAATCACAGGGAAATCAGAGCGGAAGATATTCAGGAAGGAAAAGGTCTAAAGTTGTTCTTATACGAGTAACAAAGGTTTGTGTTCAAACGATAAAAAGATATTTACACTTACAAACAACTTTTCTAAGAAATCCTTATTCTGTAATTTCTGTTAATGCACACCTATGTAATTTCCTATTATGCACACTTGAATAATAAAGGAGTTAACATGGATCACACTACTACATCACTAGAGTACGATGAGAAATATTTTGATGCTAAACCTAATGGCATCACACGTAGCTCTTTCTCAGTGACAGGTATGAATAACGATTTTTTTCTCTCTCTCTAAATATTTATATAAAAATTTATAGACGACTAAAAATATATGCGATGCATGCCATCATATGGCAACAAGAAATGAATTTTAAAACATGGGCGTTGGCATTACAGAAAAACAACATAACGGATAACAACAAAAATATGACTTTTAAGTAGTTAAATTTAAAATAAACATTAAAAATATAATATAACGGCTTATTAAGCAATTTAATCATTTATTTTTCGCAATCTTAAATGTTGAATTATGAATGTTAATTTGTAAGATATTAAGTCTGAAAATATGTCTAGCAAAAATCAGGATCAAAATGTCTTAAGGTATTTTAGGTAATCTTAAAGGGGGTTACAGTACGAAATAATATAATAAATATGCCTATGTTTTCACAGATCCCAAACAATGGATTTCGCAAGATATATCCCAATGGCTAAAATTAGCTACGGATGAAATGGGCCTTACAGATATTGAAGCAGCAAAATTTCCAAAGACAGGTGAAGAATTGTGCGAAATGAGTCTAGAAGATTTCATTAATCTCACAAACCCAATTAGTGGATGCAAATTGAAGAAATATCTTAGGCTCATTCGTCAAGGTATGAAAAAAACGCACTTATATATAATCCGTTGTATAAATTATATTAAACTAAAGCAAGATTTAGTTAATATTATATGTTTTTTTAGGTATTGGTCAAGTTTCACCAAAAGATGATGACGATGACGGTAAGAAAACACTACTTTCCTAACTAATGCATATCTGGCTTTATCTCTCTAGCCTATCAGCCTGTAGTTGTTGTTTGTTGGTGTTTTAGGGCCCTTCAAGTTGTTGTTGTTTGTTGGTGTTTAAGGTCCCGTCAACTACAAGGTCATTAGAGACCCGTCCATTGCATAGTTCTAATGCATAGACTACACTAATGCGACGATTATTGGGTATTAGCAGTACCCAGCTTTCCCGAGCGACCACCCATGTCAGTACTAACTGGGCTTGCGTTGCTTAACTTCAGTGATCAGACGAGAACTGGTGTGTCCAACGCAACTCGCCGCTCAGGGCCCTTCAACTACAAGGTCATTAGAGCCCCGTCCACTACATAGTTCTAGTGCAGAGACTGCACAGACACTACACTAATGCGACGATTTTTTGGGTATTAGCGGTACCCAGTTATCCCAAGCGGCCACCCATGTCAGTACTAACTGGTGTTGTGTTGTTTAAATTCTGTGATCAGACGAGAACTGGTGTGTCCAACGTAATGTGCCGCTCCCTATCAGCCTGTAAAAAGGCAACTAAAGATGCTATGGCATCAGGTGGGGCAAGTGTCCAGTTATGTTAAAAACACAATTGTGTAAGTTTTACTACCTGAATTTCCGATGTCCACCTGACATCCTCTGTAACTCTATATGCATACAGCTGTTAGTATTTTTGTTTCTATTTTCCTGCCGGAATATCCGATTTCGTTTATTTGGTTATTTGATGTCGAACTTCCGGAAGGCGAACTTTAGGTTCCTTCCGTCACCAGAAATAATAATACCCACCTCATTGATAATAATAGATGTAAATCTTGGGTACCCAACCCGGTCATGCATGCACCCACCACGTTGGTTGAAAGGTAGCGTGCTTGACTCATGATTCCGCGATTAAAAGTCCAATGCAGGTTGAGGTGAGTGGCTTCTTTTGGGGGAAAAGAGAGAAAGAGAGAGAGGCTCCAAGTGTGCCTTTCGTCAGATGGGAAGTAAAAACGTGGTCCTGTGCGATGTGTCGACGATTGTTGTTTGTTTGTGTTCTAGGGCACTTCAACTACAAGGTCATTTAGAGCCCCGTCCACAGTGTAGTTCTTATGGAGAGACTGCACAGACACTACACTAATGCGACGATTTTTGGGTATTAGCAGTACCCAGTTTTCCCAAGCGGCCACCCATATCAGTACTAGCTGGGGTTGCGTTGCTTAACTTCAGCGATTGGACGAGAACTGGTGTGTCGACGATATCACCTGCTCTTAGAGTAAAATATAGGTTTTAATCGGCAAATTACCTTCAGCTGACGTTATTTAACAAAACAAACCAAATCGAGCATCACTCTCAAACAATAATTGTCCAGGTGTGAAATAATCGCAAGAGCTCATCTCAGATACGGTACTCAAGTGCTGAAAAACATTATAAAATGCATCATACTTATTAAGAAATATTAAGTATAATTTTTATATACGATACTTTATCTATGACAGCATTAATACTGAACTGTGGCCCTAAAGCAACTACGTATTGTAATAATAATAATGTTGCTATTATTAATAGTACAGGGTTACTGTATCAGTCTAATCAATAGTAGGATCTAGGATGGAGCAAAAAAAATAGACATATATCCAAGTGACATACATAAATGACCAAAATTAAGTGCGCTATGCAGGAAAATAATATATTCATTCACGGAGTGCTGTCATAGGCTGAAAAATAAGCCATAGAAAAATCAAAGTGCGAACACGTGTTCAAGATCAGTCCTGTGCATATTAAAACCCACTTCTGGTTTCAGATATGATAAATTGTCACTTCTTTGGCAAAGAGCGTGACACTATATTATCATTCACAAGATATAAACAATGTTAAAATTCCCTCATCCACACAAATATCTGGATGGCAAACATAGAGACAGTATTAAGCTGCATTTTAAATCTTTTTTTCTAATATATAAATACAGTACATTGAGAGTTAGAGAGAGATAGAGACGAGGAGATGAGCATTTTCAAGTAATTTAAATTCAAAAGTCACTTGTGTGTGTTGTTTGTGCATCAAAGCGCAATATATAAAGATAGTCATTTCATAAAGTCAGAAATATGTATTACCTTATATTATGTGCATGAATTTCTTCACTAGATATAGTAATGTATCATCAACTCTACCATCTCTACACAATATTGTGGTTAATAATAGGCATGCATGGAATACTCACTATCCAATACAGCTTATGTGGATTTCAATTTTGAATTTCAGAAAGCCATTTCCCCCCCTTCCTCTGTCTACTTTTCATCTTCCGCATAAGTATGCTCATCATTGTCGGTTATTACGACCGCATAAGGTGATTTATAAAGCTCATCTCGACATGAAATTTTCATATAATATGAATTTTAAACCAATCTCAAACCTGCCCCTTTATTGCATCTACTTTTCTAACATATCCATGTCTACCAAACAACTATACAAAAATATTTTATTATTAGTCAAATATATCGATTATATTACCCTTCTATAACTTAATTAGAAAGTAGCTAAATTTTTAAACTAAAACTTCAGTTATTTCAAAGAAGGAACATCGTATAGATTTTGCAACCAGCATGTATAAAATAGGAATGTATTCTTGTCGACCAATACATCTAAATTCACCTTAAATTAAGAAGAGTTATTGGCAAAGAAGAAATACAGCTTGAAACGTAATAAAGAATCACTAAGGCATTTGGTGGGATTACTGAAAAGGAAATCATAGAAACGGTATATGGGTGAGTGCAGCTCACTCCCATGAGTTCAAAAAAGGTCGATATTTCATCCAAATCACACTTTCCTATCAAAGGTAGAGAGAAGTAAAAAAATGCGTTAAAGACATTAGTGTGTAAACAACTGTAGTCATCCCCATCTGTTTCCTCAGTCTTTTCATCCATTCACTCAGTACAATTTACGTGTAACCCAAGACAAATCAGTAACTGGTCCAAACTCGAATAACGTTTTGAATATTTGAAATCAATTAGGGCCTACCTACGATTTAAAACCAACAATAATGTGATTTTGCCAAATCAGGCACGGGCAAGCGCGGAACCACATGGACCGCCAGGAATTTTTTTCATCAAAATCCATACGGTACTTTCTAAACAGTTTTGGCGACCCATATGGACCGGCCCAAAATTTTACTTCAGAAGGATGGTAAAAGACGAACTAGACCCCCTACATTAAGCTGTTAATCCACTCCTGTCAGGGACACAAATGTGATACCAAACCTAAAAGAGTTTTTCTTCTAAGAAGGCCCTCAACTTTTGAGTACATGGTCGGACCTGCTCAAGGCGAGATAGGAACTATGGCGGCAACACTATGTTTGTAATTTTGTGTATAAAATGTCAGCCACAGATGATAAACCTTTCCTTGATGGGAAATACCTGTATGCCCAGGTCCCTAGAATTTGTAGGACTTTCTGATCTACTGGGAAGCAAGCAAGCATTTTTTAATCACAGATTTGTCTTTAGTGACAACTTTCTAAAATAATATTCTGACCTCACCCTCCTCTGAAGTGGGTAATCTGTCCTCAAACTGAGATTCCTACATGAAACGACCCAAAAAATTGACTACAAAACAAGGTCTGAGGAGTCCTGAAACGATTTTAAAAATCTACTAGTTTGATGACTTTATTTAATTATATAAGATATTGCACTTAATATTTTAACAAAAAATAGGTGAAAAGAAATCGGGTCATTTATATAGGTATTTACTCATATAATTGGAAGCGCTCATTAATCATTTTTGCACTGGGACAGGTTAAAAGTGTTTCGCTACCACCCTCCTACCCACCTGTTTGACTCAGTTCCTACTACTGAAATGTTTAATGAAATAGGTAATTGAATATTAGAATGACAGGTCCATCAAGGCCACTCCACAAGCACCTCCATGTAGCACATTTTTTTAAAGTGGTGGCCACCTGTACTTCTAACCCATTTTGACCCCGTCTAACGACATACCAGAGGATAGACAGCGGATCAAAACTATGCTGGACCCACGTGGAGTGACAAACCGAGGAGAAAAGCAGTATTTTATAAAATTTGTTGCTTTTTTTAATCTTCTTGATAATACAAATGCCCTTCATAAATTCTGGATTTGACTTTCAACTTCAGCTTTATTACAAAAAATTCAAATCCTGATATAATTTACCATTACTTAGTACACGGTGTAATTTTTCTCATGTTGCTCTACAAGTTTATTGTTAGAATGCAATACTATAAACTCCTAGAGAGAAATAAATTCCTACTAGTTTACTTGGATATTACAAAATAACTCATCCAATAAAATCTTTCAGCGTAATCTCGAATATTTATTAACAAGAAGTACATTGAGCTAAAAAGACTTGACTCAGATTATTTATTTCATATGAGGTCCTACTGTTTTTAATCCATACAAAGGTTTTTCATTACTTTTATAAGAAACTAAGTTCAATTCCCAGTCGTGGAGACATGGCAGCGTTAACACCACTGTTCTTCTGACTTTCTTTTCCTAATTGGCACCTTAAAAGACATTAATTTGTTGTGCCGGTGTAAAAAGATGCCATTATTACTTTAAATATATTGAATACTAAAATCTTTACTCAATTTTTATATCGTTTTGGGGTAGGTGACCTTATAAAAAAATTAAGTGTTCATTTTTCACACAATGCAGGGATCTAGTAGATCTTATTTTCTACCAAGAAATTCAGGATTTTTATTATTATTGTAGTTCATGAATTATTTAATTTTAGAGACCTAAACCTTATTATTTGTACGAGATACCTTTCCAGGAAGCAACCAGGCCAACTCAGTATTACTCTTAAACATTCTGACCTTCTACAAAAAAAGCAACTCCTAACCCTTATCCCGCCTATGGCAGGGTCGGGTACCCATTTTGTCCCTCTGAATGGACACAAGGGTGATACATTGGACAGTGTTTTTCTGCAGCCGGTTGCCGACCAAAGCTGCAACCCCTATGCTTATTTATCACCGGTCTACTGTTCGTTGGGGTATTCCACCGACGCCAGGGCGGGATCTCCTACACCTGGAAAATTTGCCTCATCAACTCGTTTTATAGTAGAGAGAGTTCTTTGACGTTCAAATGCCATCGTACACCACACGGGACCACTGAGATTACTAAGACCTCCTCAAATTTTTGCAGAAAGATTTCGCAGTTCTTCCTCTCTCGCGTGAAGAGAAAAATTAAAAACATATTAGAAGAGAAATTGAATAGATTTGCAGAGATTTTTAATAAAGCTCTCAGGGTACAGTATAAACCGTTATATCATCATCACACCCTTATCCCACCTGTGGCAGGGTCGGGTCTGCGGGTCCACTGAACATGCTCTGACTGCGGGCACCCCAGCCAGGGGTCGGGAACCCGCAGGAAATACTGGCTGAGCTGTCTGTAGGGGGATGTCGGTCTACCCCACGATTCCAATACCGCATTATATAACCAAAATAGAGATTTTTGGCCGGTAAATTGATGCTTTGCTGGTTATAATATTGCATGGTGTCTGACTTATTGCACAATAACTATAATGCAACAGGAGTCAGGCTCATGCCCAAAAACCGTTATATCAAGTCAAACAAATATGAATTTAAGATGTTAAATTCCAGGTCTTTGCTTCCCAGAAGCACCCCTTTTACGGAGCTCTCTTTTATTACAAAAATCGTTAATTCAAATCACACAATATTCAATAGCTTTTAATTATTGTAGATTAGGGAAATATTAATCTCTGTAAACGCGCAGATGTATCTGAAACTACTAACTAAACTATGAACTACTGCTTTTGAGAAGAATTTCAAACATGGTAATATTTAGTGATGCTAATTTAATCATCCTAATACAGAAAGAGATAAATATAAATAAAATTGTTTATATCGCCATCATACATTTACTCTTACATTTCATCATGTGGTATAAAGAAAAATACTCTTTTAATAATATAACAGTATGTAATAGTTATCAACATACATTTGTTAAGTTGACTGAGAAGAAACGTATGCTGATGCTACTGCTGCTGATGATGATGATGATGAGAAGGAGGAGTGAACATAAGCAAGCAACTTGAATGAGTATATAAAAATAAGCCACAAAACGTGAATTAAATAGGATATATCGCTTTATATAGGTCGACTGATGACAATGAAGTTGTGATGTATCTGTTGTATTAAAAAAGGACTATACGGTTGCAGAGATATTAACCATTCATCACTCAGTAGGGTTCACTTCCGGAAAGTGCGCCTAATTTTTTTTCTCTACTAGAAAGATAATCAATAGCCTCCTATATATATTTATACAAGTATAGTCATGATCTAAAAAAATAATGAAATACTAAATAAAGCTTTACTGCATTAGAAGGCACCCATATTACATTTAAATTGATACAGTTCTGTAACATTTAACGTCTATTTTGTGCAAACCCCATGTGGTGACATAATGCTCCCTCCAACCTCAATGGCATCGTGATTGCCAACAAAATACAGTAAATTTCAATCTAGAATATTCTGACAGGGTTGGAAAATCATAAAAAATCACTACATTTATACAGTTTTGAAGGTGCTCCTATGAATGTTAACTAGAAACTTGGCGAGGGCCCTCCTGAAATCTTTCTACGAATGCTCTGTAAATGTTAAGTGAGCCGTGGTTGTAAAGAAGGAGAAGGAGATGCGGAGGGATGGGGGAGTGGCAGGTCAAAAGTTTGATGACTTCACTGCCGTATTCGGAAATCTTGCAGTAAAGTATTTTATGGGCGGAACTTTTTACTTATTCAAAATACAGTATGCAAATCTTATAGTGATCTGAAATAAGTCATTTTCGCATATGAGTGAGTATATCAGGAAAGAATAGGTAAGAGATCATTTAGATGGTTGTAGAGTAGCATCAGGATGATAACCGATCAGTCCTCTACCTTTCGTTCCAGAATTCATGGGGCCAACCCAAGTTGTGTGGGTTGAAACACGGATATGATGTGGTTTAGAATAATCAAGTCATCCTCATTATCGCTATGGAATCCTTATCTTGCCGATGGCAGCGTTGGGTTTGATGCGGATAGTTTAGATTATTGGACTACTTGACGTGGGTGTCCTGTAGCCAGATGACGAGCTTCGACACACCTCTATATCTACATAGAAAGCCTCTACTGCTGTACTTGAAATTTGCCATCTCCTTTTCTTTGCGCTTTCTCTCTCCATCCACCTTGGGGCTACGAATTGCGTTGGACACACCAGTTCTCGTCTGATCACTGAAGTTAAGCAGCGCAACCCCAGCTAGTACTGACATGGGTGGCCGCTTGGGGAAACCGGGTACTGCTAACACCCAAAAATCGTCGCATTAGTGTAGTGTCTGTGCAGTCTCTGCATAAGAACTATGCTGTGGACGGGGCTCTAATGACCTTTGCAGTTGAAGGGCCCTAAAACAACAACAAAATCCATCCATCTTGACCATGTCCCGAATTTATGATCATGAGTTAGAGATCCAAACGCGCTACCAGCTGGACCACTGAAATGAGGTGGGCATATATATTTAGATGTGTCTTATAGCTTCCTCTGTCCTTAACAATATTCTCATCCATCCAACAACATACTGACATATGAGTTCGCATTGCCTATTCTCAATTCTGTTCTGTTCAGAACTAACCGATTATATTATTTAGTGCCCCATGAAATCTTCAGTTGCGGATATCATCTTAAATAGTAGGCTATATCAGGGGAGGATACAAATGACAAAACCGGCCCGGCTTTAAAGGCTTTTACCAGGCCCTAAAAGAATCACCCAATACTTGTGAGCTTCGTAAAGTCAAGAATTCACATGCTGCGCAAAAGTGTAAAATAACAATTGCAGTAGTGTGAAAAGTACGAAATCAACAAGCCCGTTTAGCAGTCGTCCAGACCACCGGCCCTTGGACACCACCCGACTGGTGTATCCGCCCCTGGTATAATATAGGAACTGCACAGTATTTGGAGAAAATTATAAGCCCTTCTTTCAGCACTTTATGTCCGATTAGATTATTCTCAAAAATGGCATTCCCAGGTGTCCTACACCACGACGTTCAGATGAAGGATAACATTAAATCGTAAACATAAAGAAATTGATAAATATTGAAAGATAAACAGACAGGGAACAGGGAAGAAGGAAAACGATCGGTAACTCATGAAGGAAATGTTGATGATAGTTTAACATGACTGGTTGACGACCTAATGTCATAACACCCTCTTAATCGCCATTTCCTCTTACAACACGGTCGGCCTCAAGGCACATGCATATTATAGTCTGAAATGCATACAGGAAAATAAAATAACCACGTCTGACAACCAAAAATAGACATTTGAAAAATTAATCCATTGGCAAAATTATATAAAGACGTACGTGAGTTGCAAACATGGCAGAAATCAAATTGTTCGAAAGTGATACTCTCAGTTTTGTACAAAACAAAAAGCGCAAAAGCCTGTAGCTAAAATTGGTTTGTAGTGTCAAAATGCATCCTGGACCTTTAATCTCTCAATCAACTACTAAGGATGACTGTCTGATTCCCTAATTGATTCAAAATTTTTTTGCTTCTTCCTTATTCAAAATCCACGAATAGCAATTTGCATTACGACAGACTAGCCCACAACATCAAATAGCTTCATTCCAACGCAAATAAAAGCAGTTCCTAACCATTTTCCCACATATGGCAGGGTCGGGTACCCATCTTGTCCCTCTGAATGGACACAAGGGCGCTATATTGGACGTGGTTTTCCATAGCCGGTTGCCGACTAAAGCTGCAACCCCTATTTTTATTTATCGTCGGTTTACTGTTTGTTGGGGCATTCCACAGACACCAGGAGGAAGCTCCTATACCTGGAAATTCTGCTACATCTACCCGTTGCATAGTAGAGAAGGGTCTTTTACGTGCAAATGTCATCGTACACCACACAGGACCTCGGGTTTATTTCTCATCCGAAAGAAGGTGCCCTCGGGGCCTCTCTCTTGCCCGAAAGAAGCCAACTCACCTCGGTCCAATACCGAACCTAGAATAACTGACGCAGTTACCGAGCGTGCTATCCACTACCCCAGCAAGGCGAGTCCGACGCAAATAGTATCCTATATAAAAGAGGGCTTATATGATGGGCCGAAAAGGTTATCTACAGCACAAAAAAAGCTTATATGTATACCCATTACAGTAAGCTTACTGTATTTAAGGAATTATTGCTTATTTAAGGAAAAAAGAGGACAATAATAGGAATGAACTGTGACATCCTGTTAATTTACACCGGCTCTTATAGCCAGTCCCTGAGAGTAGAACGTCACAAATACGGTTTTACCCAGATAACTATAATGCCCTGTAAGACAGAGACGAATCTACGGAGAAGGTAGTTTGAAGGGCTCAAGCCTCCGTGACTGTAATTATCATGTTGATTTGAATTTCATCAGACGGTTTTGGAGAGAGATTCCCAGCCAGTGGTTGCAAGCCTGTTCACCAGTGTCTCCAGTGCCAAAGCACATGTATCATCTGCTCCTGCCGTATACAGTCCTACCGCTATTTCTAAGATCTGATGAAAAGAATTAGAGTTTGATTCAAAGTGCCACGTATATGCCAAGGCGAATCTTAAATTTTATTAATTACCGTGGTCACTATTCTTGGGGGTATAATATTTAGGCCTAAGATTTCCTTCGTGATCAACAAAAGTGGCTAAATGGATTACGTTTCATTAAAATGACAGAAGGCTACATAATACCATTGCCGAGAGCTACCACTGTCCTTCAATGTTTTTTTTCGTTTCGTTGGTGTTTTAGGGCCCTTCAACTGCAAAGGTCATTAGAGCCCCGTCCACTGCGGAGTTCTAATGCAGAGTCTGCACAGACACTACGCTGTTACGACGGTTTTTTAGGCATTAGCAGTACCTGGTGTTCCCAAGCGGTCATCCATGCTAGTACTAGTTGGGGTTGCATTGCTCAACTTCAGTGATCAGACGAGAACTGGTGTATCCAAAGCAATACAACCACTCCCTGCGTCCTTCCATGGCAGTACGTAGGTTTCGGTCGTCAACTCTTCCACTTTGATTTTTCCGACTGGATATTCAGAACTCTTGGGTACCCAACCATAGGCATAAAACAATGTAGTAAAGAGCTAACAGGCAGGATGGTACAACAATAAAATTGATATCTATGAGAGGGTTTTTTGTTCACTATTTAAAGCAGCTTTAATGCAAAAAATCCAGAAAGAAATACACACATTATTATTATGGATAAAATCCATGATCCATGTGAAAAAATTTAAGACCCTAAATCCTTATCCCCTTTTAAAATGGGTTTAAAGAAGACTATGCCTTTAAGTGACCGATGTACTAAAGTCGTACAATAGAAGTTAGCCCTACTGCATATACATATCTCAACATCTCTATCGTATCACAGCTTAATACTTATTAAAGCCATATCATGACTCGGCTTAGGGGTCGTAATCGGCCACAATATAAGGGGATAAATATCACACTCAATTAAGTTCAATCATGGCTGTCATCGAGGTTAGAAGGGGAAAAAAGATCTCATTATTCAAACACTATCAGCTTGGGACCCTAAGTAAACGTGTTCACACACACACACACACACGACTAGATTAAAACGTTGTCCTTTCGGCCCTTTGCATCAGCACGCCAATAACACAAAAGGCTTTAATGTGTGTAGAGCATTTAAATTATTGACTGCATAAATAATTAGGTGACATTACGCCTAGCATATTTACTTTTCCTGATATTGACTTTAGACTTTATTTGCCTACAATGAAGAAAATCTCACGGTAAAACGAAAGTTAAATACATATCGAGGGTTGGGCCCTTTCGCTCATCGATTATAGTTTTCTTATTTTCAATATTTGCGCGTCGACAAGCCCTTTCTCAACCATAGTTTTCAATAGCGAAATATTTTTTTTAAAAAAAATCACTGACATAAATAATTTAAATTATAATTTTTCTTATAATTCATTATGCAGATATTGATGCTTAAATGAATGAATTATTTTTTTAAAAAATACAGGATGTGAGAAATAGCATCGTTATCTTTCAGAATTCAAATACAATGACGCCATTTCAAGTGGGATGGTTTATTGTCCACTGAGTTTGAAATCCAGAAATGCATTTCTAGATGACGAATTAAGACTAACATTATTGCCCTTTTCCAAATGTATCTGCTATGAGAGAACACTAACGAGACCCCTAAATCCAAGTCAATATTTTGTCCACTCCCCTCTTACACACCTTAAACTGTGGGAGTGGTTTTACATCAGTTGTCTATTCGATGGGAAAATTTTTCGCAACTAGTGCCAAAGGCAACTACAACAACAAAAACAATAATACCTTCACCAACGCAGACGTCTGCCAATTTTCGTGACAGACCTCACATTGGGATATATTATTGTAATTTCCCTTAACATCACCTTATGACTTTTTACAAGGTCTCAACCATAAAGTTACATTTCAGTGTGTCACATTCCTACATTGAAATGTCAAAATTGAACTTAACTGTCACCAAAAAAAAAAAGATGAACGCAAATTGTCTTGCTATGTTGTATATTGAAAACAACAACGAATGATCACATCCGGCTACCTTCAAACATTGATCAAGGTCCTTAACTAAAATAAAGTACATGAGCCTCAGGCTACATGAAAAATTTAAGAGAATTTTCAAAAAACCAAGTGCTAACGACCAGGTTTTTGGGGGGAGGGAGTGTAAGAATCAAGTCTGTGTTTTAATTACTAAGTGAAAATGAATAGATACCTAGATATATACGTTTCAAATGAAAACGGGCAGTTAGGGTCGCTTGCAACATTCGAAATAAACTATCTAGGCCTTTATGCTATTAGTTTTCTAATGGGAAAATTAAGCAGAGAAAGGGGTGAAGAGAAACTCGTTGATTTCAAACCACAAATGGTGCCAAACTCAAAAGATAAATCATTGACCATTCAAAGAAAATATATACCCTTTTGCGATTAAACACACAATGCATAAACATAAATACAACAAATAAACATGACAACTAAACAAACAGATGATGATGCTGATGATGTAAGTCTCGAGCCACTACCAATTTTGAAAACCCGCTTTCAGTACCCTGTGTGTTATCTGAATTTCGCAACCGCAAACATCAGTTTCAATGTCCCCACCGTGTACACACATTCAGACCCAGACATAAACAATGTTTAGACATTTATTATCGGTTGCACTATTTTACACCACAAACATCCCATTTTGTGGCCAGTTAATTGCAATATTTCAATGGATTTAACAACTTAACAAAACTACACCATATTTATAAATAGAGAAATTTATCTATAAATATCAAACTGCATTATTGTTTTATTAAATGCTTTTAAAATATAATTGCGTAAGCTATTATTATTAAACGCATCACAAACACAATGAATAAGCCTTCTTGTTATGCGCTTCCTCACTTAGCTCATCAAAATTAAGGCTTTTGAAATGGACAACATCAACCGCCTATAATAAACTTCTATTCAGTTAAATACTAAAGGCCCCGACTCAGAAATCTACAACCACTTTCATACTAAGCCATTTTTTGAATTCAAAAGAAACGTTACTTTTGCCCCTTAAAAAGGGCTTTTGAACACAACACAAGTGATATGCAGAAAGCCCACTATTACCATCACGATTCGAGCAGAGAGATTGGTCACTAGTTATGAAAAGACACATTAAGGCATTTTATGGGGAGAGAAGGACCTACTTCTGAATAAAGCCCCTTTGCAAAATAACAATTCTACGCTTACCTTAAAGAAATAGCCTGTGTGCTTTATAAGAAACTGTTAGGATATAATGTTGACAATTTATAAGAAATGACTATGAAATCTGTTCATTTGTTGCTATGACAACATATATGCAATTCTAGCGTACTCTGATATATGGTTGAGTCCCACGAAGAGGAGCAGAAGATACCGAGGTAGAAAAGTAGAGGAGAGAGAGAGAAAAAAAAAAGATGAGGGAAGAGAAAGAAAGAGGGAGAGGGTATACCAGTGTGCTTGTGGATAGAGATCAAAAGCTGAAGCATCTTTGAGATGAGAAGTCAGATGATAAAAAAAGGAAGCATCAAAAAGTATTCTCAAGAAAAATATGTGATGAAAGAGAAAGGGGGAGGAAGGAGATATTTCAACTGGTAAAAAATAGACGAGAGGCAGTCAGAGAACGAGATAGAGAGACAGAGGGAAACAGAAAGAGAAGAGAGAGAGAGGAAAGGATAAACGCAACAAGATGAAAACAAGCAAGAAAAACCTTTCCTTCAAAAAATAACGTTGGAAAGTGTGCGGATACCTATATCGCCAGATTCATTTACAATACTCTGGATGATTGGCGAGTCAATAATGACGTCAATGAATGAGACTGGTAAAGGAAACCACATTGTTTGGGCGGTTCCGTATCTTGACTGTGCGACAAAAGCAAGCAAAGAAAATTATTGATTGGTTGCAATCGAGATTCAAGTATGAAACGTCTTCTTTGTCATTGGTTGATAAGAAGGTGAAGGGTGGATAAAGGGATTTCAATGTTGAACAGGATGCACTGCACTATACAGGGGATAGATACAGTTTTAAAATTATACACGTGACTTTTATAATACAGTATATACTGTAAATGCATATAGTGAGCTATATGCTAGATACATTTTTCTTCTCGCTCAACTTCTTATGGTTAAACTTGTATATATATTTCAATTTACAAGTAAGGATTCTTCCTACCATCTTATCTACATTTCTATTCGCCAAGATAGGAGAGGCACCCAAGAAAAAAATATATATATATCAAGTGGCGGCATTTGTGGCAAAAGAAGCAGCTGCAGCAAACAGCAAGAGCTTGATAAAACATCCTTCCTTCCGTAACCATCTAGCATTAATATCCTGGCAAGGATAGAGACAGTTACTAGTCAAGCTAAAATATTTAACTTCTTTATCATTTGGCTTGCAACAACTACTAGTGTCTTAGACAATCTACTTCTAACGATAATATCACCTACGATGCTAATAAGAAAGAGAGAGATCATTTGCAACAATTTAAATATAATATTTCCTAAATCTCTTAAGTTCTTCAATCTATCCTAAAAAAAACCAGGAGATGATTCAGAAATCAGTATAAATATATGTATAAAAGTGTGCGAATAACATGTGTTTATTGAAGGCCAAACAAAAAATTGCATTCAGAGACTTGGACTCTAATTTTCTGCAAGAAAAGGAAATTTATTTGTAACTATATAATCTATTGATTCTACCAGAAAGGAAAGAAGAATAATACATCAATTTTACTACTATTCACTTAAAAATATCCGTTTCCCTCCCTACGTTAGCAGTATTTTTTGTGAAGAGGTGGAGAAGAAGAAGAAGAAGGAAGAAAAATACCACCAAGACTTTGGCGTTTTTTTTTTCGGAAAATCTAGTGCGTCACGAACCGGAACTAAGTGCGTTGCTGAAGGAAAAGCACCGGAAGTAATCAGGAAAACGATTTCTCTCAACTCCCTCTTTCTCTCACTCAAAGATAGCTTCTCTCTCTTTCTCTCTATTGCAACCTGTAACACAATAGACCGTCAAAGCTGTCGGAAGCTTATCAGAACGGAAGGTAGTTAAAGGTCTATATATACAGAGTATATACATATCGTATATGTAAGCACCCTCCAACTGCCAATCTCTCAGTTTTCTTCTACCAACACCACTATTTCTTCGATTATATATATACACACAACTGACATTGCCTGAAATAACATGCATCCAACAAACCTATAAGCATCCTCATACTGAGGAAGAGAAAAAAAAACAGTTCCTCTATACGACGAAATCTACAGGAATTATATGGTTGTGTCAACGTTGAGTCGTATATTAAGTATCAAGAGTCAAGAGAGAGTATGTGCCTTATGTGTGAGACTTGTCTCTTTGTGGTGAGTGTGTGAGTGCATATGTATGTAAACGTCATTTCGAACATATAGGAAACCCGGAATTTTGTTCCTTTTCCGATTGCCGGATATCCGACCGACAAAAGCACATCAATGATCAACGATAGCCTTTAATATATATTACTACGTGTGGATAGAAATAATATATAGATAGATAGAGATCTATATATGTAGAACATTTTTGTCTACGATATTTTTTGTGATTTACTATTATTATTATCATCATCATCATCAGCAACATTAACAACATCCAAATCATCAATTTTAATAGCTTCAAAAAAGAAATTTCAATTCTTTTTCGTACATTCCACACTAAGTTAACTTTGTATTATGTGCTATAGGCTGAAAATTATAATTGCAATTTTTGTAATATTTTAAAAAGTACTATTCAGGATGCTGAACATAATCGAACTTTTATTGATTACATAGACTGAATTCATAATCTATAATATTGGCGTTTGGGACGATTTTGGATCTAAAGAATATTTATTCAGGCTCTTATATTCAACAGTAGTGTTGTTTCAGTTAAAAACATCCAGCATCAAATGATTTTTAATAATTTTTATATTGTTGGAAGTGCATCAATGATATTATTATCTATAACGTTTAACGAAAAGTTCCCCCTAAAGTGACACTTTTGTGCAAGACACAAAGTAGAAAATAATCGCGGATGCAAAGAAGAAGACCGGATACAACCACGGAATTTTCTTCTACATCTAATATGCTGTATGCTGGTAATAATTCACATCTAGAGTTAATTTTTATCTAAATTTCATGATTTTCCAGTCCACAAATTCGCATGGCACACCATTTTTACTCTAGGAATTAAAAATCCTACTGTTGTAACACTGAAATCGACAATGTCTATTTTCATTCAAATATTTTAAATCAAACTGATATTTTTATACCAAATTTAGTCATAATTAGATATTTAAAGTGCCATCTGCAATATAGGCATAGTTATTAATAATTTTAAACTACGTAATATTTACTTTTGGAGAAGGGGGAAAACGTGTTGAAAATTATCTTAAAGGCGACCATTTGGTTCCGAATTAATTTAAAGAAAAGGATGTGATATCCGTCAATAATTTCACCTATATCGTGCTTTGCCATGCATAAAATTGTAAATTTTTCTTCTAAAGACTACAAATGATAAAAAATGAATCTAAAAAAAAGAAATATTAGGAATCAAAAAGTGCCATATGCATCCTCATTAAGTCATTATTGTCTTTGATTGCATGTGACTATTGCACTTCAAAGAAAATGACCATAATAATACTTTTAATGATAGCAGTAGGTGCAGTGCGCCGACTATACATAATGCCTATTTTGTAACTTAGTAATATTTTCATCTTACCCTTACCCCAGCCCTCTCCGACGAGAGATTTTCGGATTACTCTTTCATTCTTTTCTCCCCTGTCATTAGCTGAATAATAGTTGGATTAAGTGCACTGCATAACAATTATATTTTCAAGTACTGAAGTAAAAATTCAACGACTATGAATGATGAGATTTCAATTAAGACAAAATTTTGTTTTATTTCTGACTTCGTGACTTGAAATATTCAGAACAATAATATTAAAATTAGTTTCTTGTCAGAGGTTTTAGGCTACAGTATAAGAAAGAAAATAGGGTAAAGGATAGAACATGACATGCGAACCACGTCTCTGCAATAAAGGTCCCTCATTTTCCCCTCCGAATGGGAAGACCGGAATCATTTACTATTTTCTTAAGGTTTGTCTACATCAAAAAAAGTATAACACTAGAATCTGTCATCATATTAGCAATAAATTTAATTATAACCACAAAAAATCTTTAATATATCGCCCTTAGCTAAGTCACGATGAACCAACTTACTGCCAGAGGAGTGGATCTTAGAAGAGGGTAGAATTTAGGCTCATTGTATCCCTTCGGGAAGTAAGATGTGACTAAACGGGTGTGATATTAGCTCGGACACTAGTCAAGTAAACATGAATTCCCGATGTCGTTCTTCCTCTCATTTCTAAATTTGTTTTCTTAAAATTTCAATTCCTGCCCCCTCTCTTGTGTTTCCTCATAACGATATCTAATCCTCGAGCACTCGACACTGTCATGGGCTTAAATGGGTTACTTCAGGAAGAAAAAGGGCACAGTTGGAGATACTCATCTTAAAAATATTAGGAATATTGCGATTATTTGTTTTATTTTGAGAAATCAACAGAATGAGAGGGGGAGGGTAAACTGACCACATATCATGCCTATGTCTTACTAGAAACGGTGAAGCAAATCCTAATGACTTAAAAACTTGGCAGATTTGACCGTCCAACAGCAACAGATAGGCCCTCAATTTGAACAGCCGACCTAGCTAATCTGGGCTATCAGATTAGGACAGCATGAAAAGGGGATCATATGCTTGCACTTGAAAATTCTAGATGACGAAAATACTTTAGTGTTGCTCATTACACCACTGAGAGTTTTTATTCTACGGATTATACGCAGCTAATGCAGAATCGTGGATGTCACATGAAGTTTTATGCATTCCACGTTTCAGTATGCGATGAGAAGAGAGGATGAGGAACTCATTAGGTCCATAACTGGGATACAGGTTATTAGAAGCCCCGGGGCAGAGGAAGACCTAAACAGACGCGGGAGCAGGTTGCAACAGGGGATTGGGGCGAATGGGAGCTTAGTGGGTGATAGGCAGGAGTGGAGTGCCAAAACCCACAGACCCGACCCTTGCGCAGGCGGGATAAGGATATGATAATGAGTCTCAGTACTTAGGTGATTTAGGTGACTCAAAATATAAACCGTATCAAGGTCAACTCTTTGCTGCTCTCTTGAAGGTGGACAGGGCTAAATGACTATAATTAAATCAAAATGGCAATTGAATCAAAATGCTTAGCAGAAATAACCATCTCCTAGCCTACTATTTTCATCCTGAATATGCACACATTAGGCATACCTATATTCAGATGGCATAAGATACCTAACTGCTTGTGGGTCCGCGTGCAAAATCAATGGGAGAAATGTGTCTATGTCAGTCCTAGGACATTTCAATAAACGAATGAGCTAAGGTAACTCGATTGTCGGTGCGTTGTATCATGTAAATAGAAAGTCAATGTCAAAAGACAGGCAAGGGGTAAAATAAGCAGAATTTTCGAGCTTCAAGGATACTTACAGCTCCAGAAACAGGAGTTGGTAAACCGAGTGAGTTGGTAAACGGGTTACACCTGTTCGTCGTTTTTAAGTATGACATATAAATAACATTTTCATGGCTTATTTGTTTACGTGAATTTAAGCGAGTCGAATCATATTAGTTACAATGTAACGACTGAGAAAGCATCCTGACATAAATACCGTCAAAGGTTACTAAGATATACTGTATAATAAGAGAGCCAATGAGGTTGAAAGGTGAAATTTATTTCAATTAGGGAATGTTTTCTTTTTTATTTCTACGAAGAATAATAATACTGAAGTCGACGTTAGCAGTATAGACATCATCATTACTGGCAGCTTGAAAGATTTATGTTAATCAGAGTTGTAAACACTTCTTTTCACAGTGGAGTGGGAAAAAGGAGCTGATGTCTAGATGTCCACATTATTTATTTGAAGAGAAATAAGGTTGTGTTAGTTACAGTACGTCCTTAAGGAAAAAATATAGAAAGAAGTAAAGTATCATTTTGTCCGTAAAATTTATGAGTGATCCCCAATCAGTCCTTTTATGTTAGCTCGGCGCATCGCCAAAATCAAGACCTGGTGTCACAACAATTCATTCGAGAGTCACTTTACAGATTTCCCTTAACGGTTTTGCAAACCTTAAGTTCGATCAACAGAAAAACAGTAGCCTGAAATAAAAACAGCCCGGTCTAGAGGGTTGACGAAATTCTTATTAACACATTGAAATTCACTTGAAGGTTTTCCATATAATTTTATACAACTGCTGCTATACCCATTACCAAGAAATATATAGCAGTATAGCACTTATGTGGACATAGTTTGGCTTTGCATTTATTCGACAATTTTCCAAGTGAAGAGTCAGTCTCCTTTCAATTTCTGCCATATAACATTGTGATTACGTGGTGCAATTTCCTTTTTCATCTTTTTTTTCTCCTTTTGAATCCCCATATAGTGAATGTCCCATCCCATTGCACTGATTGCTAGTTTTCAGCATGAAAAAAATCGTCTCCCACTAAACACAACACGAACCTCTGAATCCGTTCATCAAATTAGGTGTGATTTTCTACAGTCGAGGTGAATGTTAGTTGAATGAAAGTGAAGCCAAATGATTGCTTGCCAATATTCTGCAATCAATGCAATGTTTCAATTTTCCCCCCTCCCTTCTGTTGAAATCAAACTCACTGTAGAGCGGTTTTCTTTCAGCGATGACGCACAACCAGATACTGAATATAGTAGTAGTCTACAAAGAAAGAGTGAAAATTCTTATAAAAATATTCAAAATGACTGATATAAATGACCCAACCTTTCTTATGACCCTCAAACTTTTACTCCATTTCCCCCTGGTTTTTAAAAAGAAATTTTCCATGCCACTGCAGGTAGAACATGATGAAGAAGATATGCCCTTGACTATTTTAGCTTACTGTCAGTTTCAAAACATTACATAATCAAATCCTCAACCTTCTTTTAACAAATAAGTTAACACCCAGTCTTTTTTTTTTTTGGAAAAAAAAAGACCTAAAATTTAACTTCAAAAAATATAGAAATTCTTTTTTTAACCACTTAAAATATCTTGGCATAATACAGAATCGTCAAGTTGTTTATAAAATCTATATATGCAGAAAGATTCCTCAGTGATTAGTCAGTCGCAAGTGTAGTCCATGTAGGTCTATTTCTTTTCTATATACAACATTCCTCGTGTTTAAAAATGCAAGAAAATAAACATTTCAGAGTTACTTTTTACCATACGGCTTAAATAAAAACAATACAATTTGGTACACTTCGTGATACAATTTACCAAAAAACCTCGCTCGAACTAAAACCTGAAATAAATACAAAAATGTATATTTTGTAGAAGAGCACGTCTACTTCTCCCAGTTGAAATCCTGTACACGAATATCGCGTTTGTTTCAAGCTGTTGAAGAAATCAAAAATTTGAGTGCATTTTGCTAAATTTCACCTTAAAATAAGCATCGTTATCTTTCAGATTCTTCCTATGCTGAAGCCTTGCGTAAGACAGGCTGGGGATCTGCATCTCCCTATGATAATCAAGCACATAACGCTCACGGTAAGAAAATATTTCTTCAAAAACTCATTTTCCCCTCGTCAGGGTATCGCACCCATGAATTCCGAAATATATAAACGCAGGGAGAATGAGAAGAATAAGGTAGCTAGAAACCTGGAGGACAGAAAAGACATGGTAGAAAAATATAAAGGAAGATGAAAGGAACCAGGGCCCGCTCTAAAGGGGGCAACCAGGACATTTGTCCGGGGCGCCATTTTGGTTGAGTGAGAACAGAGCGCTGCTTCAAGGGGCAGCAATTTGTCTTTTTGTCCGGGGCGACATAAGTACTAGAGATTCTGTAGGCAAGCCGATAGACAATAGTTGAAAATGAGTGGGCTATCGACCAAATGCTATAACCCTTTAGTCACATCATAAGACAAGCAGGGATAGCTTACATTGTGAAATATTAAGGGAAATATGAAATCTTAGTTTATTGCAGCACATGTTACCTAATATTGTTACATGGGTGGCCGCTTGGGAAAACTGGATACTTCTAATACCCAAAAATCGTCGCATTAGTTTAGTGTCTGTGCAGTCTCTGCACCAGAACTATGCTGTGGACGGGGCTCTAATGACCTTGTAGTTGAAGGGCCCTAAAACACCAACAAACAACAACAACCTAATATTGATCTTGAACTTTTAAAATCCGTAAACAGCATCTCTATTGCGAATATATTCATGTGTTAAAAATAGGTTAACTAAAGTTATATAATCTTCACTTCATGAGTTCAAACTTGAACCCTAGCCCCGAGAGTCCATCTGATCTTCTACGGCCTCAAGGAAGCCCTCAGTTTGACGAAGAAATGAATTCATGGTATTTTACAACCTGTAGGCTTGGTAGTAGTATATACTGTATCTCTCAGAACTCAGTGGTTAGCCCCAAATGAAGAGGCTGTCTGCAATACCAGCAACAGATATTATTAACCCAAATAACGGGAAGTCCTACTAACTAGTCCATCAATAAGGTTTGTAGTCTGCCCAATACGTCAAAGGTCGGAGATCTCTCTTTGCTGAACACACGTCTGAAAGCTCTAAGTTGAGCACACGATCCAAGGGTGCACGCGTCCTGTCACACGAATGATTGATCGTTCTCCGACGTTGCTCGGAACTGCCTTAGTGATTATCTCGATCAGTCTCATTGAGCCCCCTTTGTGAGCGATATTGTTGCCAACACAAGAAGAGGGATATTAACAGGAGGTTCAAATGAAGAATGCGGTTCCCGTCGATGTCATTCATCCTGCACGTGTACAACACGCGTTTTTTGACGTCCTTCTCCGCTCCCCTCTTTAGTCCATAATGGATGGTGATTAAAAACCGAACCGGAATGGAGGGAGGGGAAGTCAGATAGTAAGAGGGAAATGGTATTGAATGATAGGGTCTTATACTAAGGATTCTCACTGTAGTTGATGCACTCACAGAAATCCTGTCGGCGTTTGTCTTTAGAACACCACAAAAGTGCAGATTTTTTTTTGTAATCATCCTTCAAAAGTGAAAATTATGGGACAATAGTATATTTTAATTTGGCTGAACTCAGTCTAACAGTTCCAAGCCTCTAATCATTCAATCAGTAGAGACATCATTGACTCATGGCCGATTACTGAGCTTACAGTCATTTAAACACGAGTTAGCTTCTATAAAATTAAAAAATAAAAGATCTAAAATAAAATTTAGACACACATTTCATTGCTATCATAAAAGGTCACTACTCATAATAAAATTCGGCAATGCTTCCAAAAATATTTAACGCCTTGAAATTACTCAGGATTCTCCTTCAACTACTATCTCATATTTTCAATTATAATAATTAAACTAATGTTCAGGAATTTTCCTCGTCCTTTAAAGCGATGCAAAATCAATTTTCTTGACCAGAAGATCTTCATTGAGAGCTATTAAGATTTCCATCATGCCAAGATGATTTAATTCACCATTTGTTGGTGCAGAAAATCCATCATATTGAACTGATTTGAATCAAAGCAGTACCATTGTGTGTGTAACAGGATTAAAGCTATGAAACGGGGAGTGAAGCATATAGTGTCCTGAATGATGACTTTTAAACGTTACTAACGTGCTCCTATTAGAGTCTATCAAAAGCTTTGCAAAAAGGCGGTGGATCGATGCATTCACTGAAACTGAAATCCACAAATTTTCTCTTTTATGTACTTTGAATGTGCGTAACCTATTGACCGTCACTCATTGTGATGAATTACGTAGCTTAACTTGGCAAGCACTTGGAGGGTTAAAATTCATTTCTTGCAATTCCCCTATTATTTACAACCATCCCGTTTGACAGTAATTGCATTCTGTGAGTCTATTTTCTTCAAGCTTCACAAAAGAAATTATAAAGACAAAAGATAATAATACATGTACTCAAACATGTATTAAATCTTCGACAACAATTTGGCTGGATGACAATGACATCTATTCAAAAACGAAGTCGTTTTATTGCCTCTCGAGTGTTCAAAAGTGGTGCTAAGTCTCATCTTGTGTACTATTTATTCCAGTCATTATCAATAAAACAATACCAACTACAACATTAACGTAAAAGAAAGGGATATCAGCCAACAAAATTTGTAGTTTTAAAGGAAGGCCAAGACTGAATTCGGTTCAGCACTGACTAATCCCAAATGAGATAACCTATGTTAACATCAAATTCGTGCCACAGGTTATAGAGGCAATACTTAATTTTGGGGATAATTTCGATATAATTCAGTTGAATTAATACGACTGTCACATGACCATAGTCCATTGGTGCTTCAAACAGCTCAACTTTGTCAGAGGCACACTTTCAACTGCATGACAAACACGATGACAAGTCGTTGATCTACAGTTGAAGAACCCTGAGGGCTAATTCTTGAAGTACAGCTTCAAAAAGAAGTGATGAACAACAATGAGTCATATGTTTTCCTAATGTGGGCGATGACTTCACTTTTCTTGAATGTTAACGTAACACCTTAAAGTTTGCATTGACCCAAGAAACAGTGACCAGAGGTGATTCAAAACTGTTTATCAGCTTTTTACTAAAAGCTGGTCATCTTTTGGAGTAATTCCGGGTCCACAATTCCATGTATCTAAGGCAGGTTGTATTAATTCCCAGATATTGGCCCATAACTAGAGTGCTAAGGTACCACCGGATAATCCATATAATGTTTCATACCTTACATTGTACAACAGGGTCAGATAACCCTGTAATGGAGAAATGGAGGACAGAAGAATACACTGAGGTCCTTATTCGCGTCTGCCCGGCTGATGGAGCAATTTCAAATGCTCCGTCCGGCCTCACTTATAAAAGACATGTCCAATGATACAACTATTAAGAAATAGTTGACTGACAGTCTACTGACAGTAATTTCATGAAGCAGGTCCTAAATTCTCAGACGTAAAGAGAGAGCTGCTTCGGGGTTAGTTAATTGGGCTATATGAGAATGAAACAATGTACAAACTGGAAAAGGAGTCATTTTTCACTTCACACTTTATCTTCAAAAAATAATTTTTGTATTATAATTTTGCATGTCATGCAATATTAATAAATATCATTATTTTTAAACTTCTCTTTAGCATTACCACATCAAGCACTAAACATGGGAATGGCGAAAACAGGAGACAGTTCCCAACTTCGTTCTCAAGGTAAAAAAATATGCTGCTTAACAAAAATGCCAATAATTCTACCGCCGGATTTAAAAACAGTAATTAAAATTATGATAATTTTATTTTTAGAGACGTATCAACTCATTAGTGCAGCCAGTAGTAAATTAGTGACTCAAGGTAAATTTTTTTTCAAATTAATCACTGAACGTTGTTCGCACACACACCCAGATATCTAACTATCAATCAAATAGTGGATTTCATAATTAACTTAAGACAAAATACTGTGAAGAGCTCTTCCTCTCCATTTAGGACATCTCCCTGTTATACATTTCTACATTTACCATTAATCAAGATTCAGTTCAATCGATAAAAATACGTCACAGATATTTATATTGTACTTCAAGTGCATTATCACATACTATTTTCTAGAGGTCTGCTGTGCTGTTTGTGGTTGCGTGTGTGTGTTTGTGCTCATTACGGATGTGTTCACAAGTCAACAGTAAATGTTGGATTGAGCTTTTGTGAAATGATGGTGCGTCAAGTGGTTGCCATATTGACGTAGAAAACAAAAATGAAACCATTTTCCCCTCCTCAAAAAAATTATCCCTTTCCCTTCATCATGTTTGTTTTAAAAGCTCAATTTCAGCCAATCTAAAAATGGCTTTTTAAGATTGCGTTTCTAGATCCTATTTGACATGATTTTTGTCAAGTGCTTTTCAGTAGTAGCACAACTTCAAACACACACAACTTCAATCATTCGACAGTCTCCAATAGATTTGTGTTGAATATCTATTACGTCCTAGTTTATCGGAATACACACTCGCGAACACTTTTAATATATATAGTGGTATTTATCACATAATCTGATCTAGTGCTTTGAATGACAACATATTTTATGTATAAATGTATATCAGATTGTCTAGACCAGGTTTACATTTATACGACTTAATGTAAAACCCATTATTTTTAAATGATTTTGTCAATATTATCAAAGTCCTATAAGTCTCTTGTAAAACCCATCTGCAGCTAGATAAATAATAGCGATTAAAATTGATTACACGGTGCTACTGTTTATTATTAAATGTCCTAAAGTAAGATTAAGTGAATAAAACACACCTATAATAATAATAATACATAATGTGTATCGATAGAGGATCATTTCACAGGTGGCAGGGATAGTAGTGTAGTGGTGGAGAGAATGAAAGAGTCAGAGAGCTGATTTCAGTCACATTCAACGTTTAACCACTTAAGCACGATTAGGAAATCATGAACAGCATGTTAACAATACTGTAGACTAGTAATAATCTTTAGGGCATTTTTTTTCTCCTCTAATATTGTGATAAAAAAAAGAGATTAGTCCTTGACAAATACAAAACAACGAAATGACCACAAGTGCCATTCAATTCCTTCCTGCACATTTGATCTAATTTCTACTTTTTCTCTCCTAACTTCTTAGGCAGTGGACAGATACAATTATGGCAATTTCTCCTGGAATTGTTGTCGGATAGTGGCAATGCCAATTGCATCACTTGGGAAGGAACTAATGGAGAATTCAAACTGACTGACCCAGATGAAGTGGCACGTCGGTGGGGAGAGCGAAAATCGAAACCTCACATGAATTATGACAAACTCAGTCGTGCTCTAAGATATTATTATGACAAAAACATAATGACTAAAGTTCATGGTAAGCGTTACGCCTATAAATTCGATTTCAACGGCTTGATGCAAGCTTTTCAAAGTAACAATACCGATCCATCATCGGCTTATAAATATCAATCAGAATTAGGTCTCTTTCATGCTAATTATCCGCAATGTGCGCCTAAATTAAGTTACTTGCACGGAACACCTCACCCAGGTATTCCAGTCAGTTCAGCGCAAGCGTCTTTATTCACTTCCGCCGTCCCCAATCATTATTGGTCAGCGCCCACTGCAACCTGCAACATTTACCCTAATATTTCTGGACACGCCTTAACCCATCATCCACATAGGCCGAATGGGTTAGGTTCGTACCCATACGCATGAAAATTTAAGCGAAATGTCATAAAACGACGGGCAGTACAATAGAAAATAAAATTCAACTACATACCGTACTGTACTTACTCCATTGTAATAATAGATGTTCCGGTCAATCCGTTGTTTTGCCACATTGAAAAACGTATGCACGTTGTGGGACATTAACCTATCGAGAGAGGAAAAAAATATATCTTAAAAGAGCGGTATTTATTGCCATCATTTGTGATATGAAAATGACTTCAATATATCTAGATTATATTTATCATTCACAAAAAAATTATATTCAAAGATGGATGTCTCTATGAAATTTTTAATGTTTCCTCAAATAGGAAATATAAATTTCTGATTTTATTGGCAATATAATAGCAACAAAAACACATTAAACAATGACAGTTTGGCTAAAAAAATTAATTATAGAACTCTAAATATGCATCAACAGCAGTCGATAGTTGAGACAATGGTCACACACAGTTATTGTGCTGTTGGATATCCGGTAGCCAAAATTGAATATTGGCTATTAAGAGCATATATGACCATAACGTGTGCCAAGAGATAGAGCAAAGATGTAAACATTCCATAATCTTACAATAAAATAAACGTCAAACCAAGTTAATGTCTTTATAAACCATTATGCGGGAACGAAATTTTGGACCTCGACCATAATTTGTCTGTTGGATGTATGTATATTCTCGTTCCATAGCAATCTCATTGTGTATACTTCATGTAAATTTTACTCAATTGTACTAAAATTGGAAACACTCCGTTGATTAAAACATGTAACTTCTTTATGTAACAATATTATAAAATTAAATAATCGTAAGTCCTTTTACAAATGTGTACTATCAGTGTTATTCACTCGGCGACAATACAACGGAACTGGACCACTCTCCTGACAAATGGAGCAGAACAGAAGGTAGGACTATTCACATTCAATGATTCCACTCTTCAGGATACTGCATGATAAACTCAGAGGCAGATGAACCGGCTAAAAGTTATTTCAGAGCAATTAGAACCTGCATCACAAAACCTTGTATTTCTGCAATGATTTGCGCCATCAAGTTCCTACTATTGACGCTCTACTGCACCCGGATTTCGTTTGATTGATTTGTTGGTATTTTAGGGCCCTCCAACTACAACGGTCTTTAGAGCCCCATCCATTGCATAGTTTTAATGCAGAGTCTGTACAGACACTATGGTGTTACGACGATTTTTGGGTATTAGCCGTATCAGACGAGAACTGGGTGTCCAACGCAATAAAGCCGCTCTCTAGATATCGTTAATGAATGTGCTAAACAAGGACACCGTTAGCTATGATAGAGTTTTCAAACTATTTATTTTTGCATTCCGTTTTGTCTATGCCCGGAACCCCACCAACCTTCATGCTGCTATATCCCCATTAGTCATTTGCTTCTCCTTTTCAGTCCTCATCTACCTCTTCTACCTATTAACAGCTCGTTCTCATGACATTTAGCAGCCACTCGAACCTATATATACTCCCTAACATGTACTACCCCCAAACTGCCACTGCTACATTTCTAATCCTACCTCTCCTGATAACACTCCATTCGTATACGGCCGGCATTCACCTGTTAAACATATGCATCATAGTCCTTGACTCCAAAAGTGAGCAAGTGTTATTCTATGTAATAATGACCGATCCCACCAAAGTTTTCCCAACACACACTAGCTCTCATTACTGAGGTGGTATGGACACGTCATGAGAAGAGGGGAGGAGCAGCCCGTTAGGTCCTTGCCAGGAACGCAGGTGGTCGGTAGCACCCGGAGCAGGGGGAGACCGAAGCAGACGTGGGAACAGGTTGTCCGTAAGGACATGGCAGTGTGTGGGGTGAACGGGGACCTGGTGGGAGACAGACGGGAGGGGATTGTTGTTGTTGTTTGTTGGAGTTTAAGGTCCCGTCAACTACAAGGTCATTAGAGACCCGTCTACTGTATAGTTCTAATGCATATACTGCACAGACACTACACTAATGCGACGATTATTGGGTATTAGCAGTACCCAGCTTTCCCGAGCGACCACCCATGTCAGTACTAACTGGGCTTGCGTTACTTAACTTCAGTGATCAGACGAGAACTGGTGTGTCCAACGCAACTCGCCGCTCCCGACGGGAGGGGAAGGCTAGAACCCGCAGACCCGAGCCTGCCACAGGCGGGATAAGGTATGATGATGATGACACTAGCTCTCATTACCAATTAAATCCTCTGCCTCGGCGACTCTGTGGCTGAGCCGGATGACTTCTTCTGAGAAGCCTAAAGTGCGCCTACCGTCGTCGGATGGGAAGTAAATAATGATCTGGTAAAGACATTGCCTCAAATGAAAGACAGGCTGACGTTACATGAGCAGGGGGTTTGGCATTAGGTCGCCAGCCAGCCGGGGCCAGCTACCCCCGGCCCCGAGATAAATGAGTACCGCACTCTTCCTAAGCAGGTAAAAGGATGATGACCACGATGAATTGCTAGTGTTACTAAGGTGACTAGAGAAGGAATGGAGAATATTTCATTGAGACATACACAGGCAGTGTGTTGATGTCTGAAAAGAAATTCTGGCCGCTCAAATTTGCAACAGAAGCATAAAAACTAATTGTCTGCAATTGACTTGGGGGAAGAATGAGTTAATGGCCGTTTTTGAAATTGAACGCATAATGCTGACCTATTTTATTGGTAACCCTGACTTTGTTAATTTTAAATTACTGTATCCGTGCACACCCAACGTTGTTATTTATGTATTTTATTAATCGTGTAATGCAAGAGATCTGTATTTCATGACGGAAGTTGAATTGAAATTTTAATAGGCCAAATGGCATAGTGACGATCATAAGACGGAGTGGGATGTGTACTGTACATTGAGTTAAAAACATACAGTAACTTTGTATCACTATTGAATAAGGCAGTGCTAAACTATTTAAAATTAAGAAAATTGAATGTTCACCAACCGATTGTTCCAGATAACGGATAAAATTAATATTATTATAAAGCCGAATGAAACTGACGCGTAACATACACGCGTGAAGAACATACGGAACACAATATACATAAATGACCAGAGTACAAATGCACTTTATAGCGGCAAGTTTATGAAGCGCCGTTGTTCCCCAAGCATTCGCAATGAAGTTAAACGCTGATTATGGTAATTGAAAAGTTGTGCATTTTATTTAATTTGAGGTGTTTCAATGTCCCTAAATATCACTTCATATTGCTAAGGGAGTAATTTAGCAAACCTTAAAACAATGTAATACAAATAGTTTAGCAAAACATGCTGTCTGGCTAACGAACATATGAAAGCGCTTCAGCCAAAGATCACGTACTGCATGTGGATATTACGTCAACTAAGTTCGGCAGTTAGGCACGCCATTAAATAATTTATTTTAATTCGAAGCAAGCATTTCACGGTTTTAACATCCTCACTACTTCTTGCACAGAGAAAAAACTCTTTCCACAGCCACTTTTTTTTACGTTGGAATCGAAAAAAAAAGATTCCAAGTATAATTTTCAGATGAACAAATTTTTTTTTTGCTCCGAAACAAAGAGCAAGAATGCTGATAATGAGTTTAACTCTTTAGTTTCACCAAACAACGAATTTCTGATGGCAATAAATATTCAACTGACTTTTGACCTTCACAGTAATAGCTATTAACACGTCTGAGGTAAAAAGGAGGTGGGAGAGTATTGCCACAACCTCTTGAATGCTGCATGGGGAGGAGGCGACATTGACACCTAATCTACTTCTTCAGGGGTGGTGGACAGCGTAACAGAGGAGGAAGTAGTCAGAGCCCTTAGGAAGATGAAAGGTCAAAAAAGTTGTAGGCCCAGACAGTCCCCATTGAAGTGTGGCGTAACCTGGGGATGACAGGAATCAGGTGGCTAGGAAATTTTTTTACTAGGATAGCTAGGGGAGATGGAATGCCATCTGCAGGGCTATAAATGTATTAAGCTAATGAGCCATTCCACGAAGCTCTGGGACAGAGTATTTAAATGAATGTCGCCTCCGGGATAGAACTAATGTCCGTAGAAATTAGTTTGGGTTCATGCCAGGTAGGTTCAAAATGGAACCAATCTTAATTCTGAGGCAGGTGATAGAAAAGTATAGGGCAGCAAAAAAAAAACACTCCATGCCATCTTAATCGACTTGGAGAAGCCTTATGACATGTTCCACAACAAGTAGTTTGGGAGGTATTACGAAAAATGGGGAGGTAGAAGAAAAATTTATTCGAATAGTTCAGGATATGTATGTAGAGCGGGAGTTGCGTTGGACACACCAGTTCTCGGCAACGCCAACGCAACCCCAGTTAGTACTGACATGGGTGGCCGCTTGGGAAAACTGGGTACCGCTAGTATCCAAAAATCGTCGCATTAGTGTAGTGTCTGTGCAGTCCCTGCATCAAACCTACACAGTGGACGAGGGTCTAATGACCTTGTAGTTGAAGGGCCTTAAAACACCAACAAACAACAAGGATATGTATGACGGTTCCATAGCCAGGGTAAGGACACCCTGAGGCTTCTCAGTTAAGGTTCTGGACGAGCTGTTGAAAGTAGGTGAATGGGTCCCTCAGTGCATGGCATTTGCCGACGCTATCGGAAAAGTGACTGCCGAGAACAAGCAGACGTGAGAGTAGGTTGCCCGCAGTGGCGTCACCCTGTGAGGATACAAAATAGTGTCACCCCCTCTCCCGAAAAAAAAGCCGCTTCTTCTGCTTTGGTGTCACCCGGTGCGGCCCGCACCCTCCGCACCCCCTAGTGACGCCACTGGTTGCTCGTAAGGATATGGTAGTGTAATAGAACAATGAATGCCTACCATAACTGTGTTATAGGGCCCTAATGACCTTTGAAGTCGAGGGCCCTAAAACACAAACCCAACTGTGTTATACGGGACCGTTGCAATGACTGTCATGCCCACGCGTAGATCTAGGATGGGGTTTTTGGGGTTGCAACCCCTCCCATGCACATATAAATTTATATTTGCATAATATGTGAGGTTTAGCTCAACCCCCCTGACAGTTGCAATTTTGAACAAATGTGTGCACCCAAGAGATCGGTATGTACGCCAAATTGTCATACGCCGAATGTGTATGTACGGCAAATTGTCATGCGCCAAATTGACGTGATCCCCTTCAAGGGACGGCAATTTGTCTTTTTGTCCGGGGCGACATAAGTGCTAGAGCAGGTGCTGGTAGTGTGGAGTCGATGGGGACCTGGTGGAAGATAGACAGGGGTGGAAGGCTAGAATCCCCAGACCCGACCCCACCATAAGTAGAATAAGGGTATGAGGATGAACATCAACCGATTAGTGCAAACATACTTTCATTTGACGTTCATCTTAATTAACCTAACATTTTTACAAAAGTTCAGGACAAATCAGGGTTAGAGCTCTAATATCAGGACAAGCTTTTAAAAATCAGGACATCAGGGCACCCTGCGAATGAAAAGGCCAGCAAGAAATAGAAAGCTAATGCCACAATATTATTCCCAACCGTTTTCCTGCTTGTGGTAAGTTAGAGTACCCATTTCTTCAGGCAACACTAGAACAAATGGAACAGAGTACTGGACTTTGTAGGTCCTTGGTCTTTTGAGGAAGGGGCGAGGAGGCCCCAAGTGCTTTTCTCGTTCTTGATGGCGTTGTGTGATGTGCACGTTCAGGATCATAACCTTGAGTTAAGCCACTGAGTTTGTTTGTTGGAGGTTTAGGGCCCTTCAACTACAATGTCATTAGAGCCCCGTCCACAGTGTAGTTCTGATGCAGAGACTGCACAGACACTACACTAATGGTACACTAGCGGTACCCAGTTTTCCCAAGCGGCCACCTATATCAGTACTAGCTGGGGTTGCGTTGCTTAACTTCAGTGATCAGACGAGAACTGGTGGTGTGTCCAACAAAATTTGCCTCTCCCTAAGCCACCGAAAACCTAGAACAAATGAACTTTAAAGTATGCCTTGCAAGTTGAATATGTAGTTTGAAGGTTGGCTAGCAGTAGAGATGCAGCTCTTTGGTTACTAAAAATAAAAGTATGAAATTAACGCAAGAAAAAGTTAATTTTTTAGAATCATCTTTGGTTTATTTACATTTTTATCATTTGATAATATTCTTATACAACTTAGCTATTGTATATCATTAACGTAGAAATGAAAAAATATGTAAAATGTTTCCATATTCCTAATTTAATTTGTTATTACATAAAAATGACTGTAAACATCATAATATATTCGCACAGTTAAAAAAAAACAAAACATCATAAAAAAGGCTACTTTTAAGTTAAAACCTATCTTCAATTCTGTAAACATTACGAAGTTATGAAGTACTAACTTGTTCATACATAGGAGTTTCCTCACACAAATTTTTCAACCAATATGGCAAACTTATATTGGCAAGATTTAGTACTTTTATAACGATGTCTTTCAAAGCATATCTTAATAATAATTGAAAATAACCTATTGGTTTTGGTGGGTGATACTGGTGGTGGGGCCGGTTGGATTTATTGTAATAAATTCAAAACCGGAAATGAAAATTATCCTTATTCAATTTCTATATTAAAGAGATGTCATTAAGTAGTAGCAGTGAGCACCATTTTTAAACATAGATTCGCCATTCATTCACACTTGTGACTTTGCAGATGCTGTCAGACAAGTCTAGCAAAAGTACATCTGTGACAAAAGACTTTACATCCTATCCTTTTTTTCTGTAAAGGAATATATTCACAAAACAGTTTAGATTTCAATCTTAACAACAAGATGCTTTCCTAACGGAGAGGTTCGCAAACTAGAGGATCTTCAAACTGTTTAAAATCTCATAAAACTATATATATATATATAAAACAGCAAATTTTGGGTTTCGATGCCAGTTTCAATACTTTTTTAAAATGGTTTTTTTGTTGATATATACATACTCTTAGGAAGAAGAGAGAGATAACACACATACACAATGATGCCAAGCGATAGAAATGACTAAAACTACTTAAAAAATCAATAAGATGTAGAGGATAGACTGGGTAGGTCATTAAAATTATGAAATACAGTAGCGAATGATGAACAACGTGAGATTTACTAAAGTCTGAGAACCACTGCTTTAACAAACAATTACCTGTTTTCTTTCAGGTTTCAAGACCACAACAACGAAATAACATGTTGTAGTATGAAAGTAAGAAAAAAAAAGAAACAAAAACTGGAAACAAGACATTTTAAATATATTATGATGATGTTAATGCCACAAAATTCATGACAAAACAAATGCGTTTGATATCAACATCACCACGAAAAAGTAGAAACATTTTCTGTCTTTAGCAAATATCAATATGCTACGATTGCACACAAAAAAAGACATACACTGGCTAATAAAAACATCATAATTCTACATAATTTTTTTTAAACAATATTTTGTTGTTTTTTTTTTAAAAAAAGAGGAAAGGTTAAGAATTGCACAAAAGGCCTACATAAGAGAATGCAAACTATGCCTCTGATAAGATTCAAAAACACTATCTCGTAAAAAAAAAAAGAAATTTAATGCTTGATGACGATTATTATCATTGAATTAAAGCTTAATGATTTCGTTCTCACTAATTTTCATGTCCTTAAACAATATAAATTATGCAAAAATTATTTTTATTATTCCTATAAATGTTATGCTCCGAAGAGATCCTGTAGTCCTATAACTTTTGAATCATAATTGTAACTGAAGTGCCCAAGACTAGTGGCAGTCGACAAGGAGTCCTTTCATAGTTATCAGCTGGAGCGGGGAGAGGTCAATTATTCCATACAGTCCGAAAGTCGCCCTCCACTATTACCATGACCAACCTTTCCGAGAATTGAACTCGAGTCACCGTCCTACACTAAGGAACGCGTAGCAGAGACCCTTAAGATCCCTTTCTTAAAGGGAAGTTCCTGCAGCTTTCATGAAAACTACCAACACCAAGGGGCTTCATGTGCTACACATCTGCAAGAAAGCTCTTTCGAGGGTCAAACATCACTTAAAACACGCATCGCACATACCCTGCCATCTGGTCCCCCCCATCCAGCGGGAAAAGTCACATAATTTCTATAACTTATAAAACAAGTGAGGCTGCTCAGTGATCATATTATTAAAATATCTTCAAATTAATGTACGGCGTCCAACAGAAATTTTATCCGAGGTACATTGGTCATTTTACGGTTTATAGTAGCCATCTTAAAAAAGTAAAAGTTCCAGACGATAATTGCACTAACGGCCGATACTTAACCCATCATATGACATTAAAAATGCGGTTAAGACTAAAAACTTCGTTGAATTAAATGGAAAATATGGAATTGTCGCTCATGTGGCGTGCAGATGACCAGAGTTCAATTCACTGAATCAGCCTATTTAGAGGTGAGACCACTCAAACTGGACAGCCCTGTCTCTAGAAGGAATAAGAAATCAGCAAAATCTACGATAAAAGCATTGTTTTGAAGAATTACCTATTTAAGGACATGGACAACATTAATTTTTAAAAAAAAAAGGAAGGAAAAGAAGAAGATATAAAAATGTAATAAAACATGAGCAGTTTAAATAGAGAATAATTTTTAAGCTACATTGCACATAACACACAATTTCTCATAAAACACACACATATTTTCACATTATAACCAAAAAATAATCACAAAAATACTGAAAGAACAGCCAGGAATTCTTCATTAAAAACTATACGGCCAGAAGTATATATCTTAATAAATATCACTTTCACTTTTCAAAAGCAGAAAGTATAATTCAAAGTTACTAATCTCAAAATTGAAAATTTCGTGATATTTGGAACGAGATATTGTGCAGACATTCATTAAAAATTCGCAGAACATTTTTAATGATTGCTTGTGGAAACGTGACATTTTTACCAAAAATTTCAAGCTTTTTTTCACTGAAAGTATCTCGTAATTTGCTGATAATAATATTTAAATATCCAATTGTATTAAAAAACAGATTATGAATAATGTAAATGTCATGAAGTGAATTATGGATTCAGATTCATAAAACTCTTTTAAAAAAAAAACCGAAATTTAAACAAAGCATTCAGTAACATTACAATTAGAAAATGACGACAAAATCCTAACAACTTTACAGAAGGCACTTTTCTGGTGTGAGATTTTGTGTTGAGGAAATAACAACTTACAAATGGTTTTTTCTCAGGAGGAGGTAGAAGACGTGAAATGGACCAGTCCTAAAACGAAAGCTTATGATGGATATTAATGAAATTAAAAAAAATTGCAATTAATTATAAAATAAAACACTCTAGTACTTATATCAAAATAAGCAACTTGCAAACTTTCAAACACTTCGTTTCTTTTTAAAATTACTAGAAAAATTGTATAACTTAGGCGTAACGTGAAAACTTTTACACAATTCTCTTGTTTACAAGACGAAAATTGTTTTTGATTATTGTGCTAAATTCAACGCAGAGCACAATTTTCTAAGACGTACGCGCTACACTTTTTAACCTGAATAAGATTCTTCTTTGGAATAAATGATTTACGATGATACAACAGCTATTACAACTGACCAATCGCCGACGGAAAACGCACACACAAACACGCTTTGAAAAAACTAAAAAAAACTAACACTTGGAGAAGAGTACACTATTGAGATTTTTGTTTCATAAAAAATATCTTTGACTTCTGAGTCTAGTCAAACGACATATACTTTTTCCATGACGAGCACACTTTTCTGGATCCAACAACAATCATATGTGTAGATTTCAACAGAGTTGATGATCACAAACAACTTCGCACTGGATACACTTATGTCCAATAAAAAATGTTCAGAAAAATAACCTGTAGAAAGGCTTGGCGTTAAGCAATGCTTTTTTACCACTTCATGTTCATTCATTCTGGTTTGAATTTATCAAACGGTTCATCACAGATGAAACAATGACAATAACTGTTTGTTTTCTAATTCGAGTGTCACTCGTCATCTTTTTTCTCTGGTTTCAAATCAACCATTGCATGCAGTTCTTCGGGTGAATATCCCAAAAGGCTCTGCAAATCACAGACAAATCGATATACGTACCGTTTGCCCGCCGTCTTGTGAATGATATTTTTATCATAATAATAACGCAGGCCACGACTCAGTTTTTCATAGTTCATTTTCGGTTTATTTTTACGTATACCCCATCTCCGTGCCACTTCATCAGGATCTGTTAGTTTAAACTCCCAACCATCACCGGTCCAACTGATGAAAGCTTGACAAGATTTATCTGTAAGAAGCTCCAGTAAAAATTGCCACAACTGAATGGGACCACTTCCTAAATTAGATGAATAACTCAAAATGAGATGCCGCTATGACCAAGTAAGGATTATCAATTCAGCTAAAAATCAAAAATTTACCTGAATAACCAGCTAATACTGCAGCTTGAATGACTGGCTTTGAGTCCGGACCACCCAAATGATGACCCATAGGTGTGTGAGAATCTCGAAGTTGAAGAAAACCATGATGTGGAGGTGGAAGAACTCCATGGGGTAGTTCCGACTGTGACCAATGATCTGGCGTTGGTACTGAATTGGGAACAGTTTGAAAGCCCTGTTCATAGTGGTTGTATGGCTCGTTAAACGACGGATCATGTAAATACCTCGCTGCAAGAAATAAAAAGAAACCCAACAATGATTGAAGCATTTTAATCGTCAATCAGCACAAGTAAATTATGAGGAAGCAGAGTGAAAATGGTAATGAAGTCAAGCAGTTGTGACAGCAGTGAGCCTTTAACAAAGGTAAATATAATTATTTCATGGGTGGTTTGCGGAAGCACATCTTAACGCAGTTTAATAAATACAAAACGCAGTACCTAACTGTCACTCTCTACAAATTTCAATAAACAAAAACCAATTTTGATGTGTACTTGCAGTTTGTTCTACGCCTGGGATCATGTTGCATGACCTCCTAAGACTGGCTCATAAAACAAGTCAACTTTATAGTATGGTAGAATAACATTATTATCATCTTAAAATGAAAATTGCAAACAAGTCATTTAAAGAGTATTAATTAACGCCACCGATTAAAAGTCAGGTTATGCGCAATGAGGTGAAAGCGTTGGCAGAATTACAGCTAAATATAAGCTAAAGTCTTTCAACAGGTATGCAATTCAATGTAAGAAGAGTCCAATTGAAGTTGACTGACGTTTTTACAATCATTTGTAAAGATGGGTTTAATATTATGACCTTAAAGACTGGTTCTAACAATAACATTACTTATTATTATTATTTCTATCGTGCCAGCAATGAAAACGTTACTAGACGTCAAGGCGACTTGAATGGCATGACTGTGAAAAGACACGTTAAAAACAACAATTTGACACCCAAGTATAAAATCCCGTAGATTGCGTAGTAGCATCAATATAGCAGATAATTGACAACTTGCAAACAACAAAAAACGTAGCAAAACCAAACCATGGGAAATGTCTACGGATGCCACTATAATACAGATATACTTGTGAAAGAAACCAGTTCGTAATAACCGTCGCTAGCAAATAGGCGTGGGAACTAACTAGATGTTTGAAAATCACGCAGTTAGGCAGGGAGAAAAAAAATCATCAGTAAAGAGAGAGAGAGAAAATGCTGTACACCAAAATAATGCCATCACACCCTCCATTTGCCTCTGAGCAGTTATAACTACGCAATTATGTATAATAAAGGCAATAACAATAGAAACTTGAGCATAAAAACCACTGAATTATTAATCGTTACTCTCTACATCTTTTTTTTTTTTTGTTAAAAAAGGCACTCCTTAATATATTTAACACTGGCAAGAGAATGGGTGAAACTAAAGAGTTAAAACCAATTCACAAATAAAAAGGTGCTAATGAAATTACCTCTTGGAAATGGTTTTCCTGGATAAGGTGGTTGATATTTGGATTCCGGCATCATGGGAGTTGAGTAAAATTCCGGACTATTATCCAAATAGCCATTGTGCGCCGAGGAGCCCTCTAAACTTTGATAATCTTGTGCATCTTCATAATGAACTCCAAACGTCTGTTCTTCGTTTGGCATTTCATTAAGGGTTTGCATGGATTCAGTTATCTGATTATAACCTGAAATAACCAAAAAACAAAGAAGAATTTCGTTTATGATAACAGTACTATACTAATAAATCACTCAATTCAAACTACAACAATAATATTAATTGATGATTTAGTCTCAAATAAAACTGAAACAATTTTCGACTGATTTCTTATTTTCGATGGGTAGCATCATAGTCAAAGATCGGTCGGTACTTTGCTAAATTTTCACATTTTTCATAATTTTGAAACCTAATAACGTGAACGATAGTAGTGAAAACACGCAACCATTACCCGAATCTGCTCTTCATTTGAAAACAGATGGACCTTACTAATTCTAACTTAAATCCTAACTATATTTATTTTAATAAAAAAAAAGGTGAACGCAGACTTATTTACGCGTGACACCGACTGCTAAATGAATATCAAATGACAAGACAAATTTCAAATCTTGCATATTTAGGTTTTTATCTCTACGATAGTAACTTTTATTGTTTGTTATATTAAAAGAACCCATGCGTTACAAAAATGAAACAGTTCAATAGCTGCATTCAAAAGACTTCCTCTGAAACAAACAAAAGGCCCATTCTGATGGGCAGAACGACTTCCTGATGCATCTTTACCTGCAATCTGGATTTTTCAAAATGCTATCGTAAATTTGGCACAATGTACGAGAGAAGCCTGTCAATCTACATGCGGTTAAGTGTAATAAATAAATCCTATCTCTGTTTATATCTGTATTGTACATATTCAATTTCCATTAAGAAATAGCATGGCCTTAGAATTTCTACAACAAAGTACCACGTCAGCTATAACAGAAAAAAAAAGTATTATGCAGAATACTGAAATTTTGAAAAATCTTTTACAAACACGGGATATTAATATCTATCACGTACCCTTCACAGACAGGCACAAACAAAATCATACATATGGCTATTCTTGACGATTAACTGAATGCAAAATTTCTTATTTTAGTCACAAAGAAATGATTAGCTCTTGCAAAGACACTGACAGATGTTTTAAAGGCAGTGAATTTTAAATAATCAAATCTCGCTTAATCAGAGGTTATCATTCTAATAGTCAAATGTTCTACTGAACTGGTTGACTTTCAACAAGTATTTTCAATAACAATGCACGCGTATAATACAAAATCCACCTCTATTCACTTTCAAGATTTATTATTGAGTAGTGAACCGCGGAGATGACATTTAAGAATAAGAAAGCAACCACCGCTACTACCACCACCACTACTTATGAAAGGGCTCATCAAACCATGCGTTTCAAGACATGTCCCTGAATAAACAACGATCATTTTCCTCCTTTTTTGATAAACTTCCTTACTGACACACAAATGCAGACATGTGAAAAATTATTAAGTTAGTGCAAACCACAGACAAAAAAATTTCATCTTAAACGTAGAATGACGAATTCGACCCACAATTGACCTTCTAGCATTCTCCTCTATGGTAATTATTCGGCCCAAACATTTAGTGATAAGGTTTTCTGATAATCTTGATCTATAGGTTGTTATTAGATTTACTGTGGAGTCTAATGCACACCCCTCACTATATCTGTGAGCTACTATTTTTAGTGCCCGACACCAATACAGATAAATATTAATCACGACGGAGTTTCCTAAAATAATGTTCTCATGGAAATTCAAATTAACACTTCAAAGTAGTACCTAGTTTGTAATAAACCTAATATGAAATAACCCCAAGTCGAATAGCAGGAAAGCCCATTTAAAAATTTACCTCAAAACGGATGACAGGTCTCAGCTTGAACTTGGCAAGTTCAATCTGTGATCTGACACGTGATCCTATTATTCAAGAATTACTTTGTGAAATAACCTGCTCAACTATTTGTCAAATGCTGGTCGACAGAGATGGCAAACGCCCCCATCCCAGTTTGAGGGAGCGGCTTATTGCGCAGGGCACACCAGTTTTCGTCTGATCACTGAAGTTAAGCAACGCAGCCCCAGCTAGTACTAACACGGATGGCCGCTTGAAAAACTGGGTACCGCTAATACCCAATAATCGTTGCTTTAGTGCAGGGCCTGTGCAGTCTCTGCACTAGAACTATGCAGTGGACGAGGTTCTAATGACCTTGTAGTTGAAGGGCCCCAAAACAACAACAACAAACTCAGTTTGTCTGGTATATAAACTGCAAATGACAAGATCTAAAAAATATCAGAGAAGATTGTGCTTTAGATGACAGCAACGTAAGACGTAAATCAAACTTTTTTTTATACTAAATCAGTTCTAAGCTCACAAATGGACATCAGAATGGATTCAGTTCTACACAGCTGTCACATTACTATATAAAAGAGTTAATAAAATATTAACCATACAAATATTTTGATGAAGAAAGGAAGGGAGAGGACGTGACGAGGCATGGAAGGGAAATGGCTCATTAGAAGGGGATGTTAATAGAGGATGGGGAGGGGATATTAATAAAAAAGGTGTTAAAGTTACCAACATCTGTGCAGGAAGTCTCCTGATTATTTAGACAGTAGTAGTGACAACACTGATGGCATTCCCCTTATAAGAAAGTAATTTATGCACATAGCAGAACACCCATTATGATCAGTGTCCCACAAGATTACTCTATTATTATTATTTTATGAACTACAAGCTTGATCTAACAAGCATCACTTCAAAACGTTCCTCTGTAAAAGTAACCGGAAAAGGAAAAGCTAACTAAACGATGACATCTACTCCTTCCTGACGTTTTGAATGAGATTAAAATTAAGACAAAAAAATAATAATAAATTGGGAGAGTTTTGTATATATTCACATTGTCATAAATGAAATCATGAAAAAATGATGAGAATAAAACAAAATGCACTTCCAAAGTTCATTTAACCCCAAAAAGAAACGCAGAAAACATCGCAGTTTTATTTAAAGTAATATTAAAAATAATAATAGCCATAGTTTTTATCAATGCTTAGCATTATTAGTTCTCCCCCCCCCCAAAAAAGCACTTACTGTATTTCGATTTAGGAAATGTACGAGATGCAGGAAATTGTTGAATAATTAGAAAACAAAAATGAAGAGGAGGGGGATCAGGAGTAGCAAGTGAGTAACATTATTTTTTTTCGAAAGTTCACCACCAAATGGAGTTCAAAGCCCCAGATTGGAGGCGCCCTCAACTTTTTGCAGTGCCTTCGTTTTACCAAGTCACATGTGACGTATGATGCATGCCGGATACGGGCACTTCCTGTGGTGAATGGATATTTAACTCAGCCCTCCTCTTGTCCCATGTATGAAATAATTAAAACTAAATCCAACAATTCTTCATGTGAGGTTTATTGTTACGGCGAAAAGGTGGAAAAAGCATCTAGTCTATCTAAGCTTTTGGCAAGAAAACTGATGCTGTCCCATTCCAACAAAGGGCTCTTTAGAGATTCATTAACGAAATACTGTATATTTACGACGTTCAATTGCATAACAAGCACAACATTAAAAGAACTTAACATCTTCATTCATGAAAAGTTTAAGAAATGGGGTCATGGTCTGGTTAATGGTAGTAAATGATGAATCAAACTAGTTAAGCAAAAATTTGTAATCATATTAGAAGCAAAAGTACTAAAAACAAGTACTCACCATCCATGTATGCTTGATTATTATTGTTGTTATTATTATTACTATTATTGGTACTGTTACTGCTACTATTATTCATCATAGACGCAACTTTTTGTTCAGGAACCGGATACCCGTGTTCAAAAATTTCATTAAGGTCCGGCATACACACGGATTCATAGAAGTTAGACGGGACGTTTTCCAAAGACGGTGCTATCTGTTTTTCTACTTCTGTAAAGAAAAAATATAAAAAGTTAGTTTAAATATACTGTATGATTCAGTTGACAATTATATAGAGAGTTATTAAACTAACTACCAATATGGAAAACACTGTGCCTTTTCACGCCTTTGGTCCCAACAAAAAACAATTTCTGGTCAATACTCAACGTTGACCAACCTCATTTTTTCCACTCAACAATGAGGTACTGTAGGAATTCACTCTACTATCAAACTAATCCCCTATTATTTTAAATTTCATGAAAAACAGTATTAAAGTATACCAAACTAACCGAAAAAAGTCTCTATCGGGATGACTGACTTGTACTAGGGCAATATTAAAAATAAATCGCACTTCAATTTGTAATGTTGAAGAAAACGACGTCTGCAACATAAAATTTTGTGTAATACGCTTCTTTAACACGTAATACTAAATTCAAATTTGATACAGACATGAATAATAAACCAATAATTAAGCAACAAACCCACTCATCTTCAAAATTAAGAAATTTGGGGTTTTAAAATGCACTCCCAAGAAAATCTTTTAGAAAATCGTGGAAGAGAAATCAAATCATGAAATTCAGGGTTAAGATGAACACGATTTTTTTAAAATTAATCAAACGCCTGTCAGCAATACAATGTTTATAAACTAAGTAGACATATGTCTGAAGATTTCAAAAGCAATTATTATGAAATAAGACATCATAATAATGCCTGACGAGAAATATTTTTTTGTCAGAAAACCGGCCCGTTTGCACACATTCGCACATTACACCATATGTACCTTTATAAAATCAGATGCATTAAAGCACAAAATAAAATGTTTAATAAAAATTTTGTATTATTATTAAAGGGGCCAAGGACTTACAATATAATACTAGATAACCTGAATTTGGAATCTGTTTTTTATGCAATCGGCTATAAATAAAGATTTTGGAGAAACAAAGCTGTCAGCGGACAACGTAAGGAAACCATCTGCTAGATCCAACTGAAGTTTTATAACAAACTGACAATACAGTGGAGTAATCTAAAGGTTTGATTTCCAAGACATTCAAATAAACTACATATGATGAGCAAAACATAACAGACGGTCCATTGAAAACAAAGAGACGTTACTATTATTTAGTTCTCCCCCTTAAAAGTTGAAGACAAACAGCCGAAATACGACTGACTGATAGATAACAGTAATTTGACCAAATAATACAACATACGTTTTGCGGGTACAACATTTTGACCCACTTGCAAAACAATTACAACAGGTGCTTAAAACATAAAACAATGTTATTTAATAGATGAACACTCCACACTAGACATTTCAACATATGCCGCTTTTAAACAACTGTATTCAGTTAAACTGACACTACATTACATTTTCGCCATGAATTTCAGGTTTCAAAAAAAGTCCCCCCTTCCCTTAAAAGTATTTTTCATTACCTAACATAAGTCCTGAAGACAAACTTCTGACATTTCAAAATCAGAAGTTGTCCTGTTCCTACTTCTCAGTGTTTAGTGTGCACACCTATGGTCCAGTGCTACGTGCAAACGAATGATTTAACAGTATATACTCACTTTTGATTGAAATGGATGCTCAAATTTAAATATCCAAAAATACAAAATCCATGTCTGGTCTTACTTTTGGACTAGAAAACTTCCATGCGAATATTTCTTTAGTCAATTTGACTGCAAATATTCTGAGATGGGACGTCAGAATTTCGAATGGCAGATATTAGACAAACTTCAAATTAAACCGGAAATGGTCAAATCAATCCACAAATAACGTGAATGAAAATAGGTAGAAAAATATCTAGAAGGTTGTTAACAGAGTTAGGACATACAACTGGAAAACTGTAAAAGAATTTCGTATGTGGGAGAAAGAGAACCATCGGACGAATAGGGATAAGGATATACCTATCACCTCTGAGATGACCAATGCAAAAATTACGTCAATAAAAGGGGAGGGTGATCTATTATGTGCAAGCAGTCGTCTTGAACCTAGTCAATGCTGATTCTGACAAGTAAACAAATCTGATATCAGCCTATTTTCTATATACTAAATATATGGCAACCACGTGTGCTTTTAATAAATAATGGCAGAGAACAGACTCATTTCAGTGTAGTTCCTGCCTTGGACAACCCTCGACACAATGTGACCTCCTACAAACACCCAAAACATCTACCCTCTATAACACATTTAGCAACATAGTCAGCCACATACCTCGGCCTAGAGGAATTACTGAAAACAGGCTTCTGTCAAAAAACAACCTCTTGGCCATGGCTAACATCCAATTTACATGAACGAGCCACATAACGAATGAAATGAACCCTACATAGAGCACCACCCACGCAGTCATTTGATTTGTGCTTCGCAACACAATCCTACAAGTTATTTTTTCACGTAGATATCACACAATAATTAACCAATGATGTTCGTCATACATGTGACTGAGCGCAAAAACAGTCATCCAACGGCCTCGGTAAAACCAAATTAAACTTTTTTGTGGGACATTATGCTGTGCACATTGCAAAACTCTACAGAGCTTGGGTGTCTTTTGTGCAATCCGTTTCAAATATAAAAACATTTCTAGGTCTGACAAATATTGTCTGAAAAAAAATGTGTGTAGGTAGGGGCCCTATATGAACAGTTTCTATCTTCAATCTAATCAGAGAATTTCATTGACAAGACAGACTAAACAGACAGGGCAAGATCACAACTTTGAGATTCCTAGTCTTGGGCATCTCTTCCAGAGTTTCTATATTTATAACCACGATTAACCTCGAGTCATTGTACATTGGAGAGCTACCGTATGTGCATTGAACGCGAATAAAGGAAATAGGAAATCTAATCAATTAATTCTTTTACAAAATTTAAATGACGTCACAGGCACTTTAACTGACATTATAAAGGCATTCGACAGAGAAAACATCTGGCGGAAGCAGGCTATAAGGGAGCACATCTGCCTTATAACCCTAGGATTGCCACAGTCCACTGGTCACTGAAGCCAAATACTCATTACAAAGAGTCTTTATCACAAAACCAATTGAGGTATTCCAAAAGATCTTAAATCTCTTTGGTGTCTCCCAAAGAAACCCAAAAACTGTTGTGGGGCTTTAAAGAGTGAAATTAACACCATAGATGGTTGCGATTTCTTTATCACAAAACATTATCCGAACTATGTCTATTATAGTGAAAGCCAGTCCCAGAGTTCGCCCATGACACCCCAGTGTTGCCCTTCCTTTCCTAATTTTAGTCTTTCTATCCTATTTCGCTTGTTTCCTTCTTTGTCTTCCACATGGGTACTTGACCCTGCCACTACCGGGAAAAGGGTAAGAAAGAAATCGACTACATAAAGTCTCCGAGAGTACATACGTGCATGTAGCGCAGTGCGCCTTCTAATGTCCCGGAATCTACAAGGAACATAGAGTTAATAACCTTGTGGGCTGTTCAACTGCTAGATTTCAATAAACATATCTAATGACACTGATAAAACAGATTATTAATTTTAACTTTTTATTTAGGTATTATAAAAATCTAACACGATATTGCTCATGGAGGGAAAACAAAGAGATAAGCATTACATATTAAATATCTAACGTTTAAACGGTTTCTTTATTGTTCCCTGCATGAGTAAAATTTTTCGATGACTTCATAAGACCACCTTTGCGAAATTCACAGCAGGTTTTCTCAGGGTCCATATTTAATTTGTACAATATCAAAATAAATGTTAATATTGCACAGAACTCTTTCACTCTTTGACAACAACAACAACAACAGCATTAACCAACAAGTGCTTATTACCTGTACACATCAATAATACCACTAATTTCATCATATTTTTTTTTTATAAAATCCATTGGACATACTAAGATGAAAACATATATATACAGAGAGAGGGAGATAGACAAGGCCCAAGACAAACAAATACCACAGAATGAATAATCATGTATATGACTTTGGTGTCGTGAGAATATAAAAGGCGGGATGTAGATGTATCATATGACCTGCTGGGCCATCATTACAATACTCTCACCTTTATTTGAAGCAGGCAATTGTATGTAAAACCCTATGAAAAACCTCTACTACTTCCCGCCAAGATCGTATTATATGGTGCGATGCCAAACAAACAAAAAAATTATCTAGGACGCACCCATGGTTATTTTCTCTCTTTCATATAAAAAAAAATTATAAATATATATAAATTCTTCACTGTCTGAATCAAAACCCATTTGGTTGGAACGAAAAAGATTCGGTGCGTGATGACTACAGGGATTCTTGCTTTGCATGGTCGGTTAATTTAGACTAATTTTTTTTATTTATTTTTTAAATTTCAAAACCTTAATAAAAAAACTGGCTTGTTGGTTATACATAAACGCTTTTATAGTTAGTTATTTACTTATACTATTGTCGTCAATGATTTTATAATCGTTGGGGAAAATCTATTTTTTCCCTCCTTGCATATGTGTGTCTCTCTCTCCTCTCATTTGAAATGAATATATTTATGGACAATAGGATGAAAACTTGGGAAGATCTCTCACGCGTGAAGACATCCTTCTTATCAGTCAGATCCAAATAAACAAGTGCATAGGAGACTATAGTTTATTTGGTATCCCTCTTAATGACGATCTATTTTAATAATAAGGTGTGCACACAACTTCGAATTACGACATCACCAATAGTAAAAAAAAATAAATAAACACAATGTGAAAAGGGCATCATGACTAAGAGAGATGGAAGGGTGGGAGATGAAGACATGGGATGATAATAATGAACAGAGATACATCTACTGGCCTAAGTCACTAACCAACCAACCAACCAACCCATAAAGTTCCGAGTAACGAGACATGGATTTTTAAAATTTAAATCATCTGGATTTAATCTCTCATCATTCTTCAACACCATTCTTGAATAAACTAACATTGCTTTCTCAACATCTTACATATCACATTAAGTGCCAACAGTCAGCATCCCTCCCACTTTTTTCTCTTTATTTCTTTCTTTGCTTTTCTTGAAACCGAGTGACGGACCTTGAACTAAGAATAAAAATTTGAATTTCTATATAATTCTAGGTATTCTTATTAACACAAACTGGAGAGAAAACACCCAATCGAAAACATGGGATAAGATATTGTATCAAACCTCGAGCTGGTAATTACAGGCCATGCAATCCAAGATGATTTTTAAATGATGCTCAAGTTCCTGATAATAGACTGAAGATCATTTTACTGCAATCTCTTATGAAGACACCAAGAACCATGTCAAAGTGAAAATTACGTAAATAAACCTCCTGTCATTATCAACATTCAGCGAATTTAATCACACTAGACCAAGTGCCACATGACGCATTTTTGCAGTTTATTTCGCAAAAGCAATTTACGTCAGGAGGCTATCACGACGCCATTTCTACTACGTCAAGTAACACCTAATGTACTTTAAATACAGTAATTCAATAAAAGACTCCTACAAATGATGGTTCGTGGGCGCTCATCCGAAATGCACCTAGGAAAGTGAATCCTGATTCAACACATGTTCAACAAGTTATCATCATCTGCCAGATGCATATATGCAATGAGACCTTAGTGATAACTGAAGATATAAAATTATTTGAACGCATTCTGCATTTTTAAGGCACTAAATGTCAAAACAACTGTGTGGGGTTGAAAGGGCTGATATGAACTATTCACCACAATGAATTTATATAAACAGAGCTTCATAGCCATGATAACAATCAATTTCTTTCGTTTCGTTGGTGTTTTAGGGCCCTTCAACTACAAGGTCATTAGAGCACCGTCCACTGCAAAGTGTCTGTGCAGAGACTTGCAGAGTATTGGTATTGAGCATTGGTGCAGAGGCTGCACAGACACTACACTAATGAGATGATTGTTGGGTACACTAGCGGTACCCAGCTTTCCCAAGCGGCCACCCCTGTTAGTACTAGCTGGGGTTGAGTTGCTGAACTTCAGTGATCAGGCGAGAACTGGTATGTCCAACGCAATAAGCCGCTCCCATAATAATCAAAAAAAGTCATAGATATACATACATATAACTATAAAAAAGGGATAATGAAACTAATGATGAAGAAACGTGACTAAATGATTGGGTTGATAGGTAGGTATATCTTACCTTTCTGAAGGATATCTAAGTGTTCCCAAAGGATATCGCCCATAAAAGGAGGCGCCAATGCTAAGAATGATTCTTTGTCCAAGGAGCACATATCTTTGCCTTTCATGGCAAAATTTTGTGGATTTACGCCTTCCAAACTAAATTCTTTGATGGCCCAGAATAACCAGTGAGCTATGTCAACTTCAGTCCATAGACGGGGATCTAAAAACATGACAAAGAAAATAAAAATAAAGAAAAAAAAAAGAAAAAAAATAAAAACACTAGTTTCAAGCAAGAAAAATCAAAGTTCCTTTGTATAAAATATAATTTGATGTGTCACATGTACACCTCATATCACAATAAAGTTTTTACGAAACAAAGGCAAATAAAAACTCTACATGCAAATGGAAACACATATCAAGTATTTTTCTTAACGACACCCTGTTTCATGTTTAAAAACCTACACTGAAGAACACGTGCAAAAAAGTAGCAGCAAAAGACTGACTGAAACGTCGACAATTATGCAAGAGTGATTCATCCCAATATGGAAAGAAGTCAAAGTTAAATCCTGGAACCCCCAACTGAACTACGTGCCACAATTGAAATTATGGTTATATACAAAAATCTTCAAGTTCAGATCATCTTTAATGCAATCGAATCGATGTAAAACGATTAGATAGCAAAGGAATTGTATATATTTGTTAAATATCATTAGAAAATGAGGGGACATCCACTTTATTTAATACACCCACTACCTTCAGTGCCAGATCTCACACAACTGAAGTCCAGTGCTCATGAATTACTGCATCAGTAGTTCTAAGTTCGATACTGCACCGTGGTGGGTTGGCTTATTTCGGGCGAGAGAGAGAGAGAGGCCCCGAGTGCGTAAAACCGAAGTGCCGTGTGCACGTAAAAGAACCCTCTCTACGATGCAACAGATAGATGAGGCCAAAAGTCCAGGTGTAGATGCTCGCCCCCCCCCCCCCCCCGGCGTCGGTGGAAAGCCCAAACGACAGTAGACCGACTATAAAGAAGCATAGGGGTTGTAGCTTTGGTCGGCAACCGGCAGTGGAAAAACACTGTCTAATATATCGCCCTTGTGCCCATTCAGAGGAACAAGATGAGTACTCGACCCTGCCATAGGCGGGAAAAGGGCTAGGAGTTGTTTTTTAAACGCAGGCACAAGAATCAGCAACTCTCCCACTCTTACAGTTTACTGCACTGAGTTAAATGAGAATATTGATACATTCATGTCAAAAATACTCGTCTAAATACGACTATCCTGTAACAACCTGTACAAGAAATTTTAGAAGTGCAATTCCTCAAAAGGACCCAAATGGCCATGCACTAGGTACAGTATAAATCTTATAAACCTCAATCAACAGGAAATTTACAAATATTACTCCGTTCCCATAACAGACACAGTTTACAATTCTCCTCCTCATCCTTAAATCATTGTCCCGTCTTAGACACGGGCGAGTTTGCTACCTCTCATCCTCCATCAGGCCTCTATGCAATAATTCCCGGGAGATTTCTTTCAGCAGGATAAGGGATAGAGGAGGCCAGATGGATAAGAATTCCGGACTAATTCTAATAGAGATGTGCGAGCCCGAAAAACCCTTTGAAGAAACAGAGATGAAGGGGTGGTCTAATAATGATGGATGAATTGTGTAACATATCACGCCTAATACCACCCAGACTTTCACACATCAAGCAGGTATTAGTTACACTCAACTCTAAACTCAGGAGACCATCAACGGGACAAAAGGTCATTTGTAACAACAAATCCGTGTGAGAAATCTCAAAAGACAGCGCTAAATCTTATCTCAACTATTACATATCATAAACTGTAAAGAGAATTTAAAGATAAATGACCTTCTGCATTAGTAGTAACTAGAGCTGCGATGATGTCTTTTGCTATTATGTCTATTTCTTCCATTACTGTAAATATGGATATTAATAAACACAAGAAATGCATGAAAATGGCAAAGTGCCTCCATCTCCCTGTTTCCCTCAGAAAAACTATGATGACATATTTTATATAACAGACTCACGTAAGGTGTCAGTTAAAGATAGCAATGAGTTTATCAGGGACGATGTAGGAGTAGAAGAGGCGAGAGGGAACCCAGTTGAGACTAAAGAGACTTGAGGATATTAGCCTGAAACCTACCACAGGCGGAATAACATGTAGGTGATGACTACTATTAGTCCGATCTCGCAAGTGGGGAATTAAGAAAAGGCCCTATTATATTTTAATGTCGTATATTCATACAAAATGGCCAAATTGTGATTAATGAATACCGACCTCACTTCAGAACTTCACCATTAATATATTTGAACCTGTCATTAAAAGTTATTTGACGTTTAATCAACTAATAATCACATAAAAACAATAAAACAATTGTGATTTAAGACGAGATCAATTATTTTCGTGACAAAATCCTGTCTGGTGCCTCGTAAACAGCTGTAAATCTTTCCAAATAAAATACAAAAAGAGGAACTGAAACAGTTGAGTATCATAGGCTCCAAAAGCAAGCAGATAAGATGAAGAGAAAATGAAATCTCACCTTGACCACCATCGTAAGGCAACATGACAGTTGATGAACTCAAATGATCACAGATTCAATGATATCTTCATTTATGTAAATTTCAGGGTTTAATATCGAGTATTGACACTTTGCACACAGAAAGACTTAGCAGTAAATGGAAGACAGAAGCGATGTCTATTTTTCGACTTTAGAAACGGGATGCATGAACACACAACACATATACACACACACCCGATTCCTGAAATTACAGTTCAATGTCGTTGCAGCACCAAATGTTTCTGACATCAACCATAGACTTGTTATCACTTGGTCCTGTCTCAATAGTTGATTAATGTTTTGTACCCAACCCCTAGAAAGATGCGTGTGCGTTCTTTAACCTTCACAACAAATTATGAGTCTTGGAAAACGAAGATCAAATCATTTAAATTATTTATTAATTGAATAAAAAACCGACAGCCCTGAGAGATGAAAAGCGCTTCATCGTCATCAACAAATGACAATATAAAAGAAAGGTTGCTAAGCAAAATAACAGGGTCATTCAAATTCTATGCTCCATTGAACACTTAAGCATTTACATACAAATCTCTACGGGGGCACAGTATTCACCGTAGATCATTTCAAATCCCAAGAAATCTCAACTAAATAAGTTTAAAATTAAAGCATATATACATACTGAAGAGTAAAAAACAATTTTTTTCGCTTTTTAATGAGACGATTAACGTAGCACCAGCATTAATTTGCATGTAAAATGTGCTGCTGAGTTTGTCTTGCAAAATTAATTTTATGAATGAAATCAAAATGGCGTTCAAAAGAGGTCATCATCAAAAGCCTTTAGATAAACTTAACCAAAATTAAGTACCTGAGCACGTACATGCGTAACCAGACATTATAAGTCAGTCACTTCATTCATAAAGTGAAAAATGCAAACATTCAGGTTCTTGTTTACTACACTACTTTTTTGCTATTGTTTTAAATGATACGTGCATTAGAAATCAACTGAAGACGATAACCTATGCAAGATATTTAAAGTAAGCGAAATAGTTTTCTTAAAAATTATAACTCTGATTATAACGAAATATATTCATAAATTAACAGACAATCTATATGACCTATCATAAACCAGTATATGCATGTCAGATGAACTGACCAACAATTAACCAGTAACTCGTCACCTGTTAAGTAAGGATTTGGTGGATCCTGTACGAGAAAATATCGGAGTGCCGCTCCCAATCACGTCATGGGACATTAAGAATTAACAACTGCAACCAGTGTTTGCATTTCACCTGTAGCAGGTCGGATAGTTTCTAAGATTAAACATCTAGATAAGTAAAAATTGGCAACGAAATGCAGAATGCGTGAAAGGTAAGAACAAAGCGTTAGATAGTTTTCGTGTGATTTACTACTGACCTGATGTTACAACACACAATTATAGTTGACCCCGCGCATTACACATAATATAAATTAATTCCTGGAGTGGGAAAGTTCAGCTGCTGTATTTTGTTCAACTTACGAGCTGGTGACCAATGAAATACTGACCAACAGCTAAACACCAAACAGCGCAGTAAGACTTTCTGCCTAGGCAGCTGAGCACCCATGAGTCTAAACAACGCAGCAGAAGAAAGTAAAAGGTGATTAGTTTGTTGGTGTTTTAGGGCCCTTCAACTACAAGGTCATTAGAGTCCTGTCCACTGAGTAGTTCTAATGCAGAGACTGCATAGGCACTATGCTAATGCGACGACTTTTGAGTATTACGCAGTACCCAGCTTTCCCAAGCAGTCAAGAGCTGGTGTGTCTAGACGAGAGCTGGTGTGTCCAACCCAATAAGCCGCTCCCAAGTAAAAGGTATTGTTGTTTGTTGATGTTTTTGGGCCCTTCAACTACAAAGGTCATTAGAGCCCCGTCCACAGCATAGTTCTTATGCAGAGACTGCACAGACACTACACTAATGCGTCGGTTTTTGGGTATTAACAGTACCCAGTTTTCCCAAGCGGCCACCCATGTCAGTACTAGCTGGGATTGCGCTGCTTAACTTCAGTGATCAGACGAGAACTGGTGTGTCCGACGCAATTCGCCGCTCCCCCCAAGTAAAAGGTAACTAATGGTCAGGACAGAAAATGTAAAGAGAGAAATGACCACGAACTCATAAGTGAAATGTTGGAAACAGTAACTTTACATGATTGGAAACAACCAACCTAACGCCCCAATCCATTCAGTCGATACATATAACAAGAAAAGGACACATAGTGGAAGAAATGACCAAGAACATATAACATGAGAAGGGCCGTCTTAAGATTATCGTCATATTTAAAAATAATTTTGACTTCAAAGCGAAGATTTAAAACAAGGAAATTTCATAATTTAAAAAAAACAAAACAATAGTTTTCCAATGAGATTACAAAACTCAAAAATACGATTAAAATAAACAACAAACTTCCTAAAAATTGAGGAGGAAGTTTATAAAACAAATTCAGTGATTGCATTATACTAGTGTCGGTTGGCTAGGTAAAAGTTTTAAAGAAAGGGGACCCTCTTTAAATTTAATTTTTACTGATATTATAGAGTATACAACTGAGTTATAAAATGGCCATATGATGAAGGAAAAAGCGAGGAATAATTCATGATCCTAGTGTCACAAAAATGCGCATTATAAACATGAACCACAGAGCTTCATTTATACATATGATGACTAATAATTATTACAAGAAATGGGTTGACTCATAAATTAAGACTAGCCTATAATCAACACCATAATTTCAAACATCAGAAAAGAAATAGCTATACTCTTTCTTGCCAAGTTAACTGCCAATTGTAGATATTAACGAAAAGATATTCAAAAGAATTGAAAGACAGACATGTTATTTGAAACAGAACTGAAAACAACTTGTATGGAAAGTTGAATCATGCTCCAATTATTTATAATTAAAGAATAAATTGCATTCAATAATAATCATTTAAGCAGACATTAATGAAATTTTAAGTCAATCTCACCTGACAGTACGAATGCTTTATGGTCACGCCAGAAACAGTTCAAAATTTAAGCGATATGCCATTTGAAAATCATCATTTTTAGTGTGATAAATTGAATGGAAAACAAAATGTAGTTAAAAAGAAAAACCAAGGAACATCGTTGTCCCGAGCCTGTATTTTGAGTTGGTAAAATTTACCCGTTTTAAAGCAGTGATCAAAAAAGTCTACGTATAGTAGAGTGCAACACACTAAATTAAACTTGGAACTTGTATGCAGTTGTTCACAAAGATTTCTTTTGACTTAGTCGCTAAGTTCAGCTGCTAAAAATTGCTACCCATGGCTATTTGGATGATAATCAGATGTTATATAATTGTTAAAAAGATGCAACCAAAACCAATCACAGCTTCACATCTAGCACATCTAAAAGATTTGTCGTTTGCTGAGGTGACGATCCGTGGACAAAAAACACTGGTTACCCATTCAATTAGATAGATATCTTTTCCTAGACACCCATATATTAGGAGTTATGGTGTCGAAAACGCCACATGGGATCTAGAAAGAGGGCTGGGATTGAGATTTCTGCATTTCAAAAATGTAAAAAGTGACATTTTCCTCACCACGTTTCGCAATAAAATTGCGCAATGAGATTAAACAGCATTAAAGATGAAGGATAAAATAGTCTGGGGGAAGAGGGGAGAGGTAGGAGTACGGCTTATTTATCTGTTCTCAGAAACTGAAAATTAGTAGACATCAACCATATGCTTGCAAGCGAGAAACACTACAACAGTAACAAAATACTGTTTATAACACAGCAAAGAAGAAACAACTAAATAAAATTATCGTCAGTTTACCTGAAAAATGACCCCAGTGAGTCCATATTAACTAAATATTATGGTGATTCAAAACCGCAAATCAGAAATAAATGACCAAAAATCCAATTTCGAAGCAGGATTCCTATAATATTACTTCAGAAAATGGGTAAAAATGACAGTAGTACCAGTTAGTAGTCAACTAACAAGAAGAAACTTCACTCAATACCGACTTTGAAGACACTGCAGGTATTCTAAGCACTTCTTTGACGGGTCGTAATTTTCCTTCCAAGGTTAAAGAAATTGCAATATGCACTCAATATCTGCACACATACACGTTCAATACCTACAGTTTCGGGGTTTCACTTCATCCCCACTCTTGAACCACCTGATACTCCATTAGCAAGCAGTACTAACAGAGATGACTATTTTTCGACCAAATGAAGGTGTGCAAACATTTCAATGATTTGTTGTAAGCAGAGGTTTTTGTCATAAGTTTCCGTTCAAACACTGTGTAAAGGGCCTAATTGTGGTTCATTGTAGGGGTCTCTGTTTGAATTAACAAACAGGGGAAGTTCAAAACAATGATCTCAGGAACTAGTACGGATACAAGTTTCCTGCACTAAAAAGACCATATCCACTCCACTTTCCTGCTTAGCAAAACCCTCATAAAACACAGGTAAGCGCGACAAGTATTTACTCAATTCAAGTTTTTTTTTTCGTTGAATAGGCAATAACACACTGCTTTTCAAACTGTGTAGATAGATCATTTCAAGAGTTGTTTTTGCATTGGATAACCGTATATGTTACTCTCTACCCTTCGCGCATACAACGTCACACATGGACCAAAATCCTGGGTTACATTACGTGTGCTTGCAACAGTTTTACAAGATGGGAGGTAGCCTATGACAGCAGTCAAAAGTTACCTTAGAAACTTAAAAACCAAAGGAATTTCATCAACGTCTGCGAAACTAAGAGTTCATGTCAACGACAACGGAGGATGCTGACGATGCTTCTAAGATCCTGACAACAATTTCAATTATGTGGTCGACAGCATGACGTCAGTATCACTACAAAGTATGGATAACAGTTTCAAGGAGTTCGCACCAATTATTTATTCAAATCGTAAACACAGAAGGTGACCATGTGTATATCGCTATCTTAACTGGATCTCGTCTGTTTCCCAGTGCTGATGAGTGTAGTGGTGTTGAAAAAGATTTGTTTTCGTTTTCTTTCATAGTGATGAAATGGCGAACGAGTAAATGATACCTGTTCATACTTTGCATATCTACTGAGCGCACAGAGGTACGTGCCAAGAACCTACTATTTAGGGTTATGGTTTTAACAGATTATTCACAATTAGGACCATGACAATTTTAAAGTTACCTAATAGAGAAATTACCATCTGCTTCTATGCTATATGAAGTTAAATTTAAAAAAAAAAAATTTCTAGGGGACTCTAAAAGTGCCTTTAAAGAAAAATATGACAGGTCCTTAATGAACGCCCATAATTTAATTCTGCCCAAAAATTCTAAAATCAAAAAGCAAAATATCTGTCAACCGTAGTTTCTGTAAATTAAGGATACTATTAAAGTTATGGAGTCATGTAAAAAAAACTGCTATAATTCTTAAATGGATAACGCACTCCAAATAGTGACTAACTCTTACATCAAACGTCCCACAACGGAACGTATTGCCGAAATGACTTGATAATAGAAAATAGTTAACAGGATCGCGGTTATTCTTCATGGGACATTCAGTACTATACGTGGGTACTAGACAGCCCTTATGACAACAGCTACACTGCTTCAAACACAGAATACAATTTTCTTTACGTTGGTGTTTTAGGGCCCTTCAACTACAACGGTCATTAGAGCCCGGTCCACCGCATAGGTCTGTTGCAAAGTCTGCACAGACACTATGACGTCGCGAGGTTTGGGGTATTAGCAGTATCCAGTGTTCCCAAGAGGTCACCATGCTAATACTATCTGGGGTTTCGTTACTTAACTTCAGTGATCAGACGAGAACTGTTATGCCCAACGCAATACAACCGCTCGCACAAAGTACAAACTAGGGTACTGATCCTCAACTAAATTCACCACTGACATTTCATAGGAAATAACTTCGCCAAAGGGGCACATTAAATAATCTAAATTTGTGCATCCGCAAGATATTAACAGAGGTGGAAGTACTGGAACACTTCAGATTTCTCATATCGGTACCACAAAATGCTAGTGTGTAAACTGAAACTGATGTCAGTAGGGTTTCTCAACTTCAAAATTAGAAACCTTAATAGAGTAGAGCATGTAGCAAAACGTCAATCTCCATGCTTGCAAAAAAGGGCTATGACAGAATGAACCAGGACACACAGAGATTTACTTTTCTCTTGAGTCATTCTGCCGCTGTCGATTTTTAAACAAATCATTAAGGCCTCATATCAGTCTTCAAACAGGTCTGTGGTTAGATTAGGGATTATTCGCAGCTTACGCCATCGGCGGCTTACTGACATCCCAATCGCTACTTCATGTTTTCATCATCAACATTGCATCACGATTGAAAAAAGTAAAATTATTCTGAATTTTTGAGTGGAAATTTCCCTCCCTGATGATGTCATAACTGTTCGAAGAGTGTTATACTATATCAAAAGTCTTAAAACATGTTACCAACCTTTAGGTATTCCAAGCCTTTCACGTTCTTTATCCCAATTACTAAAACTTGCTGTTAGCGCTTGTGTCATCTTTTGATTTGTTCCAGGAGTAAGTGGTGGCACTTGAGTAGGAATATCTATTAAAATAACAAAAAATACAATATTAGATAAATGGCACGAAATATAATCGCTGCAAGAATGACACTGTAACTCACAAGCAACAGGTGTTAATAATTATACATTAAGCATAAGGAAGAAATAGTTGATGGTCCTAAGCTTTTTATTTATTACAATCTATGTATAATAAAAGATTATTATAAAAAGAGTAGCTAGAATAGAGGATGGATGAGTGGTTTATTTCGAAATCATCGTATCCTTGGCAAAGTTGTTTAACAATCGTTAACTTCCATCATCAAAAAAAAAATTACCTAGATAATTAAAAACTACTACTTGGCTTTATTAACAACAATACTGGCATTAATTTATAAGAACAAGACTTTATAAAGTCACTTTGAATTGCACTTTCCTCACTTTATGCAAATAGTTTACATCCTTGTCTTGGCTTTTCTGGGACAGAGAGCTTCTTTTTTTCTGAATTTACGAGTTCAATAACAAGAAACCGGTCTTGCAGTCAACGGGCATAACGTGAGAGGTACGTCCATTATGCACAAAACCTTGTGATAATTAAAGATATACAAGAGCTTAATAGAAAACAGAAGTGGACATTACAGGAATCAGGAATAATAACTGCTGAACACAAGCAGTCGACCTGCAGGGCAAACACGTATGAAATTCCTCAATTTTCCTATTCAGTTGGTAAAAAAAGCACACCAATATATTGCATAATAAAATGAAAGCAAGATGTTGTATGATTAATACACAATCCTTTCTGTTCTCTGCTCCACAAAATATGAAAGATGCACTCCTTCCCAATATACCCATTTACAAAATATTAGCAGGATGGAAATTCAAGTGGCTAACAGTATTAAGGCATTGTAGTTATATTTTATAAAAAAATGAATGTAACCAGTCGCACGCCTTACTAAAATGATTTAGTACGTTATGAAAACCTCAGCCACATTGTATTTCTACACAAATTCGATCTGTCTACTAAATTAGCCATGCTTTTCATGATTACTACAGGCTTGTCTGCCCCATAGATGATTTTTTTCAACCTTCAATAGGCCTACTACTACTTCTACACGAAATGATTAAATTTTGTTTTCTCTCTCTCTCTCTCTCCTTCGACCTTTTCTTTCAAATATAACTACACAACTCTTGTTAACGTTAATAAGATTTATCGTCAACACCTACAAGAAACTCTAAGAAAGTCATACACGTAGTTATTTACTAAGGCAGTTAGTTTCATTACATTGTTATAAAGATCATCTAATTTGCACACGCACAGCATAGCAACAAAACTACACAAGAATCGTAACCCTCTTTCACCTTTTATTTTTTTATACACATGAACAATGTTATGGTGTAAGTTGCAAAAAAATACACAAAAAAATATATATATAATCAAAACCCACACCTCCCACATAATTACAGGTGCAGTGGTTGTGCAATATTCCACTCATCGTCATGAATGGAAAGACAGGAAATGGCCAATTACAGAAAAGCATGAATGAACTGCTTAGTTAGGATTGGTAGTAATAAAACAAACCACACATGGGCCAAACGCTTCGTTAAATTAAGGACTATTCATAATGTGTGCAACCATTAAATCACATCTGGGCATATACAGAAAAGCGATAGAAAACCTCACCAGGTCTACATCAGGGACCCATAATACACAGTGGTCTGCTAGAATTATCTCCTTTTCAACTGGTCACCTTGGCTAAAGCATTTTGAAACCTGAAGACAGGCATTCATGTTTCAAAACACGTGCCAAAGACGTTGAAACTGCTGAATGTGGACCTTGACTAGAGCAGTTTAAGATGTCCCAATAACGATGAAACATAATGTAAACTTAGAAACTGACACTGTCACAGACAGGAGCAGTTGTATTGCGTTGGACACACCAGCTCTCGTCTGATCACTGAAGTTAAATAACGCAACCCCAGCTAGTACTAACATTGTGTGGCTGCTTCGGAAAACTTGGTACCGCTAATACCCAAAAATCGTCGCATTTGTTTAGTTGCTGGGCAGTCTCTGCATTAGAACTACGCAGTGGACGGGGCTCTAATGACCTTTGCAGTTGAAGGGCTCTAAAACACCAACAAACAACAACAAAATCCATCCATCTTGACCATGTCCCGAAGTTTATGATCATGAGTTACAGATTCAAACGCGCTACCGGTTGGACCACTGAAGTGAGGTGGCCTAAGTGAAGGGCCCTAAAACACAAACGAAACAAAACAACAACAACAACACAAACACAGACGATGCTGTTTTAAAATTGCTGTAACATTTGTAGTGTACTCTGGGCACCATCCAAGCTCCACTATAAAGCCCTGCGTGTCACAAGGTGAGACTAAAACCACCATCCAATGATGTTTACGATGCCCTCCCTTAGCCTTCTGTGCCGTTGTCTATCTGCTAGTTTCTGTCCTTTATTCTGCCTTTCTACTTTTGTTTTGAAGTTCATAAGGAGCAGAAGATGAAAGATAATCTTTTGACTGCTGAGAATAATGACAAAATCCTTTCAATCAGTGAAGCACTTGGTCTTCATACCAGACACAAGGTAACACTTTAATAAAACGGACCACCAAACAGACGAAAAAAACACTGAATCACTGCACATTTCTATTCTTTGATGCAGTATCCAGAAGAACATAGGGTCATCGACGTGACTTCGCCTCGCAATACAAATGGGATTTACGCTCTAGATGCGATTTCACTCGGACATGATTTAAGTGACACTCGGGAATATTAAACACGGAATAGACTTAACATGGGTGAGCGATAAAGATCAAATACTAGTGTTTGTTTCTGCAAGTTTGCAGGGGCCCTGTCGACAATGTTCCACCAAGTGAGATGTATAAACTGTAAAGCACTGCTTGTCTACAATGTATCAAATGCTTTCCTAATATGAACTGGCATATCATTTTCCTAGTATTTTCAATAAAATATCGTGATTCTAGTGAGGATTACTATTAATCTATGCATAAATAACTTAATTCGAGATCAAATGTCAAGAAACTGTGAAAGAATTTCTGCTAATCTGCCTGCCAGTCAGTGTTCAGCTACTTGTAGAATCAAGAAGCAGCATCAGAAGCATATTTTCTTAGGAAATACGTGTTATGATGCAAAATATGTATATCAAGAGTAGTCACATAAAGACTTTTGACATAATTTTTTTAGTAAATAATCTCAATGTGCAAATGCGATATTTTTAAACAACTTCACGTACAATTTAGAAAAAAAAGTTTAATACAATAATGGCCTGTCCAATTTACTGAATGTCGAATTAAGTTAAACACATGAAACCATTGTGCTAAATAGGCCAAACTACTTTATATAAATATAACATGCACATATATGTAATATTAAAGCCATTCTTAAATGTGTGACTACACATAATACAGATTTAAATACGTCTCAAAAAAAAAAGAAGACGAAAGAGTAGTGGCCTAACAGCGTAGTTTTCAGGAGGTCAAAAAATGGATACCGCTTTCATTCATAGTCAGTATATAGCTAATAAACTAATTTTATGGCCAGTAACAAACCTATATCATCAAAGGCATTGCCATTATACATCTATTTGAAAACGGATGTCAGACGTAAAGTTGGTTGATAATATTCCAATGATCAATCAAAACGATCATCACCGACATCCGTTAATGGAATTAAAGCAAAATCCAAAGGAGGCCTTTTGATCTGCCAACAACGATCAACAGCACCATCAACTGCACCATTAACAGCTTGTCGTTTCTTAACAGGAAAACCGCCTTAATAACTTTCAGAAAGTGATTGACCCATCATGCATAAAATATTGAAAAAAAAACCACACAGGTCTAGAGGTGCTTTAAAATGCACTGGAAAAAAAATTAGCAAAGGTTTAATCGCAATTGGGAACATCAGGTAACAATAGCTGGTCGTGTGGGGCACTAAAAGAAAGCAGTGGGTGTCAAACTACCAGACTATAAAATAGGGGGGCGGTCTGTTAAGCTTCAGTTTTCTGTCTACAGTACACTACTGACATGTATGGCAACGGTTAAACTCAGTGCCCGGGCTCTAAAATTGAAAGAATTTCTCCTGTCTCTAGCTACAGTAAATTAATATTTCTCTATCCTTGTGAAGTTATTACCGTCGTCAGTGTTCTTAATCATTTATCTCTGGAAAAGAATAATCCTGGAAGTGGCATTCAATTCTCGAGGAAACTCCACGATCTGAAAGACCTCGTTAGGCCAGTTGAGAGATGTCGCCTTACACTAGGACTCAAGCTAAAAAAGAATTAAATTTTCTTTGGAGTCAAAAGGAGGGGCGGGGGCGTCCTGTACTCGAAGAGTTTGATCAATATGCCTATCATGAAGAACAGTCCGTAAACTAAAAGCAAAACTATGGCAACCTAAAATCAACCCAAGTTAGAAACTATGGTTATAGGTAATAGGGTCTCTATTCGCTAACGAACCAGGTCGAGTAGGTTCGCGTCCTTGCTTATTTTAAGTTCCTACTTTGGGACCTTTATGACTAACCAACAAATAATGAAACGTATTTGCTTTTATTAGGGTAGCTACTACAATGTAATTAGGATTCGACAAATTTTATTGAAAGCCTTGTTACCAATCTGGACAAAGTGGGAGTCAAAATGGTCGCAAGTAAAGTGTCCTGACAGTGACATCTTTTTCCAGACTAGATAATAACCCCCACTGATCCATTGGTAATAACTTAAAATCCGAAATTCAACGTACGTCCAAGACCACGAAATGTTCAAAGTGCGTACTTCTGAGCTAAAGTGCAATTAGGATACATTTGGCAACTGTCAAACAGGGAACTATTTCTGTCACTACAGCTAACTATTCGACGCCAATAGTAAAACGACCTCCTACACATGAAAATATCACGAAAGCCGGGTAGAAAAGGGTTCTTTTCCACGCAGGTGACTAGGTCGCAAATAAAACACTAAATCCACTAAGAATAGAACCTGTAGTCACAAATCACAAAGCAAAAGTACTACACGATCTTAAACATCCGCATTAAGGTCTCGCAACTGTTACCAGGGCTTCACAGAGTTGAACTGAAACCGGGACCTATATGGGGCACTCCGTTTAACTGACGAGGATTGAATTTCAAAGTACGTACAAAAAGACTAACGTGGTTTATTTATTAAACCACTAGCAACTGCTTTTAATGCCAACAGTTTTTAACCCTCACTCCTTCCTAAGTGGACCTGACTGACTACTGAAGGTAAACTGCAATGCGAAGGGCAACATCAATCCTGAAATTAGCCCTGAACAGCCAGACTCCATTTTTGAAAAAGGAACACAAGCTGCTCAACGCTGTAAAGATGTATGGATAAGTTCTTTCCAAACAAGGACCAAATTGGGGTTTTTGGTAGTCACTTAGGCCTTTTCTTGTACTCAAATTAATGTAACTGGCAGTGCCCTTACCGAATACAGGGACTTCACGCATTTCACAACTGAATATTTTGTAGGTAGGGTTTAAATGTCCTATACACTTTATGGGATGGGACAGTGTAAGAAGATTTAATAGTCTTTTTCCTTCAGTTATGCACGGATAAGTGCTCATTTTAACTTTTTTTCAAATCTGAAAATGTTATGATGCGTAAAACAATACATTTAATAAGAACTCATAAATATAATTACGTGAACTGATTCCTGTCTATGTGCATACATCACCATGAAATTCTACCGTGAGAGACTAACTTCATTCAAGTCCAATGAAAAGTACGTATGTACCAAACATATCACTTAAGCCAACCAACACTAATTAGCAATTATTTTTTCTGAAATCTCAAGGTCAAACAATGGTTAGTTGCATATGAGTGACCTTTTCCGCTGGCCAACGTCCCAAACAGACCATACAACAACGATAGCGAGAGAAATGTGAATTTTAATCACCTTTTCCCCCTCCCATGGCAGTCAGGTACCCAAAGTGATGGAGTGCACCATGCTGCAGTCAAACTCCCGAGACGGGTATGTGGTTGAAATGGTGGCCAGACGGGGCTCCTCATCCTGAATGACACCAATACCACAAGGCCATTGGTCTCAAAGCCTGGCACCAAGAAATGAGGGACGGACGTCATCGAGGATTACACTGGTAATGACTATCAATAAACCTTCTTTGGCGCCCGTGGCCGGCAGCCCCTACAACCCCAAGGGGAACACCCAGATGTAATTAGTTTCCAAATATTCGACTTCATCAACTATTTGAATATTGAATAATAAATTTCAAAAGTATTCCAATAGTTTGAATCGTGAGACAATAATGTAAAAGTTTTATGCAAGGATAATTAAAATCATTGTAAAATAAAATTTATTTTAATTTTAAAAATGCATATTTTAAAAATAACAAAGCATTAAATATCTCGAAATATAACTATAATAAAGTTGCAAGGGAAGTTTTACAGGGCAGTGGTTAGGCCTGCTATGCAATATGGAGCATAGTGTTGGGCAGTGAGGAAGGGCTACGTAAATAGGAGTGGGGAGTCACGTATGTGAGTGGGGAGTCGAAAGCTGTTAGAATTAGAAACGAGTATATTAGGGATAGCTTGGGGCGGGAGGGGGCATTGCGGGGAAAAATGATGGAGAGTAGATTGAGGTGGTATGGACATGTAATGAGAAGAGGAGGAGGAGTTCGTTAGATCCATTACAAGTATGCAGGTGGTTGGAAGCACCCGAGGCAGGGGGGGGACCAAAGCAGACGCAGGAACACGTTGCTCGTAAGGATATGGTAGTGTGTGGGGTGGAAGGAGACCTAGTGGAAGATAGAAGGAAGAGTGGAGGGATAGAACTCGCAGACCCTACACCCTGCCACAGGCGGGATAAGGGTATGATGATGATTTAATACATCACTTACCTGAAAAATTAGGATAACACAATTTTAATGATTTATGAAATTTCAATGATGATGGTTCAAGAGAGATGTTAACAATAAAACTGAACTCTACCAAATGATGGAGTACTCATATTTTGTTTTTTTGGGATGGCCTGGCGGGTACGTGGAGGTACAATCTAAAATATCCCATATTTGTTAAGAACACTATTTACCCGCCGCGGTGGCGTAGTGGTTAGCTCACTCGGCAACTACGCCAGTAGTTCTAGGTTCGATACTGGACCGTGGTGGGTTGGCTTCTTTCGGGCGAGAGAGAAGCCGCGAGTGTGCCTTCTTTCGGATGAGAAGTAAAACCGAGGTCACGTGTGGGTGTACGATGGCGCTTGCACGTAAAAGAACCCTCTCTATTATGCAACGGGTAGATGAGGCAAAATTTCCAGGTGTAGGAGCTCGCCCCCTGGCGTCGGCAGCATTCTTAGCATCCTTAGCGGCACGAACACTAGACCGACGATAAATAAGCGTAGGGGTGCAGCTTTGGCCGGCAACCGGCTGCAGAAAAAACTATGTCCAATATATCACCCTGTGTCCATTCAGAGGGACAAATGGGTACCCGACCCTGCCATAGGCGGGAAAAGGGTTAGGAGTTGCTTGCAGTTAGCCCTTAACATGTGTGTGTGTGTGTTTCCGAATGATTTTTCCGAATAATTTTTGACATAGTTACAATCAGACCGAATATATTCGGATTGGAAACTCTAGATGGAGTCCTGAAAAGATGGATGAAACAACCCCAAGCCTCCATGCCCCAGAAGCGACCGCACCGTGGTAAGCGGCCTGCAAACCTCCATGGAATGTCCAACGCGTGCCTGGGGGCCTTGGTGCTCCCTTCCCGGTGGAAGATGGCACACCTTATCCTCATCCACAAGGGCAGGGGAGACCCAGAGTCGCCGTCTTTCTACCGGCCCCTCTGCATGCTAAACACGGCAGGAAAGGTCCCGGAGAATCTCAGGAAAAGACTACTGAATGCGATTAGAGAGGTTGGACGATCGACAAAAGACGCGATCCATGAGGTCGCTGATACTTTCTGGAGAGCAGAAGACCACAGCGGTTCCTCCCGACGTGTGACTCCCCTTCTCACACTGGATGTGAGAAACGCATTCAACTCCGCAAGATGGTGCGACATCATCGGAGCACTGAACAATGTGTCTCGGGTGCCAAGGAACCTCCTGCCTAAAGGACTACTTAAGGGATCACACCGTGATCTAAGAAACTTAAGATGGACCACGAAGGTGGATAGTCACGGCCGGGAACTATCAGGGAACGGCTCAGGGAACTATCCTGGGGTCCGATTTCTGAATTATCATTAATGACAACCTCCTCAGGGTAGACAGGACCAAGGAAAGCAAATTGGTTGGGTTTGCGGATGGGATTGCAGCACTCGTCTCGGCTGTGATGTTGACCCGGCGCAACTCAAACTTGATAGCGTGATGCGCAGGGTCCGTTCATGGATGCCAGACCATGGCTTTTCTCGCGAACTGCAAGGATCCCCACCATACTACAGCTACGTGTTGGGGACGAAGAAGTGGAGACGAAGCCAGCTGCTAAGTATCTGGGAGTCGTGATAGACAGCCAAATGTCGTTCAGAGAACACATTCGGCCGACTTAGGGTCTCCTCAGCATACTGCACGGTATCAGAATCGTCAGTCCTGGCGATCGTAGGCATCATTCCGATCGCCCTCTTCGCTATGAAACTCACGGAATATGCCGCAGGAAAGTGGAGGCCTACAGAAAGAAAACGACTGCCAAAGAGACGAAAGGCACGCGCGACACCTGGCAGGTGACCTGGGAGAGGGAGCACAGAGGGTGTTTGACCACGAGGCCGATCCCAAACATGAGGTCATGCGTTGGGAGAAGGGCATGGAGAGATTGGGTACTACGTCAAAAGGTAGAAGCCAACTCCGCGGAATGCTCTTCCTACGCAGGGGTGGACGATGACGCCCATCGCACATTCTTCGTCTGTGGCAGATGGACGACGCGGAGTACAGGGCGGGAGACGAACCTGGATCACCTGGCCCTTGACACCGTCAACAACAGCATGCTGGGGAAGGGAAGTCTGGGACATGGTCTCCCCGTAAGTCGAAGACACACTACGTAAAACGAAGCGTCCCAGGCTCACGCTAATAACCAGTGAAGTCCTAAGGGCACAACACTTTAAAGACCTAGTCTGAAGTAATGTGTTAAACGGCTCCGAACTAGTGTCCAGAAGACAATGGTGGGTGTTTTTGTCGGTAGTCCAGCAACAGATTTCACCTGCCCCCTAAAAAGGGTCGGCTTGACCGCTAGACCGGGAACACACGGACGAGCTGTAGGACACCGCGGCTGGCTGCTTACGCTACCACTCCCTGCTTATTTAACGTCGGCCTATTTTTTTCATGGAGGCAATTTCGTTGACCAACGCCAGGGGGGGCGAGCTCCTATACTTTGAAATTTCGCCAATCTACACCGGTTGTGATACGTGCAAGGGACATGGTACACACCATACGGAGCCAATCTGACGACGACAACAGGGGCACTTTTGACCTCTCATACACCATCAAAACAAGATCGTATTAGTGCAATCATATAAATGAACGCAAATTTTGGTGCCAAACAAGTTCCGTGATAGAATTTAATTAAAAATTTTTAACCAAAATATGAAGTGCTCCAATGAACTTCAACTCTGGTGCTCGGAATCGTTTTATTAAAATCGCCGACATCTCAAAGCCATTTCTAAAATGGCAGAAAATGACCTTTTACATTCACATTGAAAATATAGCAACATGACCTTGTTTAATTAAATTTGAGCCCCGGTTTTCTTCGTCAGGCTTCCCGCTGCACACGGCATTGTGTAAACTCTAATTAAAAAATTAAACTTTCTTCTAGCAATGGAGAAGATCCTTCCTTACACACACCATTCTAGGGATATCATAAAAAGTTCATCGAATAGTGTGCCAATGAATAAATGTGGTACAATCCCTCGTCAGGGTGCCATATGTTCCTCGTTATATAAACCGTAATTTGAGACACAAAAAGAAAAACCCAGTTTCGCTTACAAGTGAACTAATAATTTTGCTATGAAATTCTAATCAACTTCTAGTTTGTGTCTAGTTTCATGGTTAAAACCTCGTCTACCAGTAAAAACATTAATCAAATACAATAATGTGTTATAATTAAAAATACATCCCACCAGAAATTCAAGATCTCAAACGTCCCAAATGAAGTGACCAAAGAGCTATTCTCAGGCACCCTAATCTTAACAATTACACATACAACTTTCCGTTCAAGACAGGTCAAAAATCAGGAATGAACACGTGAATTGCTATAGCATGGACACTGCTAATAAGTGACCTAAGACTCGTTAGAGGGTCTGAGTTTGCTACTACAGGACCAACACGAAAATTTTAACATATTTAAATATAATCACTTAAATGGAGAATTCACGCAAAATGGACCACAGTCGATTGCTTTCTGTAATGAATTTTTCATGAAGAACAGTACAAGGAAGGAAGGAAGGACAATAAACATGGGACCTACGAAATTGAGAAAACATATGACAAAATTAATCAACGAACTTCCTGACTAAATTTGTTGCGTCTAATGGAATTAGTACATGTCCCGTTTTGACGTCAAACAGTGATACAATTTTAGCAGTTGAATTACAGTTTGAAATTACGTCTTAAACAGGGACCTAAGAAGCCACATAGCAAACCCCAGTGCCAGTATCTGACTGCTTTTGGAAGGTAGGCGAAATATCAACGAAAGATAGTAGGCTTTATGGGGTCCTATTCACACCTTTACGGGACTGAAATTTATATGACAGTGCACAACACTTGGTATTAAAAATTCCTAGGACATACTGGTACATAGATTGAGAGCATAGAAGAAGAAGAAGGGTCTCAAATAACAACTGATGATAATCAACTCATTACCTCTCCGGCCTACTGTTTTCACTCCCATTTCGGTCTAGCATTCATTCATGAAATGTTACAGCACCGAGTGCTCATCAACTTAAATTTATATCCATGGAGTTTTTTGCACACAAGATGACAGAAAACGAAATATTGTCGTTGGTAATGGAACATAAACTATGAGATGATGATGATGATTTCTGAAATATGAAATTTCACACTTTGTGTCTCTCTTTCGCACACAACACACAAAATTAACGCGATATTTTTGCTTACTATCCTTTAGAAGTCTCTCTTAGTAGTAGAAGTAGTAGTAGTAGTAATATTACTCGTCACATATTCAAAGTTCACAACAAAAATGAAAACCTCAACAACCAAACACCTTCCAAGTAAGCGTACACGATTTTAGTTACTTTTCTTCTATGCAAAAATGATCACAACCAGTCGACGTTTTACATGTGTAGTGATATAATCAATCCGCCAAGAAGTTGAAGCAGCTTTCTTGAAACAAAGAAAAACTCTGCACTAATACTGGCAGGTGGGAAAAACTCGTCAATGGTAAAAAAAAGAGGGAGTAGACTTATCAGGGCTGATGATGAAGGATGGAAGAAAGTTAACTTGAACAAATCGGAGAGAGAGAGAGATAAAAAAAAGTAAAAAACAAAAAAATGAAATTGGACACTGCTCAAAGTTTCTAGGAGAGTATAATACAATTTTATAAAACGAAAATGGCTTTAAAAAATGGTGTGTCTATTTAAGAATCACAAGCACGAAATCTCAGAGTCAATAAAGATAATTTTCCCAACATTTTAAAGTAGTATTCAATTGGTAAAACACTTAAATTGTTTCATAAAAAGTGCCAGTGAGAGAGTCCTTCTCGTACTCGGGACGTACGTGGTGTGGTCTATGTGGTTGGTACTCCTTCAAGTGAACAAAACACCACCAAAACGCCGTTACTACTGAATGAGTGAAGCACCTGCTTCGGTCACTTGGCTCTACACAAGTCGACCATCTCAACAGTTGGGGGAGTAGGATGTAGTCCCACTGTTCAAAATGAAGAATATAAGTATAGGAGACAAGAGGGGAGAAGAGAATATGTTAAAAAAGACACACGCAAGTATACACACTTTTAGATGTGGATGGGTAACTCCTGTTTTAAAGAGTGAGAGAGAGAAAGAGGGAGGGGGTTGAGTTTCTTTCCTACCCTAAAGCCCCACCTCCACCTCAAGGGTATTTCACAGATGGTGAATGATCCATAACCCATAGGAAAAACTGCTATTAAGAATGCTGATACATACAAACAGCAGAAGTTAGCTGACGAAATAAATGGCTGCCAGTCACCATACATACACACAGGCCCCGGTAGTTAAAATTCAGAAAAGAGGAATAATGAGTAGAGTAAAAAACAAGAAAAAAAGGCGGGCAGTAGCAACTGCAGTAGTAGTAGTAGTAACGGCGGTGATGGTGTGAGATAAGGGTTGATGGGAGAGAAAGAGACAAGATGAGACACAAACATACGGTTACTGAAACTGAACAAGCAACAACAAGAAAACCAAGAAGGGCTTACAAAGGCTATTTCCAACAAAGTACAGATGCTCCACCACTGCGCATGGCTACATCACCCTATTTGGCAGCCAAAGGAAAAAAGTAGTAGCAGTAAAAAAAAATAAATGAACCTTATACACAGTCTTAATAATTCGAAGAATAAGGGAGGGAGACTCGTACACCAAAAAAAAGTTTGGTTCAACAATAAAAATTTGATGTAAAATAAAATATATAAGAAAAATTATTGCAAAGTCACAAACACGCGTTCACATAATCGACAAAAAAAACACAAAACTATAAAACGATGATGAGGGACATGCCATAAAATTTGGCTGCCACCTTTTCAGAATAAGATAGTTTAGTTTAGGATCAAGGTCTTGTCAAAGACCAAAGGTTCTCTCTCTTTCTTTCTTCAAGTATATTAATGAACACTCGCGGTTCCTCCTAATGTAACTTATTACAACTTTTTCCTTTCACCCATCCCAAAACTTTGGCACCCAGCAGTCTGTCTGTACACACACATACGTTGTTCAATTTCTACGTCTTGACCTTCCTCTCTCCATCTCACACACACTTACTTCATCTCACTTGTCTTGTCATTCACAAGTCTTCCGCAAATTCACCAATAAGAAACACGATTGACCAACCAGCAGAGAACCAATAAAGTTCACTCTCTTGGAGGAGGGGACTAATATTGTAAACGATAAAGAAATTATACACTCGCCATCTAAACTGCTCTATCCGACAGTCAATCAAAAAATTCAAAGAGGAAAATCAGTAAAGCACTGAAACCCTAATGTAGCCAAGACAGAAATGGGAACCGGTCAAAAAAAAATTTTTTGGTAAAACCGGCCGGTATCAGAATAAGAGATTAGTCGCACAACAAGCTTTAAAAGAAACGATAATCATTTCTCCAAGTTCATTCATGACCGTCCCAACTGTGTATACTGGTGGGTAACAGTATACAGTATCAGAGGTACACGCACACACACATACATTATTTTGGCAGTCTTTCGAAACACAAGGGGTGACGTTATACCCACATTTGTGGGATATAAGATGACTCACTCACACGGTCAGTTTCAAAAACGAATCTTTATCGCACAACCAACTAAGAAAATGGGGTAGAGGAGAAGAGTAGAGAGAGAGGGGGCCTTCCTCCATACCACAACCGTCAAGATGGAGGCCGTGGCGCGAGAGAGAAAGAGGGTGAGAGAACGAGTGCAGAAAAAAAGTCAAGGGGTGTGAGTCGATGCCTCTTTTTGGTTGATGGGTAAAAATTACGAGAGTAAGTAAGGAAGGGAGAGTAAGAAAAAAAAAAGAGTAGTAGGAAAAAAGCAACTTTTTGAGAGGTGGTATGGGTCATGGATGCTAAAAAGACGAGACACGAAACAGCTTCCCTCCCCCACACACAACTTCTTTTACTCTCTCTCTCTCTCCATAACCTCCCCAAAACAAGTGAAGAATCGTAAGAGGTCATCACATATAAAAAATGGGCATATTGCCTCTCATTATGAACCCTACTGTGCTACTGGCACGATACAAGATTATCACAAAATAGAAATACACGAGGAAGATTTGACTCCCTCTGTCATCACCCTTGACCTCCACCTCTTCAATGGTCCCCCCTATTCTCACACTCTATAATCTCTTTAACTAGTATCTAGTATATAAAATAGGAAAGTAAAATAATGGGGGACGGGACAGCAAGCAGGGAAGCAGGGAGACATGCAGAATAAAGACAGATTTTTATTCAAGGATTTTGATAGGTGGCAAGAGAAGCAGCAACAGCTCATACACACACACATATCTCTTCGAATTCGTTTCACAACTATGATAAACCAATTTTACATTCATTACCCAACACAAAATGGCCCAGCAATTGACTCATTATTGAATTTGCCCAGTAATCATCTAACCCGGAGATTTTCAATGCCTCGCACAAATTGAAAACTGATGGTTGTTTCACAGTCACTAAGAAGGAATAATAAGAGCTGTCAAGAACGGAAATTTGAGGGGAGGGGAGGACCCCTGAGAGTCGACATACACACACAAAAAGGGGGAACGAGGAGTAAGGAGGTGAGAGACAGAGAGAAATGGAGGAGAGTGGAGCAGTCGAGAAAAGCAGTGAAGTCGATATCTCACACAACACTTGCATCGACAAGTGTTTTAATGCTAAACACGATCCAACATATCACACGGGTCAGAGAGTTCAAAAGTCTGATATGTTACCATCGAATATTTCATACACACATAAACTGTCGCGTCAAAACATTTTAGCAGTGAGTGATAATCATCATTAAGTGTAGTGCAAAAATCTAGAGGAATATTTGTCTACACTTTGTTTCACCTACCTGCACATTGCTAAGACAGTCACAGCAGCACCAACCCCAAGAGCAATACGTGAGTTAAGTGACCCACTGGCACCACTTCAAACCGGTGTATTGAAAAAGGGAGGCTTCTTAGTATAAAATAAGTCACTCACGTGAGTCATCTTAATATTATAACATGTAGTTAAGCTGCAGTTTAATTCTTCAGTTGATTATTCTCAGTGACGATTTCATCACCATCTCCAAATTATGCTAGACCGTTGAGAGGGCAGAGCCCAGCAAAAAGCTCCCATATTAAATCTAAGCCCTTCATTCCGCATTTTGTCCCTTTAAAGGAGTAAACCACACTCATAAAAATGATCCTTTTTCTTTATCTGTAGAGTTCAAGTTATGTCCTGCAGGGATGGCCCATGATTACCAGTTCCTCTTACCTACCACAGTCGGTACACATTTGACAGCCTGTTACTTCCAGGGCAAAAGTGACTTATAACAGTATAGTGACTAAATACAGTAATAAATAATCCGGAGTTGATCTCTGGCTACTTATTATAGTCCGTTAGAGAGAATATTTTCAACCCTTCTCCTCCAAAATCTTCAAATTACACTCCATATCAGCAAAATAATGAGCAACGAAGATAAACACTTTCTGTTTAAGGAAATGCAAGCATAGATTGAGTAAACCTATGTGCAAGCCTTTAACACTAAAATGATGCAAAAGGCGTCACCATGACAAACTTAGACCGATAATGGATATAATAGGACCCCGACAAAAAAAGCAGATAATGTATTATTGACTTTGAAACTCAAGCGGCACACGGTTTAATTTTTTTAAAGACTTTTAAATACTCGATAAAGACCGAAAATTAAGTTTCAAAGATATAAATTGCCTTTTAATTTTGTTGCCATTTTTAGTCCAAAAAATTTTTTTCGGAAATAAAATTGGCATTTTCAGCACGCTTCGGATATCAGAAGCAGACAGCACTAAAGATCATCCCTTTCTATACAAAATCTTTACAATTCACCCCTAATTTACAGCGCACACGTACAATCGGCAGCAAGTTTTGCAAATGTCCGGTTATAAAAAAAAAGTATTAACACAACAACATAACTTTGGATCATCATCACGCTTTAAAGAGACAACCTAGCCATTTCTGAAAAAAAAAAACATCTAGGTATTCACGTTATTTTAAGTTTAAAAAGAGTAGGTATGGCGTAAGGGGTTACACTAATATACTGTATAAAGAAAAGGAGGGAGGGGGAAGGAACCAAAGAAAGGAGGACTGCCGTGTTAACCAAATGTCAGTTCACATGAAGCAGTAAAAAAAAATTGTACCACATATAATCTAAAAAGTTCATGCAGCACAGTGCCCGCTTTTAGTAATCGTCTAAATATGACCCTAACTAGAAAATTCATTACCTAAAAACGTCATCTTTCATCCCGTATGATCTTTAATCTCAAACCCCACATTTTTTTTAAACAAAGCAGGCGCTCCTAACCACAAACAGCACCTGTTCTTCAGTGCTAAATGGCAATTTCCTATTGCAAATTGGCGCAGCACATGGAAACAACTCAGTTGGTCAGTAAATCCATTTATGAATTGTTGCTTCAGCTAAGGGAAAAAATGACAATAGAGAGCAACAACCACATCAGAAACTAAATTTCCGTTAATTTCATCTAATAAGATTCAGCAGGAGTTTCAATATAGGGAATATGTTCAAAATAACTATTAGTGAGTGGTCCCTATAGTCAAACAGAGGCAAAGAACGGAACTGAGTTTGGGACTCTTAAATGGACTTACTCCATTCCATAAATACTGTACACCTTATTTCTTTCTTTGTGCTCATAATTTCTAGTCATCGAGTAAAGAGTATTTAGTTTATATAGAACTGAAAAAGTACATTCAGCCCAAAACTTTGCTAACAAAAACTTAGGTGTGGCTAAAGGTAAACTAAAAATTTGGGCATCAAACACTTGAGCAATAAAATCCAACAGAAAATGGGGAAAATCATCTGAGGTGATAGGGCGTTAAAACGTTTTTATGTCAACATCAAAAACAGTATAGAGTAGTGTAAAGGGGCAAAAGGGGGTATATATATCCACTCAAACAAAGCGCACACACATGAAACTAAACAAGCAGTGTGCTCACTCGCATTAGTTTGAACTTAAGTCCCACAAATGTTTAAGAGGGTGACAAAAATTTACTTCTCAATTTCAAGCAGGTTAAACTAAGGTGTCAAAATCGAGGCCTGAAATTATTTCTTAGTACACATACAATTCGGCAACAAACACAGTAAGGTTTTTTTTGTTTTAAAATTACAATTTTCACAAATTCAAATAATTTTGAAGTACACAGATTTCTCGATTAAATAGTAAATTCAATATACAGCACATTAGTAGGTATTTTTAAATATAAACAAATAATAACAATGACTTGATTTATTTTTGTAAAAAATAAATTTAGGACGTAAAGTACATTTTGCGTCACAAACACACATTGTAACAACCTATATAATGATTGCTGTATTTCACAACGGCCATACAACATTCTTGGAAAACTACACATGGGGAAATTACACATACAAAGATATAACGACGCCCTTTGCCAATTTGAATCAATGTCAAAGTCTCTGGGTCATGCCCTCTTCTCTTAATGCAAACTTTGAAATGCAGTTACACTGTCGTCGTCAAATTGATCATTGCCCTCAATAATATTTTGTGGGCCCAAATCTCGCCTAGCAGCTACTTGAAGCTGAATTAATAACTTTTTTTCTTCTTCTTCAAAGAGGGATATTAGTCACAGGCCAATTAAATAGTGATTATTATAAGTTTCTTATTATAATAAGCCCATCTTTCTTCTTGCTTCGCCGATTGATGTTTCTAGTCACCGACCTACAGACACGGGTCGCAGTCACTGACCGTTGAAAGTGGTGTCGTTCCGCAACTGTGATATTGTACAGAGTACAATTATTTTTATTTTTTGAACTAATTTTTATAAAGATTGCGTAACGAAACATCATAGTTTGTGAGCAGTGAAAGGGGTTGACCTGAGCTTCAACTTTTTAAAAGTATTATCTTAAAGAAATCAACGATATGGTAAATGCAGAAGCTGCTCTTTCCCAAGAGCCTTTATGAAAAAAAGCTAATTATTACAGTGAGAGGGAGCTGCAATAAAAATGATACGAATATCATCCTAAATCAAATTTGTCTAGGAGTAAAAAAAAAACAGTATCTTTCAATTATATAAATCAAAAGACACGATTAATAACAACTTGTACGAATGGTCAACTATGCAGTATGTATGTAATCAAATATCAAGACAAAAAGGAGAAAGTTAAACGTTACTTGATGCCATTTTTAATCACAAAAAGCTAACAGCACTACAACGTCACCATATCACGAAATTATACTTTAAAAAAAACTTCAGCGCGGGGGAAAAAAGATCCCAAATTATAAACTGGTGTGTATGCATCACTGAATGTACTTTTTCATAGGATTATGTGTGTTTGTAAAGGAGCAACGCTGAAGATGGAGTACAGTGAAACAAACAACCAGTGACATTGCAAAAAGTCTAAATTCACAACAGCTGCACTGCACACTCGCTTTGGCACCCCCGGTTTCTCAAATTCATTTTAAGATAATGCATCAGGCGAAATGGGACAACGAAAGTGCTCCTAGAATTATCAAAATGGGAGTGAAAACGCAAAAATCGGGTCCTTTACCACTATGGTGGTTACCACGCTGAAATTATAATCATTATAATAGTTTCTCCATTCAATTTGATTGCACAATCTCATTGTTAAAGAAAGTCCATTGCTTTCTTGGTAACTGCCAAGTCATATAAAGAAAATTGATTTATAATATGACCCTGTTATATATCGTCTACCTGTAAATGGTTGCCGCCATCATTTTTTTATATCAGTATATTTAAAATCTGCTGTTAACTTATAGTACAAATATAGTCTTTATGTCAGAATTTTAAAGAAAATAATGTCACATTTAAAGTTCTGCAGACCAATAAGATTTTTGCTTCATTTTATGGATTCAATGACAACTCCTCCGTTCTTACAAGTTTGCTAATAAAATTGTAAAAAAGCGATTATAAAAATAAATATTTATTTATTGCGAAACAATGCATTAAATCGGGAATTGTAGATTATGAAATAAAACTTTCAGACAAGAGTGTAAAGAAAATCTATAAAATACAGAGGAAAAAAAGGTGAAACCATTTACAAAGATTTTTAAACTTTGCCAAAGATGTTCAACTTGATATGGCTACACTCCCCTGCATACAGACCACTATATCAGTCATACACTTAGCATAAACTTTTTAACTTCAAAACAATACTCGTAAAATAAAAACAAAATTTGAAAATACGACACTCATATATGGATATCAATCAGCATAACAGGTCCTAATCCTTAGCATCCTAAAGATACATAGGGAAAAGGATGCACGTTACAGGGACCTAATATAGAATAGTGTAGTTGGAACTCAAAGGTTCGTATAACGACATAACTCTTGAGACTCAAATGTGCCGTAGAGAATTTGGTGGGAGCTTCTGCAAAGGGCTATCTTGAGTGGACAGCTTCTGCTAAGAGCTATCCCACCGACATTACAGGAACAACCTCCTACATAACCTCATCATCGAAGAACGTCGCTGACTGCGGTCAAGATCAAACACAGAAAAGTACCTCACGAGCCCAGAATGGATTCCTTGACGAAGAAAATCCAACGCGATCTCCAAAAGTGTCATCCAAAAAACAGTTTGTATAACGGACATTAAGTATCCATCATATCAACGGATGGGCATACATGCATTACTACAGGTACTTATTTATATCCGATTTTCGTAGGCAGGTGCAAATGAGTAAAGTAAGGGCTATCACAGCCTCTTAAGTGTCTGTCACTTTCCTAGCAACCACTAAAGTTCTAAAGGAACCTATCAACCTCCTTCAAGCACATATACTTCACGCCAAGGGTCACCTGCCATCACATTGTCACCATCACCTGCCTTACCAGACCTCCTTTATGGATGCTAGATCCAGTGGATATTATAGGATTGTGTCGCCGGGTCTCTCGCTATGCCCATTAAGGTGTGGAGAAAAGTCCAGCTGATTTCAGCTGGACATATCAATTGGAAAGTCTTGCAACTCAAGGTTGATCTTTCAAGTTTTTGGCATGTGTTGGGTAAGATAATGGGTGCTATTCAGGACCACCATAATTTATGCAATTTCAATTGGAAATTTCAACTTAACAAGTGCATTAGACAGAGGTTAAAGTTTACAGTAAACTAATACGTTGAGAAAACCACTACACCACGGGTCACCAACCTTTTTCACCGCGGGTTAAATTTTGCAGTTTTCATGTCCACCACCCTTTAGGAGATGTTTGAATATTACTGGATTCGGGAGTAAGCCAGGCAGCCATAACAGGACGAACCCTTAGGAGGCTGCCCGCGGGAGATGAGGAGGGAGGTGAAAGGGCGAAGGAGAGGGTTAATTTGCAGCACCCAACGTTCTTTACCAACCACCCAAGTTGGTATTGACGTGGGCTTGCGCTGCTTAACTTCAGTGATCTCACGGGAACTGGTGTGTCCAACGGAACTTGGCTGCACTAAGAAGACTAAAACTGTAGTGAGAAGGATGCAGAACCGTGTCCTACACTGCGACGGCCTAAAATCTAGACATCTCTACTTTCTTAGACATCAAGCAGAAAACGACACAAGGAAAGAATAAGATGAGCATCGAGGACTACTCATTTAAAATGCTGGACAATGGTTCTTAAGTGGCTTACGCGTTATTTTAGTTGTTTCCCAGAAATTTGCTGGGACAATTCCAACATCTCTAGATTCACTAAAGTGAATTTAGTTGCGGCAAAGACGATTAATTAAGTACTGCATTATCAGATTCTAGTCTGCAACTGAATAATATGAATTATCGTTTATGAGAGGACATAACATTTCTAACAATTGTTACATTATCAGTTATAATGTAGTAACGACTTCAAGAGTTATTAAGTGACGCTTGAAAGACCCGAACAACAAATGATAGCAAGAAATTGATTCACATTGAGAAGGTTGCAAAAGTCTTGAGAAGATGAACTATTGAAACGCCCCTTCATTTGGACCGTTGGAAAATATTTTCTCTGCTCGAGTGAAAATGCCCGTTAAAGATGTCGCTAACCTCATTATTAAACAGTTTTTACCTCCTCCTTCTCCTCCTATCTTTTTACACCAATAGATTTCAAGCCCTCCTTCGACCCTCGACCTTCCCCCAACACACATATACACTAAAAAAAGCAGTACAAACAACATAAGCAAGCAACCACTTAAGAGCCAACATCTGCTACAAAGATATGGAGCTAGAGTACCAATTAGACAATTAATGAAAATGACCGACAATCTATAAGCTATTGTTAATTTACATTTCATCCACTTCAAAAGTAAATATACCGTTTTTTTAACGTCTTTATCAGGTCTTAAAAATAATCTTCATTACAGTTTAGACGTACGTTATACTATCTGCTACAGGACATTAAACATCAACTGCCAGAGCTAAAAAATGACTACAATAATGGGACAAATTAATTCTAATACCAAAGTCAGCGCATAAATACACTGAATAAATTCTTCTCAAAAACTGTCACTCTGCTCCTTTTCCGTGGTTAAAACCAGTTTGGCTAAATGGTCAGATAGATGCTCTTTGAAGGCCGAATTCTTGCACGCTAGCAGTCAGTATGTTGGACACCCTTGGCCATAGAGATCCTACACAGACTGCAGACATTACAAAGTGTCCTCAAACCAAGTCTCATAGTTTTCTTATGAAACACAATAACAAAAGTAATTATACCGAATGTCATCATCCATTCATTTTAATTCTGAATTGAGAAAACTCTTCAATGGGCTGCAAAGTGACCATCCAGACCATTTAGTGCTATTGTAGAGGGAATAGTGGGTTAAACAAGAACGACCTTATTATACCAAAATACGAAACCACTACTAAATAAAACAAGAGAGAGAGAGAGAGAGAGGTCAGATTGGTCACAGTTCATTTTATGAACCGATCATTCTTCTTATTAACGCTCAGCATGAGGCCATCTTTACAAAAAGTCTAACATTTGTCAATGTACTTGTTTCTCCCTTCATCGTCTGGGACGCTACATCACTATTAATTAACAACAACAGCAATGGTCCATCAGTTATATGTCACACAATAGTTGTTTTTTTTTTCATATGAAAAAGGGGGCTCATATGAAGAGTTGAAATTTGTTATGCTATATAACCTCGTTGATCATAAATCGGAACTATTATGTGAGATGACAGACTGTAATTTCACCTTGATGTGTCCAGAATATCCTAATAGTCACCATACATCATAAGAAGCATAAAATTTCAGACCCTTTACTAGATCGGCAATAAGGCAAAAGTCAAGTTGAGTAAATGAGGAAAAACAAAGAGACTTGTAAGAGATTATTTGCCAAGAAATTCAAATATCATCGACTTCTCATGAAATACATGTCACAACACCAAGAAAAAAAAATGTCCAAATACTGCAGCTCACACGTCACCTCACATTCTCCTCTGATTTGTCATACGAATTTTTATTATCCTGATTTTTAAATAATCATAAAAGCCTGGGAATATAACCAAAGAATTAATCTCCTAGACAACAAAAAAATCACTTTCTCACAATCAATAATAATCGTAGGTTTAGTTCAACACTGATCCCCTCAATCAAATTTCAGTTAATGGGCCATTCATTAATAGTTAAAGGGGAAGAAGAAATGTCATTTTACATCAGAATCGTGATTCGTTCAAATCAATTCTTGCATCGGCAGTGACTTGAAGGGAGTGTTTTAAGGCGGTCAGTTGACGATGCAATGCAGGTAGTAGGGGTGTGGGAAGGAAGAATGGCTAAATTATAAGAATGGGTCCTGAACAACGATGGATAAGCTAAACCCAGGTTAACACCCTTTCTTTATAAGTAGCATCCCCTTTGGTAGATTGGGTATAATAGTTGGTTTGAACGTGAGGGTTGTTGATACATCTCTATAAATACGGTGGCCATGATGGGAAAGGGCTTTCAAATAATCATCAATCATACATCATACGATGAGGATTTATAAATAAAATGACTTTTAAATATATAATAAAGAGGAAAATAAACCATTTTATGATTCAATAAATGAGCAAGGCAATAAAAATGGATTCTGTCAATGATATATATCCAAGAATGACATCCATAATCATAACCCAGAATCAACACCCACTCTGTCAAAAAGAGATTTTATAAATTAAATTATTACAGTCACATCAACACAGCAGATATAACGTCACACATAAATAACGTTCATCATAAATAATGAGCTCATTTTCAGTTGCTCAAATCTTTGCAGTTAACAAACTGCACCTGCAGTAATGTAACAATTTAAATGGCCAACAATCTCAAATGTTTGAATGACTAAAGATAATCGGACACTATTTGCCTGCAATTATTACACATTTATTAAAAATATCCTGAAAGCTATATTAAATATATTTCTAAGATTAAGTAAAACTGATCTAGACTACTGCTCCAACCACTGCCATTTCACTGAAAACTTTAAACCTTTTCTTTGGCCTACAAGAAAGAAAAGTGCGCACAAAAAAGTTTTTGTTGGCTTTCACAGCACCTAAACTGAGATCTACATACATTTTTAAAGTTTTAAACTTATTCCAAGTAGAAATACTGAACAATGGCACTACATTTCTGAAGACGGAACTGGAACTTTATAACAAATATTATTCTGACCTTATTTACACTTTAAAGAGTATACTCAAAGCAAACACAATCATCCGAAATTTTAACACCTTTTTCTCGCTCTTTGTTTCAGCGAAATCACTAACATTTGTATTGAAATAAAAATAACATTTATCATCATCTTGTCTGATGATAGCCAGGACAAAACTGAGTCTAGAAAAAACAATGGTAAGTCCTTGTTACAAAAAGTATGCTGTTTACATCTGAATAGCTACCATTGTGTAAAAAAAAGACGTCTTTACTTGAATGAAAAATACCCATACACATTATAAAGGCCATATACGTGCTTTTGTCGACATCAAGCTGGACTTCTACGATTAGGACAACCACTCCTGAATTTAAATTCAGCATTAAGTGCTAACCAAGGGTTCCTTTTCAGCATCTTATTAAAGTTGACCGCCATAGGGTCGGTTTTAAAATGTAAACACCAATCATAAAAACGTTGGCACAAAGCAGTATATTCTTCATGGCTGACCGATCAGCCGACCGGGGGCCGGACCACTACTTCGCTCAAGTAAATGCTAAGCCTTGTCATCACTTTTCTGTTATTTTTTTTTTATAATTTCAAAAACGTTTTTTTTTCCTTGCAAGAGGGAGAGAGATGAGGAGACACAAGGAGATGAAAGGGAGAGCAAAAAATGATCCTTAATTAAAACATTGAAACTCGATAGTTTCAAGACATCTTAAAAAAATATTTGGGAATGCCCAGTCATGAAAACGAAATGAAAACAAGTCTATTATGTGTAAAAATCTGAAAGCTAGGTTTGAAAATGATTGAAATATGGTTTGATATGAAACACTGAAGGTGACGAGGGAGGAATGAACGCCATCATCACGTGACGTCATCATCAGAAGGTTCATGCAACAACAAACCATGCACAAAGCAACCCCCTACCAAAAAAACCCATAGGTCATGTCTCTGGCAATAAACCATTTCAAGATTAACATTTTAAATGTCGAAATTTGGAATAGAATAAGAAATATATACAAACAAGCTAGCAAAAGAAAATGCCCCACCATAAAATAAATAAATGGATGCAATCCATGACATACACTACTGGCTACCTATCCTGTTGAATGAACTACCTGTGGCCTCACACAACCACCTTCATCATCATACGGTATCGCATCAAATGATCTTTAAAGCACCCATGCAAGACGACTATTTTAATTAGTCAACAACTGCTCTGATGTATCTGATCCAAATTAAGGGACAGAGAGAAATTCCCCTAACTGAAAATACTAAATCAAAAACTAATGATAAGCACACATGATAAGTTCTTCACAATGGCCAATTTTCTCTCATTAATGAAATAATAATTATCAAAACAAAAAAATAACACACCTATATTATAGCCTGTCAGTCTGACGACCATTAAAATTTCTACCCCATCAATAATAAACACCCTACTCAATTTACACTCTAGGTCAATGTATTAAAAAAATGTCCGATTTTGGATCTAAACCATGATATAGATATTTATTTAGAAATTCGACACCTTATATACACTCTCTCCCTCACCCCTTATGTGTACAAAATGTTCTGTCATTTTATAGGCCACCATATCATCCATAATTGACGACGGGAAAAATCAACAGGTAACACTCTAATGTATACAAACTATTTAATGGTCGTTCACCAAGCTATATTTCATAATGGATTGCTACAGGTTGAACAAATTGCATATCAAATAATAAACACACACACATACACACTATGATATTAATCTTAAAGACAACACACAAATTATTCACTTCACCAATGAGAAGACGTTCAATTGACATTCCGATCAAGTGACCACATTTTAAACACTAAAAATCATTGCAATAATCAATTCTGACTAATGCTGGGTCAACAAAACAACAACGACGATATCAAAAGTTAGCATTTTCCCATGGTCTTACAAATAAATTCATGAAACATTGATCCTAAAAACATGGACGCTGCACAAAAGCTGACAATGATACCTCTGAAAGCAAGGGGGGTTAATGAATGAGTGACAGTGAGGAAGGGAGTCGCATCTTTTCTAAGAAAAAAAAACTGCAATAAAAGTAAGGGGCTTGAAAATTCAATGGTAAGCACACTGCGCACATACACTGAACCACACTGGACTTCCTTTGAAGGCAATAATTAAAAATTACGTAATTCGGATGTGTAATAACTGCTGAAGAGTAGGGCACAACCTAAAGCAAGAATGAAACGAGGGGGTCAAAATTACAAGAAATAGGGTGTAGAATTCAAATTAAGCATTATATTAGATTAGTGGCTTGTTGTGGCAAAAGAGAGGGAGGTAGGACGGGATGGACGAGGTTTTTCAACAAGAGATGATGGCAAAGGAACAGGAAGTACACTTCGTTGTTTGAGGGCGCATTACAATTTGCCTTACAGCAAACTGCGATTGAGATTTTCTGAGGGGGGGGGGAGCGGGAAAAAATGCATCATCTTTCATTTTCCGGTCATAATCTATGAAATAATCTTCAATTTCCACCTTAACATTGTCGGGGTTTCTCTTCCACTCCTGCATCCCACCCATTCATCTTTCTTCTTTTCTTTTCATAACCCCAAAAAACTACCTTTCAAACTAAGTCAATTGGCATTCAGCGGTCATACATAGTAAATATTGCATTCATTAAATGGCCTTCCGTCTTGTAAGGTGTTCTGGTTCTTGTCTGGTGCACCTCCCCACTCTCTGAATGGACAACTACAACTACTACTAACACAAGAATACACATCATCACAGATGTAATACTACACATCATCCTTCACATCCTCGTTAGGAGGCAGAAAAAAAATTAATTAAATTTTATTTATTAGGCTGTGAGCTGGTGTTCCCTATTTCTGCCCTTGACCATGTCATCATTCACCCCATCCACAAGTCCATATTACTTTGATCTACCATGACTGTTTCACCTACTCTTGTTAAGTGCCTATGCTTCATCAGATTTAACGCCCGCCTCCGGGGCACAGAGGTAACGACCTGGACTTCTGCATTAATGATTTCAAGTTGACCCTGGAACGGTTGTTGTTTGTTAGTGTTTTAGGGCCCTAGTCATTAGAGCCCCGTCCACAGCATAGTTCTTATGCAGAGACTGCATAGACACTACACTAATGCGACGATTTTTGGGTATTAGCACTACCCAGTTATCCCAAGTGACCACCCACGTCAGTACTAGCTGGGGTTGCGCTGCATAATTTCAGTGATCAGACGAGAACTGGTGCGTCCAACGCAATTCGCCACTCCCCCTGGAACGGTGGTTTAGTTTCTTTCGGTCGAGAGGTCCCCCAGTGTGCAGTCCATCGGGTGGGAAGTATAGCCGTGGCCCCGTGTGGTGTGTACAATGCCATCTACACGTATAGTGTTCGGGAAAGATTTCTAGGTGTAGGAGAGTGTCCCCTTAGCCTCAGTGGGGTGTTCCAACGAACAGTAGGCCAACGATGAATAAGTATGGGGCTGCATGCAGCGCGAGGTTGGCAGCCGGCTCGCCAAAAGATAGCTCGTGTGTCTTAATGGGACAAAAAATGGGCACCCAATCCTGACATAGGTGGGAAAAGGGTTAATAACGATGAGCTCCAGAGCCTTAACGTCCACTTCTCTTAAGCTGCCTCTAGACCATACTGAACATATCAAAAACTTGCACATGTTGCTATGTGACCAGCTGCTAACACGCCGTCATAACACTATTACTTGGTAGTCGTGGTCCCCCTAGTAACATGTGGGAAATGGGGGAAACAGTGGGCCAATTTTACTGCGAGAAACTCACAGGAGTTCTTATGGTAACTGCATAATGAATATAAATCTGTGATGTCACCTACAGTTCATAATTCAAATATGGTATCCGTTGCATACTTAAAAGACAGGGAATAAACTATTTTTGGCATAGGTTACTTGGGACTTTTTTTTTCTTCTTCAAAACTTTGAAAATATGAAAAACAAGTCTAAATAAAAAAATTTTTTTCAGCCCCTTCATAAAAATGTATCCAAATGTTTTTTTTTTAACTTTTTGACGACTGCAAAATGTCACAAATCTTATTTACGGGTAAGACTACTGCATTTATTGGTAGCAGTGTTGGTCTTATCATGTTTTTTTAACTATAATCTAAATCATTGTAGGTCAGAGACATTTCTCCAAAACAGAAACAGTTGGGTCTCATCATGAAATACGACCAATAATAACTATGTAAGAGTAATTTTTAATGAGATTCAAGAGAAGTTAAATTTGTACTAATTTTACCTGACTTTTTAACCAAAATAAAATAACAGTTGGTCGTCGTCGTCGACTTGGTAAGTCATTTTGAAAACGAGACAGACGTCTGATGATAAAACCATCACGATTATATACAAAAACCCATATTTTCAATGAACACACACAATATATGGATGGGTCAACATTAAAAATGGTATCCAACTGAGGTTGGAGGTCAACCTCATGCAGGTTTCTATTTATATTTCCTCTCTAACTACTAGCAGAGTTAATAATCGTTATTTTTAATTTATGAGAAAAGATATCTAAACATAGTGGGAGAGAGAACGACGACTTTAATATACAAAATATGTCGACGGTAGACGTTTTTTTATTCCAAATTTCAAATTGGAGGGTGCATATATAACAACAGTTGCATTATTGAGAGAAGACAAGACAAGAAAGGGAGGACACAGGATAGAAACCACTACGCACATCTTTATTAACTTTCAACTAGGGAACCTCCAAGAAATGTTAGTAGGACTCCCTCTCTTATCAATAAAGAGAAAAAGGCATACACATACAGATGGGGGATGGGACGGGACATTAACAACTTATAAATATTTAAAGAACATATACCTAAATTTTCATGTGAAGTGCTTCATTGGCCACAGAATAGCGAAATTCAATTTCTCCATAAAAACATACCCAAAATCATTCAACATTTGAGGAGGTTTACAAAACGAGTCGTTTTATATTAATGGGAAATTTAGTTCACTTCGATAACAATGTCGCTTTCAGAGGTTATGCTAATGAAATTAAAACAGATGACCACCACCATCACCACACAACCACAAAGGATACGAATCTTAGGAGATGACATAATCTACTGTCATGGTCTATTCAGTCAGATGGGCTGTGACAAGAAATCATTTGGGACGTGTCTGTAAGAAGCTGGTTTTTAAAATATCAAAACTTAAAAGGTACCGAACAACCTACTAATTATATCAATAGACTCCAGTGCACATTTAACAGAGGTTTGAATTCAAAGATTTTGCTTCAATTAAATGAAATTACTTCAAGATTGGAAATCATAGAAGTCGTTAGCCTATAATGTCTAAAGTGCAATTATAATAAGTAGCTACAATATAAAATAAATTAATGTAAAGTCCCTCTCAATTCTTATAAAGTTGCAGCTGCAAAATGTTGCCACCACCCTACTTATGTACTGGGGATAAATGTGTATATCTTTAAATTTAACTTAGGAGTAGGGAAAGTCAAAAAAAAATATATACTTTTTTCAAGTTTACAAAGAATCTTTTCATATCATGGCTACAACAACTGTCCCGTGGAGTTACCAACATATGAGGGATGATTTTTATCTCAAAAACTTGCTCAATTTAATATATTGTCAAGTAATGACTGGATGCATTGTGTCTTCACGCATCTAACCTTGAATATATTATTTTTTCAACAGCCTTGAATCAGCTAGTTTGCATTATTATCCGTAATTGCTTTACTGAATAAATACGTAGGAATCTAACATGTAAGGGCAGTCTGCTGAGAGAGAGAGAGATAGGAAGATGAAGAGGAGGAGGAAAAGGACTAGTTTAGCATCATCACCCTCCTCATTGGCATCAACAGTCTTAATCAACTTGTCTTTGTAGGACGCATAATTACCAATTAAATGCGGCTGCAATTTTGACAAACAAAATTATTAGGTTAGAAGACAAGCTTGCCATAAAAGCAAACCAACAGACAGGAACATACGGCATATCATGACCAATCCTTTTTTTTTTATATAAAAGGCTTAGTGATTTCATTTTTAGACTGCTTTCCAACCCGTGTTCAGGTTGTCAACATTTAAAGAAGTTAACTGCACATTCATCCCCTTCTCCTGTCTGTGGCAGGGTCGGGTCTGCAGGTTCAGGCCCTCCACTATCACCTACCAGCCACCAGGTTGTCGGAGAGGCGAATTGTGTTGGGCACACCAGTTCTCGTCTGATCACTGAAGTTAAGCAGCGCAACCTCAGCTAGTACTGACATGGGTGGCCGCTTGGGAAAACTGGGTACTGCTAATACCCAAAAATCGTCGCAATAGTGTAGTGTCTGTGCATAAGAACTATGCTGTGGACGGAGCTCTAATGACCTTTGTAGTTGAAGGGCCCTAAAACACCAACAAACAACAACAACAACCAGGTTGTCATCCACCCCACACACAATCATATCCTTTCGTACAGCCTGCTCTCACGTCTACTTAGGTCTTCCCTAGGGGGACGCTCCTGTAGATCTAAGTAATACGCAACTTGTTTCCTTCCCTATGTAGCACCTTTTGAGGGTAGATAGATGAACATGGCCTCCAAAATGTACGGACTTGCCTTCCATGCCCAAAGCAAACCTAGCTAGTACTAACATGGGTGGCTGTTTGGCAAAACTGGGCACCACTAATATCCAAAAATCGTCGCATTAGCGTAGTGTCTGTGTAGTCTCTGCTTTATAACTATGCAGTTGGACGGGGTTCTAATGATTTTGTAGTTGAAAAGCCCTAAACCCCCAACAAAAAAGGCTTCCCTGCCTATTATCCTGGTCAGTAACAGCACAAGAAAGCATGGTAGTAAGTGCTTATCATACACACTACACGAAACTACGACTCTATTTTCTACCGAATGGATGGGGCGCATATGGAGTTCTACTCTCGCTGGAAAAAAAAATCACCTACCTCCGTCAGTCAGAATTGAACCTGAGATCATCAACACAAATAGCAGAAACGAATCAAAGAATGAAAACTACTGGAAGAGTAGGATCGAAGGGTGGATCCTATTTAAAATAAAATGACGTGCACAATACAGCAGGTGTAGATCGATATTTACCAGATGCAGTATCTCGAACTTTAGAGGACGGTTCGACTCCCCTTTTTACAACTGCAATAATTTCTAAATAAACCAAGTACAAAAGCAACGCAACTCCTAACCCTTTTCCCGCCTATGGCAGGGTCGGGTATCCATCTTGTCTCTCTGAATGGACACAAGGGTGAGATATTGGACAGTGTTTTCCCCAGCTGGTTGCCGAACAAAGCTGTAACCCCTATGCTATTTATCGTCGATCTGCTGTTCGTTGGGGAATTTCACCGACGGGCTGGGGGGCCGCGAGGTTCTACACCTGGAAATTTTGCCTCATCTACCCGTTGCATAGTAGAGAGGGTTCTCGGGACATCGATTTGACTTCTCATCCGAAGGAAGGCGAACTCGGTGCATCTCTCTCGCCCACATCAGCCAACCCTCCTCGATCTAGTATCGAACCAAGAACCACTGACGCAGTTATCGAGTACGCTACCCACTGCGTCACCGAGGCGGGATCTAAATAAACTAAGTACATATCAAGAAAATATATGCTGAAATTTGCATATGAAATATGGGAACGAATTTCGTGATTAAATCAGCGCCCCATCTATAAATCATCATATTGTATATGGAGGGCATCATCAGTCTCATCGACATCCACAATCCATGGACGTCCCACATTTGATGCAGGTGGACAAATTTGCAAATGTACTATTTTAAAACCGGATACTCGACACAAATCTAGTTTTAAAAAAAATCTTAGCTCAACCTGTACTGTATAACTGTGCTAGTTCGGAACATAATTTTGATGCAAATTTCTTAATAAATACCAAGTATTATTTTTTTACTTGATTAAAATTAGTTTCACTTGCAACAAATGAAGTCTATGTAACGAAAGCTCACCTGAAGGAAAGTTGAGACAGGATATGTGTCCTAATAGAGACTAATTCATTATCTAAATTGTCGTTTCCTGTCTCTCATACCCTTACACACGTCGCAAAAAAAGTAAGAATGAAAACCCCTACCCAAAACAACGCCACATGAGTAACCCTACTATTTCATTCTTCTGCACTACTTTTTTTTTTACCTCGACAATCTTTACCCCGACACCATTCTTAAATTTTTTAAAACATGAATACGACCTATTCACAAATTTATCGTAAAGAGCACTTGTTCGAACATTGCTCTGAATAACAAAGGTAATTATCTACGTGCTGCCACTTGTGTAAAACAATGACAGAGGAAAGACAGAAATAAAAGAGGAAGGGGTACAAGAAAACTACCACATGAGTAACATTTTAAATTATAAAACTTTTACTACAAAGTGCAAACATTTCTCCGAAAGGGGTTTCTTAACCCTTTCGTCACTCAAGACTTTAGACCAGTGCTTCTCAAAGGGTGCGCCCTAGAACAGGCATGTTAAACTTGGGGTACCCCTAGGGCCACATCGGTAACATGGGGAGCGGCGAGTTGCGTTGGACACACCAGTTCTCGTCTGATCACTGAAGTTAAGCAACGCAAGCCCAGTTAGTACTGACATGGGTGGTCGCTCGGGAAAGCTGGGTACTGCTAATACCCAATAATCGTCGCATTAGTGTAGTGTCTGTGCAGTATATGCATTAGAACTATGCAGTGGACGGGTCTCTAATGACCTTGTAGTTGACGGGACCTTAAACTCCAACAAACAACAACAACAATCGGTAACATGTGCGTTGTCATGAGAGCCGTGCCGTGTTGACATTTTTTTTGTAATTTGTTTTCAAAAGTACCAAGGGGCCCGGCCAGACGGTGTCAAGTTTGACATGACAATTGTCGAAATGGTATTTAACAATAGTTTTAATCCAAAATATGGCACATGGCACCCCTTTCCAACTATGCCCGGGGTGGGGCAACAGTCCCCCCTCTCGTTACGCCTCTGAGTAGCAGACTGCATATGTATACTACATGACATCGATTGTGAGGTCCGCAACTCTAGGCTTCTAGGACCGCCAGTTTGACACCGCTGCCCTAGAACATTTCCAGGTGCGCCCTGTGGTATTTCATAGAACAATGTATCCGGATATAAAAGTAAATATAGTTACTCTATTACACGGTTATGCAACGGGTAGGTGAGGCAAAAATTTCCAGGTGTAGGAGCTCGCCACTGGCGTCAGTGGAGTGCCCCAACGAACAGAAGACTTTTGTTTGTTTGTTTGTTGGTGTTTTAGGGCCCTTCAACTACAAGGTCATTAGAGCCCCGTCCACTGTGTAGTTCTGATGCAGGGACTGCACAGACACTACACTAATGCGACGATTTTGGATACTAGCGGTACCCAGTTTTCCCAAGCGGCCACCCACGTCAGTACTAACTGGGGTTGCGTTGCTTAACTTCAGTGATCAGACGAGAACTGGTGTGTCCAACGCAACTCGCCGCTCCCGAACAGAAGACCGACGATAACTAAGCATAGGGGTTGCAGCTTTGGTCAGCAACTGGCTGTGGAAAACCATGTCAAATATATCGTCCTTGTGTCAATTCAGAGGGACAAGATGGGTACTCGACCCTGCCATAGGCGGGAAAAGGGTTACGAGATGCTTTATTACACGGTTAGATTGCTCTTTTTTTTCAACCTGTTATTCAACCCTGGAAATTTGTAGATGGTGCGCCTACAATTATTTTAGGATTTATGCGCTCCAACTTCAAAATGTTTGAGTTTGGTTCGTTGGTGTCAAAGGGCCCGTTAACTACAATGGTCATTAGAGCCCGTCCACTGAGTTGTTCTAATGCAGAGACTGCACAGACATTACACTAATGCGACGATTTCCGGGTATTAGCGGTTCCCAGTTTCCTCAAGCGGCCATAAGCCGCTCCCTCAAATAAAAAAAAATTAAAGTTTGAGAACCACTGCCTTAGACTGACACTTCTTAAGTATTTTTTCGCCCGTTGGCCTGGCCTTTGCCTGGTGAGCCATTAGACTTTCTTAGCGCACCACTGCTATCCTAGGTCGGCAGCAATGACTAATCCCATGTCAAAGATATGGTAGTCGTATGGCAGCAGCGTGCACTTCCTGACATCAAAAAACAGGAGTCCCCATGGAACTCCGTTGAGAGCCACTGTCCAGATGAATAAATTCCACTATACCGTGTTCAACGAACAACGTTCGTAAATATATAAAAAAGTTTGTATAGTGCGTTCAGGTATTCGTGGACGAGCAGGACCCGCTCCTACGGCTACCGGGTGAAATTCGGCCTAAAGTCCCTAAATAATTAATAATGTGGTATCTAACCAGAATAGCAATAGTTCAGTGGAAGAATTCGATCCCCCATTATATCATAAACTTTCTTTTGTCCCGTGAGGTGAAAAAGGCTGCTGAATTCCACTTTGGGATTAAAATTACTGACCTCGGCCAGCAGTGAACCAACACACTTCAAGCTCAAGAGACCAGTACGGTCTACCAATCGAGAGACCGAGTTTAGTGTGCTGAACTACTGAATCAGTTAGTTTCGATCCTGGACCGAGGGGAGCCTTCAGCAGGTGACAATAAAGCCGTGCCCCCCCCCCCCCGTGGCGCATGTGAAAGACCCCTTACTACATGGAGTAAAATACAGCATATTTGAAGTTCGGCAAAGTTTCCCAAGTGTACGACCTGTCCCAACATGAAAGGTGAAAAATACGTTGACTGTAAACCCTAGTATTGTGACAAATTCACGGAGACCCCCTAGTAAAATAAACGAGGTAAATGGTTAAATTATCGCAGTAGGACAGCAAAAGACTCGCCTCGGTGAAGGAGTAGATAACATGCTAGGTAATTGAGTCAGTGGTTCTAGGTTCGATACTGGACCTAGGTGGGTTAGCTATTTTCGGATGAGAGAGAGGTCCCAAGCGCTCCTTCCTTCGGATAAGTAGTAAAACCGAGGTCACATGTAGCGTACGATGGCAATCGCACGTAAAAGAACCCACTCTACTATGCAACGGATGGATGAGGCAAAATTCCGAAGTGTAGGAGCTCGCACCGTGGCGTCGGTGCAGCGCCCCAACAGACAGTAGACCGACAATAAATAAGCATAGGAACTGCAGCTTTGGTGGGTATCCGACTGCGGAAAAAATACCGTCCAATACATCACCCATGTGTCCATTCAGGGTGACAAAAAGATACCCGACCCTGCCTTAGGCGAGAAAAGGGTTAGAGGTTGCTTGTAGTAGGACAGCAAAAGACCCAACAATCAGTCCTGTTAAATTCACTGACAACAACGGGCCGTTGCACGCCGATCTAAAGTTCAACAGCGCCAGGCAAGTAAAGCAGCCAGCAGCCGTCTTCATTCAGAAATAACTATACACTAAATTCAGTTTTTTTATTTGGGATGGAAGAAATAAAAGAAAAGAGGGTCATATTTTTTTAACATGGTGACTGGTGTCGTCATTCATAATTATATCTTCACCCCTGGTGTGTACTCCCTCCCTTCCCTCCTCCCTTGACTAATTAGAGCTCATTACCAACTTCCGGTACTCAGTCATTTCTCTTTAAATCAAGAAAACACAACCTGCAGACATAAGGATCCACCAAGCATGCCAACTTGGGTCACCAAAAACACTTATCAAAAGTTTTTAAGGGGTAGGCAAGGAAAGAAGAGACGATTTTGAAACTCCTCCAACAGTCATCATCGCCGTTTTGCACTTCACTATCGACCCCTACATTTCTATCACATTTGTCTAAATATAAATCTTTGAACACACACACACACAAAATTATTTCAATTTAGACAGAAGCACATTGAGTATGAATTCCAGATAGATAACTAGATATGTGCCTGCAACTATACATAACACATTTTTTATAACGTCATGAATCTGGGTCAATAATGATGCTGTCATAAAAACAACGGACAACTAACTTTAAGTAGTGTATAATAATAAATACAAATGTCTAATGAAAAACAGCTGCATTAACTATTTTTCTTAGAAACTGTTAACAAACACGCACATATTACTACTGTAATTTCTGATAAATTTTTATTTAGTTGAATCAAATCAGTATCAAACACATGTCGCAAGTAGAATCTTTTTATAGCTTGCACCATCTGAACACAGAATTAAATGCCCATTTAAACATCGTGCTCCTACCCCCTAAGCCCCGTGGATGGTGTGTGCCCCAGAGCAGAAGAATATAAGATCCCACGTCGAAAGAGGCGAGTAAAAGGATTGTGTTGTTGTTGGTGTTTTAGGGCCCTTCAACTACAAGGTCATTAGAGCCCCGTCCACTGTGTAGTTCTGATGCAGAATCTGCACAGACACTACACTAATGCGACGATTTTTGGATACTAGCGATACCCAGTTTTCCCAAGCAGCCACCCATGTCAGTACTAACTGGGGTTCCATTGCTTAACTTCAGTGACCAAACGAGAACTGGTGTGTCCACCGCGGCATTCGGTAAGCAGCCAGTCAGACACACCACTTCTCGTCTGATCACTGAAGTGAAGCAACGCAACCCCAGCCCGCTTGGGAAAACTGGGTACTGCCAATACCCAATAATCGTCTCATAGGTGTAGTGTGTCCAGTCTGTGCACTAGAACTATGCAGAGGACGGGGCTGTAATGACTTTGTTGTTGAAGGGCCCTAAAACACCAACAAAACAAAAAGACCCCAAATTCTTTTGCCTGAAGAAAAGAAACAACAGAAAGTTGACACCTTTCTCCAATGGGCCGTAATTGTCCAAGAACCAACAGCTTTTTTAACAACTTGCATGTCTATCTTTTCCTAGGGCTTAATTTTCTGTTAAGTCCCGTCCTGATCTATTGAGTAAAATGTAGAAGCGGCGGGTGGCTTCTTGATACCAAAACTCTTTTAGTTTCCAGGTCTGCATGTAGGGACATGGCCGGTGGACCACGCCGAGAGAATCCCTACATGTTCTCTGAGTATCACACTCCTACCATTGATCTTGGTCAAGTTCCAAACTGAAACCACAAGTTACTGAAGCCTGCCAAGTCACACAGCATTACAAATGACCCGTACTACAAGTCGTTTACCTATCTTAAAGGTGCTTAAAGATAATTGGTCTATTATTGATTGGCAATTGCTTTTATTTAATATTGGACGTTCAGCAAATGTGAGGTGGAAAAGGTATGATTCGCGGGCCTTTCCTCTTATGTTACCCCCAGAGAAAACATTGCTTTTGGGCAAATTTTGATGGTTTCCGTCCTGCTACAAGAATGAGTTAGTAAAACTGACCAAGCGTTAATAATTCCCGTTATTAGATCCGTAAGAATAAATATGAGACAAAAGATATCCCATAAATGGAGGATACCCGTTTTTTAAATGCAAAGGAATGGTCGTAAAAATGGGGGAGAGAGGGAACATTTTAGCATATGCCTTTTACAGAAAACAGAGTAGGGCCTAGAATGTCGCTGCTACTCATATCTTCACCTCGAAAGTTTCGTAAAGGCATAAAACAAGATTTAAACACGCCAAGATATTACTATATAAACAAAGTTGAGCTTACATCTAAAAATGGCGTCCGTGCATTCCACCGATGTTTAGTACAGTACTAAGTACATACTGACATGCAGTCCATCATAAAACTGCTAGGTTAAAAGGAAGGGAGGATGGATCGGGGGTAAGAGAGGCATATGTCAATTTATAATAAGCCCTGTAACGAAGTGTGGCCGTGATCTCATGCGAATGACCAAGGTCAGTAGAGCAATACAACTGCCCTATCTTTAATACAATCAACACTGTATAGAAAAACATCAGGGCAAGTTAAACATCGGACAGTGAGAGAGAAAAGTTAATTATTTTGGCAAATCTAACCACATACGACGTGATTAACTTAACTAATAATTAAATACTTTAAATTTAAGATAATAAAGCAAATTAAACTTGAGAAAAAAGTGACAGTAGTAGTAGCTTTCTGAATAAAAAGTACACACACACCTACATTTTAATAATGACCCCACTTCGAATCCTTAACCCATCACAGCGCCATCAAGTGTCCCGTTTCAGAATCACTCTAGTGTTCACGACTCATAGTCACATCAATCCAATAGCAGCACTATTAGAGCAGTAGTACACACAACATACACAGCCACACCACTACTACTATTAAAATACTACTCTCTTCTGATCTTTCCTTTCTTGAAGTTGGCAACAGGCACCAAGAAACAGCCTTGCCAGCAGCAACAGCTGCGAATTGTGAATGGGGATAGGCAGAGTGCGTAGTGGCGTGCTGAAGGCGGAGGAGGAGGAGGCCAAGAAGAAGGAGGACATGGTAGTGGGAGCAGGTTAAGAAAGTGGAAAGTAACATAAAAAAAATCTCTAAAAAGACGTCATGAATGTAAAGAGGAATGAGGCGGCAATGATGATGATGATGATGATGAACAAGAAAGGAAAGGGAGGATATAAAAGGAGGAAGAGGAGGACCAGAAAGAGGAGGCGAAGGAGAAGAAGGGAAAAAAAACCGACCAGGATGAGATCAGCCAAAATGGTTGTTGTACATTGTGGCGCCAGAGGGACTACAAGTTTATGAATGAAACACGGTGACAGCCAAAGATTGCCCTGGGGCAAACCTTGTTTATGAATGAATGACTTCAACCAGGCGCCATCAAGTCCTTATATGGTAAACGTTACTCCTACCAGCACTAAATTCATATCCAGAGTAAAGCTACCAACAACAACACACACATATAAACACATATCCCCCATCATCATCCCCCTTCCTAACATACCCATTGAGACTTTAAGAATAGTGCTCCTACCCACCGTTCTTATGATATGCATATCCAAAAGGGTACCCTCTTCCTCTCACTCCCGAAAAAAATAGCCAATAGACACTAGCTTAATGGTGGTGGTTAAAGTATTGTGGCTAGGCTATCAATTACTACTGCAAAATACTCTCTCTCCTAATTCATGACCCGAGTTCGATTCTACGTCCTCCTCTACTTTCCTTTTTTACTGTTGTTTGTTGGTGTTTTAGGGTCCTTCAACTACAAGGTCATTAGAGCCCCGTCCACAGTATAGTTCGTATGCAGAGACTGCACAGACACTACACTAATGCCACGATTTTCGGGTATTAGCAGTACCCAGCTTTCCCAAGCGGCAACCCTTGTCAGTACTAGCTGGGGTTGCGTTGCTTAACTTCAGTGATCGGACGTTAACTGGTGTGTCCAACGCAATTCGCCGCTCCCTTTCCTTTTTTTACTCTTAGATCGCTGTAGTTGAACTACAATCATGTTATGTCTGCTGTCAACCCTTTTTCTTGTATTGAAATTAAGATCTAGAGAATTATTTCTTGAAATTGTGATGAACGGTAGAATTGCACTCAGAAACCCGTCTCTTAACAACTTTGAAGATGCTTATTTTAGTAATAGGAGTCACCACCATCATAGCGTACCCCCAAACCCAACCATTAGTATTCTGCCTCTTTCTTCAAGGAGTACATATGCCAAAAAAAATGTCAACCACAACTCAACAACACAATGAGTTTTAAAAAGAGTTTGCCTTGAAATCAGACATGAGAAATAATAGATTACTCATCACGTGACTCAAGGATGAAAAGTTAAGACAATTGTTTTAAAAGAATTAAAAATAGCAGTGACTTGTTATCAATTATCAGGAATAAACACAGTTAAGAGAAGAGAAAGGAGATGAATAGTTATCTGTCAAGATGGTTAAATGATGCAGAAATAGAAGAGCATATCTTTAACCTGACCCTACTCCCCTCTCCATCCTTTCTTCTTACCCCCTTTACCACTAAAACTATTTTGATTCCTAATATTCACTTTTTTTCAAACCTTAAATATTTGGAGGATATACAATTATTCGTACGTCTTTACATCTTGGCGACGCAAATTGTTAAAAACCCTTCATTTCCACGGTGCAATAAGAGTGAAGGGCCTATGAAGCCCATACGGGAGAGGTACAAAAATGGATTAAGGTAGACCAAAACAAACCTAAGTAATAGGTTTCGAGCTGGAGAAATATTGTAGTCAGAATGATGGGTGGATAATTATTGCCTCACTGCAAACAGGGAAGACGACAACACCCAACTGGAGTACGTGAGGATGAAAATTTTTAGCACAGAGGGGGTTGAGGTGTCATCTATAAATAGGAGTTCTCTCTTATTGAGTTACTTAACGTCGACCTCGTGGCGCTTAAGACTGTTTTACTAATGCCATTTGGGCAATAAGCCAGGCTCGAGCCTACACCTGCACTATGAGCTCACAAAGCAAGCAGGGAGCGGCGAATTACGTTGGACACACCAGTTCTCGTCTGATCACTGAAGTTGAGCAGCGCGATCCCAGTTAGTACTGACATGGGTGGCCGCTTGGGAAAACTGGGTACTGCTAATACCCGAAAATCGTCGCATTAGTGTAGTGTCTGTGCAGTCTTTGCATAAGAACTACGCTGCGGACGGGGCTCTAATGACCTTAGTAGTTAAAGGGCTCTAAAACACCAACAAACAAACAACAACACAAAGCAAGCAAGTTACCACTTTAGTTATTTAAAAGCCCTAACGATTTTCAATAACCACGTCTTTGCATCAGAAATTCGAGAAATTTTGGCAATTTATCTAAGGCTACTCTAGAATCTAAGTGGTCATTTTTTGGCTAAAATGAAGCTTGTGCCTGTAATCGGCTAGCCTTGTAAACTCATAGAGAGGGCATACCATTTGATTGCCCTCATAAATTGTTGCTGACCACAACTCACATGACACTGTGGTGCACTGTTCCAAGTTATTTAACGTCAGGCTGTCAGCTCTGAAGACCATTAACTGTATGGGGTAAAGTATGTGTGCAGTTCGGTAAAGTTCTCAGGTTAGGGACCTCCTGACGTTGGGTAATTACCTTAAAAAGTAGATAGGCTGATTGAATCTCTACATCTTGACTTCCAGAGTCAATCTACTAAGGTGGGTCAACTAAGTCGTAAGCACGTTGGGCCAGCACCTATCCTCATGTAGCAAGTGGGACAGATTTAAAAGACCAACATGCGATTTTGAACAAACCAACCAGCTTATTGTTGCTGCCATTTAATAACATAATACAGTTAGATTGGTTGCATGACCACTACAGGCTCTCCTTGTTGACCTTTTTGCCCAGTTTTCATCTTTCTCTTGTGCCTGTTTCTATCAGCCTTATTCTTGAAAGCATTTGAAGACTCATGGATACCCAAAGATATGTAAAAGTGAAAAGGACATGAAAAACTATCCTTTATTTAGTGATCGTGACTGGCACACTCGAAATTGTTATTGCCTTTGTGCTTTTGTATGCAATAAATACTTATTAATTGTGACAATAAGAAATTTACTTTCTTTACTTTTAATTCATGATATCAAAAACTTTTACTTCAAATGGATGGCGGAGAGGAATGTTGTGAGAGTAAAGTGATATATGTCCATAACTTCTTTTAATCCTTTTCTAAATTTAAAATATTTTTGACCTTGGCTTAAAAAGATGAGTCCACTTTGAACACACGGGATGATGCTCATTCCTATGATTCTACTTGCTAGTATTATAATAAGAGGAATAACTCGAATTTTCATCCATACATTGGGAGAGAAAAACCAGTTAGTTCAAAAACAGTTTGCTTGATGTCAAGGAAATTTATAATAAAAAACGGACACAAAACCTATTTAGATAATAATTTTGCATAAGCATGCAAATAAATATAAAAAAAAGTATGACTATACAGTCTACAAGTAAAATTTCTTTGTAAGTAACTCTCTCAGTGTGTGTTGAAGGCCACCAGATATTTTAAAATTACATAAAAGTTATTCAGAGTAGGTTTCGTAACGTATAGAGGCCATATTAAAGTCGAAGGGCATCATCATCATTTCAGTTATTTGTAATAATTTTACTGCATCAGTTATAGAATTATGAATTCGAGTTTCAAAAAAAAATCATAATTTGTATAGTGATAAAAAAGACGATGTGAAGGACAAATAAAGACGTACTACTTTTTATCACTTAGCAAAAACCAAACACATCTCTCTCTCTCATTCTTCTCCCTAAAACAGTGCATGTGCCAACTAGTGCCTATAAAGGACTTTATAAGTTAATGACGTTTAGTATACTATTTTAAGATTTGCTGAAAAGTACACTTAACAATAAGTCACTTAGCGCGGAACAGTGTTGTGTGTGCATTCATCTTTAGAAACAGTAATTCAAGACTAGACAAGATACTAAGAATTCTTGTACTGCGCAAGAATGAAAAGATGTCAGGCTGAAAAAAAAAATGAAAACCATAATTTCTTTAACTCATTACTGTTACTTCTTTAAATTTCGTAAAGGCCTTAAAATGTAACACTGCGGACATTAAAAATCCCATCTTTCATCCTTGGGAATAAATCAGGTATGTAATATAATCCGGCAAATTGGTCTCCAAGAAAATAATGCCAACGGTCGAATGCATTATTTTGCTTCCAATAGAAATTAACAAGGGGACTAAAAGGACATGAAATTCTTTTAGAAAGGCGTACAAATAAACATTATTATGAACTTGACGACAAGTGACATACGTCTGTTGAGCAGACAGAAGAAGAAGAATGGATAAGGGGAGAGAGAGAAGAGTGTGGATGCTAGGAGCACTTCTTAATCAAGAGTCTACACCTATAGAAGCAGTAGTATGATATGCATGTAAAAAGTGACTAAACAATTAAATAAAAAAATGTTTGTTGTACTTTTTTTTATTCGACTAAAGAAAAACTAGGAAAAATGGGGAAGAGCAGAAGTAGGACCCCCACGTAGGCAGTTGACAACGGTTAAGATAAACGACTTGGTCCCTTATCTTTTATGGTGATCAATACCATCTCAAAACCATATGTTAGAGCAAACATTCTTATCTTATGTACACACACCGTAAAACACCAAATAAGTAACCTTGAACTAAATACGGTCACCGTTTACGGTTCCTACAGTTATCTATCTAGAAGCACCGAGAGAGGGAGAGGACTATGACAAAAAAAATTTAGAAGAAAAAAAATCTCTGAGTTCTTACTACTACAACAGAGACCACTCTCCACCGCCACAAACAACAAATTGTCATGTGAAAATTGTTGCTGTCAACCAAAGAGGCATTTGAAATGCAAATGGTTCAAGTAGACGGGTGGACTGTAGTACTACAGCTTCTGTTGAACCAGTGAGAGCAAGGGGGCCCTATTATTATTACAATATGGAAAGTCCACCACCACCTCCTTCTATCAAACTTTAAGTAAATTTGCCATCATTCTGACCATCACCTCCATCATCATTTTCTTGAAGTGTTGTTCACACATGCGATGATTGAAGTAACCTAAAGTTTGTCTTTCCACTTTAACTATCTTAACTAATCCTAACGAGCTGTTTCCACACTTATTTTTTTTTCAAACGCCATATAACTTACATAACACTTCTATTCCACTTCTCATAATAATCGTTGACTCGGGACTAGCAAATGTCCCAATAGGTCAAGCCTGTATTTCATAATTTCAGTTCGTCAACCCTACATTTATGAACAATGTACTCAAGAGGTGGTGACGTTGACGAGAAGGTGAACCGAGAGGGGAAAGCCGGGGATACAATCCCTTCTTTTGCCTACTATTTCTCCCTGTCCCAAACAGTAATTCAAGAACATTATTATCATAGACGTAATCCATAATTACAAGTTCGTCACAAAACTTCTTTTGCCCTTGGTTGTATAGTGATTTTAATAAGCTCATTAAAATAAATCACTATGAAAAACGGACAACAAATAAAAAAGGTCAAACCTTTAAGAGGATGGAAAATGGGCCTACATAGAGAGAGAGAGAGGGAGGTGAAAGAGAGAAATGGGGATGGAACGGGATGCATTGGTGTGGGACCGAGGGTGACCAGATAAGAGGCTAAGAAGAGTGGGATTGTATATAACAAATGACGCGGAGGTGGGAACAAAGAAGATGATCAGAAGGGGAGTAAAAGAGAGTGAGTGAGATCAAAGACACCTCTTTACAGTGGAGAATCGAAACCCCCTCAGCTCCTGTCTGCCACCTGTTCTTATCTGCCAAAACTTTAAGCTGACAAGTGTGAGACCATTGCTTTACACCTGCGCAAATGCATGGGAACGTACTATCCACTTGTGGCTTTTTGACTCTTTCTCCTTGGTCTCCCTGCCAGCTACAATGAGTGGCCCCAAGCGACCTCCTTTTTTGTGTGTGTGGGAGGAGGAAAAGGCGAGCTGCAAAAAAAAACGAGAGAGGGAGACGACTTTTTTTTCTACGTGCATGGCAGTTAAAGAGCCACAACAATAGACAATTATCATGCACGCTGTAATCACCCAGTTTCTGTAGAAACGGCAATGATGAAATGAATCGAGGGAACCAGTCATCACCGAGACAAATAGGCACGTCAAAACTTCAACGGTCACTTTGATTGAGAATAAAAGTAACTGGACAATTTTTAATTCCAAAACAGTCCCTGACATTATTTCGAAATATTAATGCCAAGCATATTCTAGTAATCATTTCATAATAGTTATCATCAACAACTCCTTCAAACCAATGGTCTGACATTTGGATCCATAGTAGCTCATTTCATTCAGGACCGTTCATTAAATAGGACTGTCCCACAAGAAAATTAGTATTATAATTCACTTATAAAATAATATTATCATATAAAATATAATCTTGGAGCAGATGTTCATTATACTCACCCACGTGATTAAAGTCCAAAAAAAATTACATATATTTTTACAAATTTCCTTGTTAATATGCACACCTTGAATTAATCCTAATTTTACATATAATGTCACACAACAATGAGACATGATTATTAAATATTCGAAGGACAAGGAATTGCATATCTATACACAAACACATTTTATGGGTCACATGGCTTTTCAAATAGGTCAGACGAATTAAAAAGTCTAAAGAAACAAACGCAAGATGGTCGTTTGAATTTACAAAAAAAAAAGTAATAACCTTACGCCAGCCGTTATTCACTTACATTTTGCAATCAATAAAATTGCTAAAAAGTGAAAACGAAGTGATACCTGCATTATCACCTGTCAGTTGTCGCATATCTTTACTAGGCTCACCTTTATTCCTTCTTCCTCCCACCCCCCAAAAAAGGCATCTGTTAGGACCAAGCAGCACACTTATCACTTTCATAATATAAGCACACGGGCCAATCAATGTTAAGTATCTATTCAAACATAAAAAAACTGAACCCGTTAGATAAGAAAAGCAAAAGTATCTCAACGATATTGAGTTTGGCACGTGGTCATTCAAAATTACGTGCCCCATATTTAAGGATAGGGGGATTACGAGGGAGGGAGAGAAGAAGGTACAAACCATCTGCCTAAGAAACCGCCTAGCTAATATATTGGCTAACTTTTAATGCGATGTGGACGGTATATGGCCGATTGACCACAACTTAGTGCTTATGATGCCTGCACCTATTTCGGCGGCTGATGTAAAACACTGGCTATTAGAACGACGAGGGTAGTATGTACCGTGATGGTCAAATTATAATTTTCAAGTAAGTCTGAAGAAAAGACCTACTTAGGAGTTTCTAAAAAAAAATGAAGCCTTTGGGTCATTTGTAGAGTCTACCATTTATTTTATGAGCTGGAAGCCAGCTGTTTAAAGTTTCAATAAGTTCAACTACCTGTATGCCTCAGGAGACGGCTGTCTCTTGACATGCTACTTCTTTGCCAATTTGATATAGTTTCAGGCCCTTTTCTTATATTATTTTCTAAACCCTATGCACATTTAATTAACTCGCGGAACAGTAGTTAATTAGGAAATTGTATAATCACTAGTGACTTTGGATGCTGTTGCAATGTCATTTCAGTTAGATGGCACTCCTGAAAAATTATTGAACTGTCCCGAACGAAAACTTCGAAAACTCGTTCCCTCAATGAACAAAAACCACAATATACATTGGAGCAACATCAAGGATGAAAAGGTCCTTTTCAAAACATTACATAATGGCTACTGAGAGAGAAATCTTGGGCTAAAGAAAATATCAACCTCTTCAAGACAGTCAATAATTTTAGGATATTATCTTGCATCATTAATAAGTGCCTACTACTACTAACCCTTTCGTCGTCTATGGTAGGGGTGGCCAACAAGTAGATCGCGATCAACCGGTCGATCGCGAAGCCAATTTTGGCCGATCACTCGACATGTGTTGACTTAAGACCCGTCTCGCTGACGTAGTGGCTCAGTGTTTATAGGTCTGCGACAGTGGTTCTACGTTCGATACTGAACCGAGGTGGATCCAGTATCGAAACTCCCCCTCCCCACTTTGACTACGCCTATGACAACAAGTCGATCGCGACACATTTTTGAGAAAAAAAAGTAGGTCTTATGTACGCAAAAGTTGGCCACTCATGGTCTATGGCAAGGTTGGGTACCACACGGAGGCACGGCTTCACTTCCCATCTGAAGGAAATGGGCATTAGGGCCTCTCTTTCGCCCCGAAACAAACTACACCATCTAGTCCCATTAAAAAACATACTTTTTACTCCACTGCCGAAATTGTCAAATGGAGAGAGAAAAGGGCCTCCAGAGAATCTCAGAATCTCTGATTGACTTTTCTAGAGGAATCTGAAACAGATGCTCGAACCGAGGAGAAGAAGGGGAATGTTAAAAGAGCTGGACAAATTAAGGATAATTCCTCGAGTAGTCAGATTCCCTAAATCACCAATTTTTAACTTGGTCATTATGACTATCCATAAACCGAAGGAGAGATGGAATGAAGATGATAACTATGACAGCATTCTTTGTACGAGATCTACTGGGATATTGAGTGGCATAGCCACAATAGGTTGCAGCTGTTGGTTGAGGTTGGTTGGCCATTCGTCGGGAACATCAAGCCAGGTGGAAATTCAAAATATTACACTACTCACAATAATAACAAAACCAACGGCCGTAGGGAAAAACATGAGGAGTATCAAAAAGTGGGTCGCCTCTTATCTGCTGATATCTTCTACAAAGTCGGTTGAGGTGCAGATAGACAGAAGGAGATAACATGACCAGTCATTAGGATACGCATGATCGAAGAGACAAGGAGTTGTTTCAAGCTATAAATACCATATAAACATAGGACAACCATTCCGAAAGTTCAAAGACAGATTTACTAATCCAAAAAAAAAAGCAAGTGGTAAACTGCTTTAACTTTCTCAAGTCATATTTCAGCATCATTGTTCACTACACCTGGATAATTTTCTTAAAAAAAGGGCTAAAGATGCCGAAACGTGCTTTGCACTTTTAATTGAGCACATCGTTTTGTGGCAACAACACGAAATCGCCTACCTTGTGAGATAGTGACTAGGTTCATAAGGGGTTATGTGGACCTTTCAATACGCAAAAAGACTTTTGCATTGGGCACACTTTTAGGGTACTTCAACACCTAAGTAGCATCACTGGGTGGCCTAAGACATTAATGACAGCACAGATTGACAGGTGATGAAAAGGTGAATAATTGAACCACTTCAGCGAATTCTATATAATGGTAACAACAATGGGTACTAATTATGAGCGACCATTTGTCTCGATTTTTAGGAGGTATACCGTTTTTAATTAGTGAGCCATGTCCTAAAAATGTATATATGGTAAGGGCCACGAGCCAACTAATACCAACGACAAGTAATCAAAATATCCTGTTCCAAATGAAATGGCTTGCTCAAGTCCTTAGGGCGCAAAGACTGGTTTTAAAGGTTGAAGAACTAAAGGTACTTTACAGCTGAAAAGTCTTGTCTTTCTTTGATGGACACTGCAAACAATAGGACCTCGATTACGACTTTATTGAGACAAGAGCCTAATTCAGTAAATTCAAGCGCTAGCAGGGAGAAGAAAGTGGCTTAAAAAGCTTCAAGCTGTTGCACAAGTTATAAGGTAGGGGTCCTTAATCCGAAGAGAGGATTTCGTAGGACTAAAGTTGTCACTCAGACGTGAAATATACGAGAAAATAATGTAATTTTATGAATTTTAAACGAAATGTTAATGCCACTAATTAGCTTTATAATTTTTCTTAAGAATTCTCATAAATTATATGCGGATTAAATATGAACTAAAAGGTATGTCGTCTGTTCGGCTATCCAATAATTAACAATCGCTACTAAATAGCCATGACCAATTTTAGAAATGGCATTATTAAAGCAATTATAATAATCACATTTTTATAAAATAGATGTAGCTGTGCGACAAATTGTCAAAACATTTCTTACAGTACGAGCGGCAAGTACTTTCATCCGCTATCTTTTGTGAACTAGCTGGCCATCTGAATCATGGTCATAACAGCTATTAAGTCCGGTCGCTTTGACAATACAGCAAAAGACGTTTTAACTCTTACAATGTTGCGGACTACGAAAATTAGGGCAGGTTCACTTAACACACAGAAACCGCTATCACTAAACTATCACTATAATTCGGCTAATCTACAAATGCGTAAGTTTACATACAGATATAGAGAGACACGCACATACCAATAGTAAAAAATAATCTAGTAAAGATCGTTAAATATTTCAGTAGGTCAAAGAAGTGAGTGGCTAGTCGTAAAGACATCAAATGAACAAATTTAAATCCGAAACTGCTTGTCACAATAAAGCAAAAAAAAAAATATCATAGGTATAACCGTAACGTTTCAAACATTTCAGTTAACGTTTGTTACTCCTAATTATCATAAACTACATCTGTATGAATTTATTAGAAAATTCAAATAAATCTTGACATACATTCATAAAAATATTAAAAAGTTATGCCTTTCATCTTGATATTCAAGGATATATGTTTCTGCTAGAAAATCATTTGCAATTATAATATTTAGTGCAAAAAAATTATCAGTAAAATGTGGCATTTTCCTTTAAATAACTACTGCTAATAAAACTAAATAAGACTTACGTCCTGACACTTAGAAATATGAAAAATTGGAAAAAAAAACTACTTGTGATCAAATTCCTACATTGGACACTTTTCTCTTAAGAGGTCCTTCAGAAGGAGAAATATTGTTACAACTTTCATCACACTAAGACATACCAATTGAGAATTTCGGAAACAATCTACTCACCAGGAATAATGCCACAAGTAAAATCATACTCTTCACAATTGTCCGAATGTATGGAACAATATTCCACCAACATGGCAAGCACAAGTCCATAAACACAAACTTAATTAAAACACAATTAAAAGTTTATGTCCAAAGGGAGTGGTGGGTACACATACAGTCCATTCGCTATTTATCTATTGACTGAGGATGCTTGGAGCACTTGAGTTTGCAATGAACCCTATAAATTCTAAACCAATATAATAATCAGCTAACGTCGACCACTTTTTATTCCCCTTTATAAAGCTCCTCCAACGATTGAGTTATCCAAACATTTGATGAACAAAATTGAATAATAAAAGACACAGAAATTGCACGTTATTTAATGCATAAATTCATTCATTCAGCGTCAGTAGTAGAGTTTATAGTCTGACAGGGGCTTTAAACTTTATAAGCAAGTAAATCAAATCAAAGACCAAATAAAAAACTGAATATGAATAGAGAATACACGTGATTGCTCTCCATCTCGACAATTAGATCAGAGATGATCGAAATACACGTATATATAATTTCGATTTTCAAAATACATCTACTGCTACTTCAATTTTAGAAAATCTTCAAAATATATATACTAGCTACACATACCACCTTCATGTATGTATCTGAACTGAAACATAAACAAATTTTCAGTAACAAAAATACCGTCAATAATAATTTCATTTTCTAAAACCTCGTCTACTTCAAAAAAATAAAAACTAAGCTCAAATCTCAAGAATAATAACACAGAAGAACCAAAAAAAGACACCATTTTATATCTTTAAAAAACTTAAAAAGAGGTTTCAACTGATATAGTGCCCTTCACATTTCCACCAAACGGTTTCACAAAGATCCAGAAAGAGACCTCTCTCTCTCTCTCTCTCTCTTAAGATTATTTGAATCAAAAACTCACAACCCCCTAGATATGTCAATGACAATTTCATCTTCAACAAACTACGTTTATATAGATGAAAATATATTACAATTTTCATACCGATAACATTACATCTAGATTCAATTTGTGAAATGAAGCGGGAAGAACAACATTAGTGACGCTGGATTTGTAATTGAATTGCACAAGTTTGCACCTATTGAAAGTGTTCAAATTCAATAATCAATTGACTGAATAGCTTGAAAAAGGTCTATTATCATTCATCAACATCACTGCGTTTCAAAAACGACTCAAGAATCTATACTCTTATAATGTACACATTTATCTTTAACACCCATACAATACATTCCCCTCCCCTATCTCTGTATGTTTTATTACATTTCACTATTATCTCCACGTCCTGAGAATATTGACAATATTTCACCTATAAACCATTTACTCAAACATATGACAAAATAATACACGAACGAAGAGAACTTATCTCCCCTGACTACGAACCTCCTCCCAAAAAAATGTTGCTTCTTGGTGGACAACCAACTATTAAAATGTTGGACATACACTACATATGATTTTATTTATCACATTTCATGAACCAATAATCTATTGTTTCATTATGATTCCATTGAATTTTGATTTCACATCTTTCTGACAGAGAGGTCAAGCGAAGCACAGGTATTTTGATTACAAACCGATTCCCCTACGGCAGAAACGGACAGACACCCATGAGATCAGCAGGACCACGAAGAAGAAACAGAAGACGAGGGAGATAGAGAAAATAAGGGGAAGGATACAAGCAAGTCTGAAAGGCGAAGCTGGAGGGAGAGGGAGAGAGGGACAGAGGAAGAAGAAAAGAAAGGGGAACACTGAAAGAACAGCTGGACAATGGCGTTTCAAAAGATGCTGTTGGCTACTGACCGAATGTAACAGTTTTCTTTAGAGATTTCTTAAGTCTACCACAGATCCCATGAAGGGAGCGAATATGCAAGCACAATTTTTGATCATATTTTCAAATAATAAGAGAAATGAGAATCAAAATGGTGATGATTAAACTCACAACTAACCTTTGTTGTCACTACAGCACTCTACAATAGGTTAACTACCAAGGATGATAGAAATTTCGAGAGCAGTTTGAAGTGTTAATGAAAAGTGCACTTGCAAGCACAATGTGTACCTAAAGTATTCAAAGGTTTATTAAACATTATGTTCAATAAAAAATGAATGGAAGACGATAAAGATATAACCCATGATCAGTAGGAATTAAGAATAACATATGAGATATTACATAAAACGGTAGGAGTTAGAACTATAATCTTTAAAGTTTAAAGTATAAATCTAAACATACACGTACATAATAACTAAACTATACTAGACTTATCACTGAAAGTCATCTTTGCTTTTACAACTTAAACGATCAAGTTACTAAGCTGAGGAAAAAAAACAGATAACAACCTTAACCTTCGGTTTCTTTTAAGTGTTACTCTATCAAAGGTGGCAGATAGGTCCTTTTGTTATTCTTCCCCAATGTATATTTAACAGTATTATTAAAGTCACTTAAACTTACCTAGCATGGTAAACGCCTTTCAACGACAAGAACTAGTAGTGCCGCCTGTGGCCATGTGATGACAGAGCGCGAGAAAGGCAACAAAAAACCCCAAGCCACCAAAAAAATATCCTTACAAAGGAGAGTGAGAGAGAGAGGACGGGACGGGACAGGATTATGAAAGATTTTTTTCCACTTTTAAAAAATTCGTTTAAGATTGCACTTTACAAGATTTGAACCTCGACAAAAAAAGTGACGACTTGTTGACGTTGACGAGACACTAAGGAGCCATTGAATGTTAATAATCAGCATTTAGATACCTCCTTTTACACCTTTCACAAGTCAATATTGCAGGGCAGTGGAGACCCAACATCACTTACTTCCATGATATAAAATATTTAAAAAAACAAAAACAGGTGACTCAATTTTAAGGTGGTGTATTCAAAGATGTATACTCTTGCCAAACACGCACACAATCATTTTTAAGAAAAAATAAATTCAAAAACAAGTCTCAAAAAGTGGTTCACTTCTCAAATTCATAAAAGGCCTATTACAAAGTGGAAATGTTGACATGTGTCCATTCATATAGTCAATTGAATTTGGAAAAGAAATTTTGTTCAATCTTACATTTATATATAAAAAAACTCACTACACCACATGATAACAGCATATGTAAAACAAGAAGGCCAAAAACATTTTTAAAAGAGCGTTGAGACAGAGAGAAAGAGATACAGAAAATAAACCCACCTCTTTGTCGGTGTACCTGATTTAAGGTAAAGGTAAACTTCATTAACACAACTTTTATGCAGGTGAATTCCTTAGTCCAAACTAATCAAACAGCTGTCCACTATTTCACCGAGAAGACCCGTTTCAGTACAGATTGCAATAAACATTACTTTCGAGTCTCCAATAGCCATTTCAGACACAATGTCACTTTGGTGTTGCCAACTCCATAAACTACAGGCTTCACTCCTAATTACAATACTCGAAAAGTACACGCCACTAATAATACATTACAGTTACAACTGACCAGCTGGTCACATGTCTCGTCTAACGATTGATTGTTTCAAGTACAGGTCGGTCACATATATATGTATAAAATATTTGCCAGGATCTCGAGAATGACAAGATTGAGTTAAATAAACTTCATGGGAATTTGCGGTTATATGAGACTGTCCCGTTTGCAGTCAAGATAAAAGTTTTGTCCCAAACTGACGTCTGATCGGTGTCAATTGACGTCTCCTTAACTGGACACTTGGAGCCAGCCTAATAATCGATGCCACATGATCGTCACCACCAAGAGATGGACGTTATCACCACAGACGCAAATGTTATCATCAAAGGACCAAAACGGTACAACACACGCCACCTCCACCTTGCACTTCTCAAAAATTTAAACTGACTGAAGAAGACAAGAAAATGTAACATACATTAAAAAAAAAATGAGATCATTCGTTTAGAGTAGGGTGGGGGAGTGGGGAAGAAAAGTAAAAATTAAAGTCGTTATCATCACAAAACAGACCTTCACAAAAGCAAGGTTACAACGGAAGGAAGGGCCAGGTCAAATGCCAAGTGCTACATTGAGATATCAGTTAATGTGCGTGTGTGCGGTTTATGGATAGTATAATTAATGATATTTAAGACAAATCTCTCCACTGTAACTATTAGGGTTGAACCCACACAACCTACACAATTTTTAACGAACCAAATAATGACAATCTATGTTATAGCCCCGCCTGCCTGCACCAGGCCGCCTTGCGCAATTTCAAAAAAAAAAATTCCAAGAAGTGGTAGTATATTTCCATCTTATCCCTATATGGCTTTCTAATGACAGCCAACCAAGGCAGTCAAAGTGAGAAGCGAGCTTTTGATTAGCACCAAAACCACTATTATTTTCGGTATCAACCTCGGGTGAATGTCGCCTATCTTCAATAAACCATGGGTGAATATAATCTTCAAGCAAACAAAATATTGGCTCAAGAGTTTTAAAAGATTTTCCACAACAGACATAAGGAGTCGTCAAGGCGTAAACTCCATTTAAATTGTCCCACAACGGAGACTACGATATAAGAAAACAACAAGAGGACAGGATGAAAACCCTCTAAGAGGTGTTTCATTTATTGCTGGCGGGTCATCTCCGGTTACTGGCGACTCTTTATGACTGGATGTGCCTAGAATTGTATGTATATGGACAATGAGGAAGATAACCAGGGGTCAACCATTATGACGCCCTAATGATACAAAACTAATAAGCCCTCTTTCTGAATTAGTAGTACATCAAAAACTTGTAGGTCCCAAGTCAGTATCCGAGACTGTCTCAGTTTTACTATGCATATATGGTCCAAAATGGTCATCTCAAACACAGTAGCAATACTTGTGCAGTTGAATTATTTGTTATGTCTACTCAATGCATGGTTAACAATTAAATGAACCGTTTTTCAAGTCATAAGGTGTCATAGCAAAAATTAATCATAAACGCGAGACTAATTATAAACATCCCAAAAGGCTAGAAGGATGCATATGTAGTGGAAGGAGTAACATTAAACACCCCTCCTTTAATTAATCCAAAATGAACAGTAAATGCACGTCATGACCTTACCACAACCCGACCTACCATTCTCTGCCAACAACGTTATTCTCATGCCTTTAACCCTTTCGTCAGTAAACATGACAAGATGCAGCAATATCCTTCATTCAGTCAGACCTCCTCCAAATTTCAGACACACATCCTACAATGGGACGTCTTGAATAACAAAACTTTGACCAACAAAAAAAAATCCTCAAGCACAACGCATTTTAGAGAATTATTTCTAGACTTTATTTACAATATTGAAAAACCAAGACACCTTTCTAATTTATATTACAAATGTTTGGTAATAAAAATTTTCCGTTTGAATTTATTTTAAATTTAATCGAAACCCCTTCCTCTCCCACTCCTTGACTGTTGACACAGGCAGACTGACTACCACCTTGATTTTATAAATAGCCTATTTTTACCAATGAAAAAAAAAGAAGACGAAAGGTGCAAAATACACTACGAATTTCTTTGCAGATGTTTCCACTACTTATTAATTATATTGACACCTGCCATAATGAAGGGTCATATTATTTCTCCGTATAAAATGTACAATGCACAGAATAAAAAATTCCTTTTTGTTCACTTAGAGGTTAAAAGGCTTATACAAACACGCCATATTATCAATATTTCAATCATAATATCTACAATTATCTTTTTATATAGGACGCTGTGGGGGCCGCCGGTGTGGAGAAATGCGTATCATTTTTATTAAAAAAAAGACAAGTTTTTGTCCTCCGTCGGCTAGCCATTAATTACTGATATATATATAGAGAGAGAGATGAAGAGGTGAGGTCTCATGAATTTGAACCACCCGTGCTATTTCATCAGCATTTTTAGACAGTGCTATCTAAATTTCAAAATAGCAAAAACAGCAACAACACCAACCAACACGCTATGCAAGAAAAAAAAATTAATGAAAGGACCATGTAAAGGAACACATGTGCCTAAAAAAAGACCTCATGCAAGAATGAAACCTGACATGACAAATGATACCCACCGTCTACAATTTCCACAGAGAGAGAGAGAGACCATACTTTTTTTAATAAATAAAATCAGACTGACAGCCAACGTTGCCCTCCAATCTTATTGATTCATGACTGCATTTAAAATGGGATAATGATCGTTAGTAATTTGCATTTTGAATAAACAACTATAATTTTTTTGTGTAAACATTAACCATATTTAATGTGCATTTTAATATACACTCCTTTGAAACAATGGTGGCAGAAGATTGAACCTTAAATATGTATACATAATCTAACCCTATAGCATCTATTATGTGCAGCAATGGAGTGCAGAATGAGAAGACCTTTAAGGAGGGAACAAAAAACAAGGGAGGGGAAGACACGTCACAGGAAGTGAATCCAACTGGGCATTAAGTGTGTCGAACTTATAAAGTTGTACTAACACATTTATACGTAGTAATATATCGAAATCAACTACACATATATACACCAAAAAAGATTAACAACCATATAGTGTACATATCCGCCTGTGGAGGTATGTGTGTGGATTTTAAATAAATAAGGATTCAATCACTTACATAAACAATGTTGATAAGAAGATGAATTATAAACAAACTCCGTTTATCCTATCGTTTATATACAAAGGGAATAAATACAACTTGAGATTTTTTCAAATAAGTACTATTAAAAATTGAACTGTGAAAACTACAAGGAAAAAATGTGCTTTAGCAGCTTATTTTCATATTAAAAGGGATGGTTCATGCACTTAACGCAATAAATGACTTGTTGGAGCACCCCGAGGTCCAGAGTAGCATCGACCAGCGCTGGGCAGAGCTGAGTAAAAACCCTGAACAAAACCATTTCGCGTAGTAGTAGTAGTAGTAGGAACGGGCATGCCAAGGTGATACTTGTAGGCTTTGTTGTTGTAGTAGTTTGTTAGTGTTTTAGGGCCCTTCAACTACAAGGTCATTAGAGCCCCGTCCACTGTGTAGCTCTTATGCAGAGACTGCACAGACACTACGCTAATGTGACGATTATTGGGTATTAGCAGTACCCAGTTTTCCCAAGCGGCCACCCATATTGGTACTAGCTGGGGTTGCGTTACTTAACTTCAGTGATCAGACGAGAACTGGTGTGTCTAACGCAATTTGCCGCTCCCACACTGGTAGGCGAAAGTCATCATTATTCTTAACCCTTTTCCAGATTGTGACCGGGTCGACTCCCCATCTGACCCATTTGAAATGAGACCAGACGAATCGAAAGAACCGTTAGACAATATTTTTATTTAGTGAGACTTGTGCAACCATTTTTTCAGCAACGCTAGAGGGAGCAAGGCGGAGTTCCAACACTGGAAATGTTGCCGATCTGTATGTACGTTATATTTTATCCTGACATGCAGGTGGCATCCTACTCGCCACGGCAGCATACAGCATTAGTGTTACAGGTTCACTAATGAATAGAGGTGAGTTGGCTTCGTTAGGGTGACAAAGAAACAAATGCACCTTCCATAGGGTGGGTTTTTTGTTTCGTTGGTGTTTTAGGGCCCTTCAACTACAAGGTCATTAGAACCCCGTCACTGAAAAGTTCTAGTGCAGACATTACACTAATGCGACGATTATTGGGTATTAGTAGTACCCAGTTTTCCCAAGCGGCCATCCATATTGGTACTAACTGGGGTTGCGTTGCTTAACTTCAGTGATCAGACGAGAACTAGTGTGTCCAACGCAATAAGCCGCTCCCCCATAGGATGGGAAATAAAATCGTGGCCTCATGTGGTGTGTACGATGTCGCCTGCACGTGTAAGAATCGCTGGTTTCTGTGCAGTCTTTGCATTAGAACTACGCAGTGGACGGGGCTTTCATGACCTTGTAGATGAAGGGCCCTAAAACATCAACAAAACAAACAAACGAGAAGTGGTGTGTCCAACGCAATACAGCCGCATCCTAAGCGTTGGTGGAATGTCCCAACGAACAGTTGGGGCTTGCGTAAAACTACCATCCAATAAATTGACCATGCATCCCAATGGGACAAAATTGGGCACCCGACCCTGTCATGGGAAGGAAAAGGCCATTCGGATTTACCTCCACCTTCAGCTTCCTCGGCGAGGATTGGACCTGGTATCATGTCCAGGGCCGGTCATCTGGGGGGTGCAGAGGGTGCATTGCACCCGGGCCCCACGATTGAGGGGGGCCCTGGTATGTTAAGTACATGACAGCCCCATCATCAGTACCCATCAGGGCCCACATCATTGCTAATACTAAATGTTTAATATGTCATTGTAGGGGCAACGTCTCTCATTCGTCCCTGCCAATGCAACATAACCTAAACGTAACCTAACAACCCTTCCACTGAACTACACCAGGGCTGTACAACCTTTCAGGTGTGGTGGGTCACTTGGCTGCTCCATGAACTGATTGCCGGCCACAGGCTGTCAAAACCAAACCGGGTGAAGATAACGTTAGGTGTTACATAGCAGGTAGGCTATAATTCATAATAAAAAATGATGCCCCATGGGCCACATTACAAGCTTCAATGGGCCACAGTGAGTATTTGCTCTCTAGAACTCCCTTCTGTAGCCCCTGTAGCCCTTCTGTAGCCTTCAGGGCCGGCCATCCGGGGTGTGCAGAGGGTGCATTGCACCCGGGCTCCACGATTGAGGGGGCCCCATCATCAATACCCATCAGGGCCCAGATCATTGCTAATATTAAAAGTTTAATACGTCATTGTGGGGGCAACATCCCTCATTCGACCGTGCCAATGCAACATAACCTAAACGTAACCTAACAACCCTGCCATTGAACTACACCAGGGTTGTACAACCTTTCTGGTGTTGTGGGTCACTCGGCTGCTCCATGAACTGATTGCCAGCAACACGCTGTCAAAACCAAAACGGGTGAAGATAACGTGAGGTGCATATTAGAAATGATGCACCACGAGCCACATTACAAGTCTCAATGGGCCACAGGTAGGACAACCCAGAATTAGAGGTTAAGAGTCAATAATTTAATAATGCCATTATTCTGGGGTTGTTAAAACCAAAATACCTTTAATAATCAGAAGTGTAACAAAAAAATATAATGACACAAGTCCAACTGAAAATGATCCAAGGTGTGGACGTCCACATAAGCTTTCACACCAACTCATAAATGCAATGGCGACATATTAGGACACATGGCATCATCCAGAAATGTAATACCTTCCAAAATTAGGAAGGATCTCAAAATGCGATAGGAGGGCATCTGAGAGGAGTCCTTTTACTCTGAATCCTTTTATTTTTACTTTTGAAAAAATATTTTGGGGTCCCAAAATCCCTGATCAGGGCTTCACTAAATTTGAGATGAAATAAATCCATTATAGACAGTTTGGGAATGGAATACATTGCATAGGCATAGAGGGGCTGTATGTATGTGCTAGGCCAGGGGAGGGGAATCCGATTAGATTCATCACTCGGAAGCAAAACAGGTAGCAATTTGCAGGCAGCAGATTTTAGGCCTAACTAAACGTGGGGGTAGATTATAAGGTGAAGTCACGGCTGGTGTTTGTATATAGAGTAAACAGGATCGATTCTACCACAGACTAGATAACGACGACATCACAATGATCACAATTCGACAAAATGTAGATTCTCATTTATGAATTTAATAACAACAAGGCTACTGCACCATGCTTTACATCCGTCGAAATGAATAAAACACTAAATAACCCTTATCGATACGCACAATATTTTTAAGCTACATATTTCTGAGAAATACTTCCGAGCATAAACAACAATTCCGCGAATATGCCACTAGTTTCACACTGGTTTATTTACTAAATAGTTAATTTTCTCTGCCCCCCTCCTCTCAATATTATGTCCTTATTATCAAACAATATATATATTATATTGTTGGACCAAATAAATTTACAGTTGCGAAACTGAAAATTTTCCAGAAAAGTATTTTTAATGTTAATTTCAAAAACAACAATGCTGAAATCCAATTATGAATAATTTGTTATTTTACAAAAATTAAAGCAAAACAGTTTGATGATGGCACGAGGTTCAATACCTTGAGTGAGAAAACAACGGCATCCAATTGTGATCCAATAACTTAGCATAAGCTCCTCTCCAAACCTTTAGCCCCTTTTAGGGTAACATATGTTAGGCTAACATAGGAAGTTATTGAGGAATACATGCAGCGAAGGGAAGAAATAAGTACATCTTGACACCCATGTCAAAATAAGAAAAGTGTGGCCAATATATCTCAATACATTTAAAACATTCTACAACTTTTCTGAAACAAAAATTTTTAAATCTACTCTTATAAAAATGCAAAGTAATTCTATTGTCAATTTCCTAAACCGTGTAAAGGTAAAAACATCCCAGTAGGAATCCTGTTAGATTTGGTGAGAAGTTCAACCATCACTGCCCAAAAAAAATGATAAATTCAAATTCAGTGCCTTTAAATCACATCTACAAGTAGGACAATCTTTATGGGTGGCCCTCATGTTGAGTATGTGAAGTGCACAGTAGCACAATGTACAAGTCCAAGACAATGATTATTCATAGACCACCATCACAAGGCCAAGGTTAAACTATATGTAAAGTATCAGCAAAGGTCATTACAAACCTTGCAATTCTTCTGACAGATAAGCACCTGTGTCGTCGCCTGAAGCTGTTTCTCATGGATTGTGAACAGTTGCTTGACATGGTTGGATCACTACTTGTAGTGAGCATTCGCCTTTAACTTACACCACATACAGCTTTCCCGTCACTACTCTGTCCATCCCATTATCAAAACCAGTAGGACATGTTACATGAAGACATTAGGTGGGTGGGAAAGAGGAGGACACCTAGGTAATGGGACACATTAAATTACAATGTCCTTCTGATGTGTAAGCCATTCAAGAAATCAGCTTACTCACATTGCTACCCCGCTTAGCGCTAGGGGAGTAAAGCAGTTTACAAAACCAAGGTCCAGGGCAGGATTGTGAATGCTGAAAGAAATTGAAGGAAAAAAAATTGTTTAGGATTATAAGTACGTACATAAGGAGTGGAGGAAGGAAGGGGTAAAAACGTAGTCCAAGCAGTACAGATCATTCAAAAAAATTTTCCGGGCTTGGGAGCAGTGACTCCGGAGGAGGGGACCAAAGGGGTACAGGGAAAATGTACATTTTCGGATACACAAGTTGATGCGTTGTTGTTGTTTGTTGGTGTTTTAGAGCCCCGTCACAGCATAGTTCTTATGTAGAGACTGCACAGACACTACACTAATGCGATTTTTGGGTATTAGCAGTACCCAGTTTTCCCAAGCATCCACCCATGTCAATACTAACAGGGGTTGCGCTGCTTAAATTTAGTGATCAGACGAGAACTGGTGTGCCCAACGCAATTCGCCGTTCCCAAAAGTTGATGCGATTCCTGGAACATTGTCCCCCAAGCTCTGCCATTTTATGGGAAATTATCTCAGGACCCTCCCCCCTGTATGTATTTGGGTTCAACTCCTAATTCGTGACAACATGCTCAAAACCTTTAAAAGCTTGATCTCGAACCCTGACAAGTCCTGTCCTACATCTAGCTGAGCAAAGAGGTGATACCCTCCTTCCTAACGGAACCTTGAAGCTGTCAAAATGTTCACAGGCATGAACAAACAAATGAGTAATGTGCTGAAATTATCGATGAACGTTCTTGAAATGAGTGAACAGGAAGCAGAATTATGACAGGTTGAAAAAAAAAGGGGAACAACTGTTAGCTATAAATACCTTTTTACCATATTTTCTTATAAGCTAATAAACATCAGTACATAAACAGCAATATTTAATAAGATTAGGGGGAGATGAAAATTTTTCACCATCAACCACGAAAGTTAAAAGTCACTTCCATTCAACTGGGTGGTAAGTGACCATCTCTTTCATTATCCATTTTTCTCGACACTAACACCACCTTCTATTCTCTCTTATCCTTGGTGAACCTTCAACTCTTCATTGTGTTAAAAGTTGAGGAGGCGGTGATCCACCTTGTTGTGGGCCACAATGCTAAAGGGTGGTCGACAAAAGGCAACAAGGAAGCCTTTTGTGACAAATTTGTTTTTAATAGACTTGGGTTAGGACCTGTGGCTTATTCATAAGTGCCACTCTCCCTTCCCTTCTTTCTCTCCCTCCCTTCCTTCTTTTCTCCCCATTTACACACTACTAACCTCTCACACAACACTCTGAATAATAGTCTACCTGTAATGTCAAAGACCTGTATAATCTCCATTTCAGCAACGAATACCTATTAAGAGCTATGGATATGCTAACATGACCCTTCAAGTGCAAAGGCCCATTACGGAAATAAAAAAAGCTTTGTACAACCTCAATTTTATAGACGTCAGAGTCAATATAAATACAGTACAATAATAATACGTGATCAGATTGTCGTCGGTCAAAATTCAAAAATCATTATTATTTGTTGACATGCAGTATGCATTTCATGTTCATTTAATGGCTAACTAATTGGACCAACAAAAAGTGAGTGAAACTCACGGATTTTGAAGGGCTGTGGTGTGTGTTTCATGACCTCATATAACTACAGGGTCGATTCTTTCAATTAAGGTTTTGAACGGGTTAGTGAAAAAAATTCCAAATGCACATTACGCCTTCTGTCAGCGACAACTTTAGAAGTGTCTAGTGATGTCATGTATGTTGTCACCTGCACCTAAAAGAACACTTCTTACACAGCAGGTGTAAAGTGACAACATTTTTAGGTGTAGAAACTCGTCCTCTGGTGACAGTGGAAAAATTTTAACCCGAACAGGTAGACGCTATCATAAAAAAAATAAGACGGTCATTTATCCTGGGGGGCTTCTGTTTGTGCACTTACTGTAACCCTTTAACAACAGCCCATCATCAAATTTCTGAACACAAGTTACCAACAAGCAGGGTCCGCTCTAGTGCTTACGTCGTCCCGGACAAAAAGACAAATTGCCTCCCCTTAAGAATATAATGCAAGTTCAAGCAGCAGTTTTTTTTCTCACACTTACAGCCAAAATGGCGCCCCGGCACCCCCTAGAGCGGGCCCTGCAACAAGTTTATTCAACAAGTTATCACCACAATAGGGTGCATGTTACATTACCACTTCTACTTTACGCCTTTCATGGGTTTTGGACGTGTTACTGCAATATGATTCTGACCACAGCACCAGGTGATGTTCCGCGTAAAAGATGAGGTCAATTACGTCTTGGGTTTTGTAAAAGGTGACTACTAAAAGACCTGTGGCATTCGGTCGACAGCAAGTCATCAAACCACCGTCCAAAACATCGTCAGCATCATTGCCTGAGTTCCCTTCCCCAGTTAGTGGCATCAATTGTAAAAAATAATCACAAAATATTTTAAACCCAACCTGAAGACCAGAATATATTCAATCCACCAGAATTTATTTAATTCTCGGTTGTCTTAGAAGAAATCAGATTTTAAAAAAATACCGGTATGAGCACCTAATGAAACAATACACAATTTGATTAATTTCATGGGGTTGGGGAGTAAGCCAAGCAGCCATAACAGGCCGAACCCTTAGGAGGCTGCTCGCGGGAGATGAGGTAGTTGTAGAGCAGTGCTCCGCAACCGGTGTGCCTTGAGCTGATACAGGTGTGAGGCTTTTGATGTACCACGGAATTCTAGGAAGAACTTTGGTGTGCCGTAGGTGAGAAAAGGTTGCGGAGCACTGGTGTACAGGATGTATGAGAGGGGAAATTTGCAGCACCCAATGTTCTTTACCAACCACCCATGTTGGTACTAAGGTGGGCTTGCGCTGCTTAACTTCAGTTTGTTTGTTTGTTGGTGCTTTAGGGCCCTTCAACTACAAGGTCATTAGAGCCCCGTCCACTGTTTAGTTCTGATACAGAAACTGCACAGACACTTCACTAATGCAACGATTTTTGGATACTAGCGGTACCAGCTTTCCTAAGCGGCCACCCATGTCAGTAGGCCTACTAGCTGGAACTGCGCTGCTTCACTTCAGTGATCAGACGAGAACTGGTGTGTCCAATGCAACTTGGCTGCCTCAAATACATCATTTCCTGCTGGTCTGAGGTGATTTCGAGGAAAACTATTCAGAAAATATCAAACAACCGCCGCAAAAACCACAACATATATAAGTTCTTAGGATACAACATCTTTAATCACAACTAATTCGATCTTGGCCACGAAGAAAGGAGATAAAATTCATAATAAAACACCACGAGACATTATTTTGTTGCCCTTTAAGTTATAGTTATACGGGGATATAATATTTATGTTTTTGGCACACGAATAAATGTGCCTGCATAAGCGTGCCAAAATTATTAAGAAAATTTTTGGCCTAACCAATCAAAAACGCTACGTTGAAAAACAAGCAACAAGGGAGAGGTGGACAACTAAACCATATTTCAAACACTTGTGACGAAATATTAAGGGAGCGCTCCCCAAAAGAAGAAAAACGTTAAGGGGAGGACTGAAAACGGCATATTTCAAGTCCTGTAATATTTACAAGTCAACTAACCTTAAGAATTGATAGAATTCCAAAGCAGAAAAAATGTCTAAATAAATCAATACTAGGTAAAAATGTTTTATACACACTCCATTGTGCTATAGATGCAGGGTTGAAGTTTTGAGTACAGTATAAAGAAGGGGTAGCGTGTATATGACAGGTGGACCCAACGTTCCCTCTTAAATATACTAAGAAAAATCACCAACAAAGTAAGAATTATGTCAATAAACTTTTCTCACTCTCTCAATGAATCAAATACCTAATTTATGGTGTGCTATTTGTCGCATTTTGACTTCAATTAGACCTTCTTCAACATCCATTTGCCACGTATAGTACAATTACAAAGTTTATTCGTGAAAATTCGCCTTTTCCTCAACTTCGAAATTGTCGAATTGTGCCATTTATTCAAAAACTGTACTTAACTGACACCAAATAGGGTGTCAGGAGAAGATCTCAAACAACGTTTTGTATGGGTCTAAAATGTTTTAAAATATACTAACCATACCTCCATATAACGGAAAGTAATAACACACTGAAGGTTTGAGTTTAAACCAAATAATACAGCACCTAAGTTTTTAAAGAAGTGCCATTATTCAAACATCATTTGAAAAGGGGGTTAACGTTTTTCTGCCTTTAAGATCCACAAAAGCGGAGAGAAAAAGGAGAGAGGTCATTTACAAATGTTAGTCACACAAACATCAAAAAATAAATATGATATATAGTTTATTCAATAAGGTGAGAATGACAGAAAACAGGTCCATCGTGTGTACGTGGTGACCGATACTCATTACACACTTGAGAATGAAATACGTCTGGTAATAGACCCATTTTCACTATGAAAACACAAGTGCAAGCACACGTACTTTCGGTACAGACTGGACCCCAACAACTTTGAAGAAAGGTGTCGCGGAAAGTCTGAGGAAAAACTTTTTTTTTATTTATCTGTGACTATTCTTGCATGATCTTTATAATAACTACGAGTGATCGTTCAATATTACCAGTATTGAGTTAATCATGATCACCAGACCAAAACTACGCTATTATCAAACAACGATACGAATGAGTGGAGTGAACTGTCAAGTTCTCTGCCCTGAGAGAGAGTTTTCGCAACCATTTCATTTAATTGAGCCAACTTTAGCAATATATGGAGAGAGTCCGTCTCTGTTTCATCCACCTCACATGTTTTGCAAGTTTAAATCAAGATAAGTCACTCCAAATGAAATTTTAATTTTAGACAAAATCATTCTATTATCAAGAATGCAGCATGGTGCCCAATATATTCCTGAATCTATCTAGAGACTTTTGTGGTTCAGCAGTCAACTAACCAGCTATGTGCTAAAGAAGTGCATGTAACCTAAAAGATTAGTCATCAGAGGTTTAATTCTTTACCTCGGTGGCTCAATGGACATCGAAACTCGACATGGTTGGGATGCGGCGAATTGATTTGGACACACCAGTTCTCGTCTGATCACTGAAGTTAAGCAGCGCAACCCCAGCTAGTACTGACATGGGTGGCCGCTTGGGAAAACTGGGTACTGCTAATATCCAAGAATCGTCGCATTAGTGTAGTGCAGTGGTGGCGAACCTGTGACCCACCGAGCAATTTTAAATGACCCGAGCGTGATCATATCTAGTTTATCGTCATGGGGAACAAAGGAAAAATGAGGGACAGTAGGTTAGAAGAGAAGAGGAGGAGCTCGTTAGGTGTACCCAGGGCAGGGGGAGACCAAAGCAGACGTGGGAACAGGTTGTCCGGAAGGATATGGTAGTGTGTAGGGTGAACGGGAACCTGGTGGGAGGTAGTGCATCAAATTAAATAGTGCTTGCACCTGACCCGCGGAAAACATTTTGTTTTTTTTTTTCGTGTTATTGTGACCCGTCTTCAAAAAAGGTTCGCCACCACTGGTGCAGTGTCTGTGCAATCTCTGCATAAGGACTATGCTGTGGACGGGGCTTTAATGACCTTGTAGTTGAAGGGCCCTAAAACACCAACAAACAAACAATCGACATGGTTGGATCTTCATCGAGGCGGATGCGCTTTCGGACAAGAGTTGGCATCAAGTGCCTCATCCTTCTAATGGGATGTAAACCCGTGTAGTGAGGGCGATGTCATCATCGCCCATGTCAGGGTCAAGTCTGCGAGCTGTGGTTTCCATTCACCTTTCTGCAAAGTCCCAGCCCATCCCTCATACTTCCATGCCTCTAATCTATGCCCCCAGTGGGTTAACTAGACGGTCTGAACTCACAGGAATGTTTACGCCACAACCCTTTAAATGTACACCAGAGGGGTACTTGAGCTGATTTATGTGTAACAGGGCCTATTAAAATAGGATGTATTGTTTAATTTGTTAGCTTTCCGGAATATACCTTACAGAGCTGATAATTCTGGTTTTTGTTTCGTCAGTGTTTTAGGGCCCTTCAACTACAAAGTCATTAGGGTCCGCCCACTGTGTAGTTCTAATGCAGAGACTGCACTGACACTACACTAATGTGACGATTTTTAGGTATTAGCAGCACCCAGTTTTCCCAAGCCATCACCCATGTTGGTACTAGCTGGGGTTGCGTTGCATAACTTCAGTGATCGGACGAGAACTGGTGTGTCCAACGCAATAAGCCGCTCGATAATTCTTGTGATTTGTATGTTAGGATAAGGTACTGTATCTGCAGAACAAAACTTCAATTGACTCTCTCAAAAGAGCATAATAGGTCAAAGGTGACAGTTTGAACATTAGCAAAGACATTTATAAAGGAGTATTTCTCTTAAAATAGTATTTAGGGAGATCAAAGAGATTACCACGTATTATTTCTAACAGAAAGACCTTGTATTTTACTAAGACAACAACATCACTGCAAACTTTCTTGCAACAGAGTATTTGGCAAGTGCATATCAAAATACTGCAGCCTGAATTCATGAAATCAATTTGATTTCTTTTTCTAAAGCCAAAATATCGGAAAAAAATATGGGGGAGAGAGAGAGAGAGGCCTCACCACCAATTTTAAAAATTGAAACCCTGAAGTCGGTCAAAACAGCTTTAACAACTTCACTGTCAACTGTGCTGCAAGTTACTAAATTTGTCGCCTGAAAAACAATAGGCTTCACATCCTGTTTTCGTTTTTCAGTTCAATAACAATTCTCAAACTTTTACTAATTTCTCAAAATTTGTATTTGTTCCAAAAAACCTATGTGGAAACAACTGCGATCCTCACATTTTTCGTTATAAATGTACGTTAAAATATAGCGAATTACATAAGGAACTAACTTTTTTGTAGCAACAATAATTTGCCAAATTAATTTTGCGACATCGATGTTGTGCATTAAAGTAAGCACGTCTTAGCACATATTAGAAATATGTTCATTTTAATATCAACAATTTCTCTCAAGGTATTTCCAACTGTGATTTATCAGTCATCCCAAAAGATATGGAGATGATTAGGCCCAACAGAAGAATGCAGGTCATAGGCAGTAGAATTAGTAGACAGTAGAGGAGAACCTAAACAAACGGGGGAACACGTTAACAGTGAGACAATGACCTACTAGAGAAGACAACTGAATAGAGTACAGGTCCAGCTATGCTATAGGTCAGGTAATGGCTTAGGGTCTAAACCATTTTCTTGGATCGACACCTTTTAAACGAATGGGCTCAGTTCATCGACCCCCTTACACCATTACAGGTGTACAACATCTCGCCTCGGTAGCACAGTGGATAGCGTGCTCGGTAACTGCGTCAGTGGTTCTAGGATAGAATCTGGGCCGAGATGACTTGGCTCTTGGGCGACAAAGATGCCCAAAGTGACACTATGCAACGAGTACACGAGGCAAAATTTCCAGATGTTGGATCTCGCCCCCAGGCATTAGTGGAATTGTTCAACGATTAGTAGACCGACGATAATTAAGCATAGGAGTTGCAGCTGTGGTCGACAACTGGCCGGGAAAAACACTGTCCAATATATCACCCTTGTGTCCATTCAGAGGGACAAGATGGGTGCCCGACCCTGCCCTAGGCGTGAAAAGGGTAGCCAGCAATGCATTTAAATAAAATGTTGCACGTTTAGCTGTTGACCACCAATCGCCCCTTGATCATCATTGACCCCCAGGGAGTCGATACCGACCCCAATGAGAAACACTGGTGTAAACTAAACTCCCACACCAATTTCAGATTTTACCATGAGCAGAGTACCGATATGTGGTTCCTGAAGTTGGGTCGTAATCTAAAAAAAATTGAAAACGTTTAGGATCTGGTTACATCTTCAAGTTTACATCTTTCACAATTTAGAACTAATATCATTTAATTATTTGATTGAATTTCATTATTGTTATCAACACAGTTGCTGTGCACAATTTTAATAAGCTGCAGGTCAGCGAAAACTATCAAATGGCATTCTAATGGTCTGACCTATAAGTACAACCATTTCAGGACTCGAGCACACACACTATCAAATCCAGCTTATCTCCAAAAGTCGCCAAAAACAGTACAATGCCACATAAATAAATTTAATTAGCTCAAAACGATGTGGGTCTTTTGAGGTCAGTTGTGCAACATATCAACCTGCAACACAAACCACTACAGGTAACCCAACGTCCATAAAATTAATAGACAAATTTGTCATGTTAACATCTTAGCACCTCCACATTAGATGTGCGACGGGGGTGGTCTCCAACAAAACTGTGGATTGAGATTTCATTCGAGTAAAAACTGTAAAAAAAATATCACAATTACAACATTAAAACTAATTTGAACTGTTAAAACGACAGCGAAAAGTATTTCAGTTATATTTCATATCAGCAGTACAGCAATCACGCAAGCGTACATCACAGCAAGTGAGGATAATTTTACATTATGAAAGCACTAAGGCCATGTAACATGCTTACTCCCCCAATGCGAAAATTGACACGAAAAGCAACGGGAGGGTAGCACCAAGGACGCGAGTTTCACAAAAAAAAGTCCACCCCCTACAAAAACCTGAAATTATTTGGTTTATTAAAATCAGATATTGATGAAATGGCAGGAAAACGGAAGCTGATAATCATAACCGCAGCACGCCAGTGACAGACAATGACTGCACATCAGTGGATAGCAAGTGAAAAAAGGGCCAGAGGGCTTATCCTTAAATATTAAACGGAAAAGGGGTGGAAATAAGTGGAAAATTTATTATAGTACGATGTCGAAAAACGACAAGTGCTCTGTTAAAAGAAATTAGATTTTAAAATGCACTATTTCATATCAGAAACTCCAAAATCAAAATCGCTGAGATAGACAACGATGCACAAACTTTAGGAAACACAATAGAAGAGCAGTAATAACCGAAATGAAGTTGCACACACACATGCACTCTGCTACCGGGTCCCAATTAAAAATATCGATGTTATTTGTTTCTTCAACCTAATGTCAACCAGAAAGACATTTAATTCACATCTAAATACAAATACTGTATCTCAGACGAAAGAAACCACTATCATCTTATTGTACATCAACAACCTTATCATCATCACTTCCAACGATTTAAAAAAATCATTTTTCTCTTTTGTTGCAATCTGAATCTGATTCGCAACAATATCGAAAGGCGACTATGTAGCACTTTGAAAAACATTACATTTAAAGGCCGGAAATGGTGGCGCACTTTTTCAAGATGAAAACTTCCTTCTTCTATCTTTTGAACGCAGGCATTCAATGTCCGGTGATGGCAATACCAGATAAGGTTCTTCGTTATGACTAACCAATAACTAACTACCAGAGAGTGCTTATAAGAGCAAATGGTCCACCTTGATAAGCATCATCACATCGCGAAGCTTACAAACTGTAGAGAACAATAATTTGTGAGCACATTTATTAATAATACTTGTGTCATTGGTGTAAACTCAAAATTCGACACATGGGTCAATGTAGAGCACCAGGTCATTAATACTTTGCCATTAGCTACTAGTTCCTGTTTCACGAAATGTAACCGCAGAATTAATCAGTAATGCAAAAGGGGCAATCTTCATATCAAAATGCATTAATCCCAGTCCTAAATGGCAGCGGCGAATTGCGTTGGACACACCAGTTCTCGTCTGATCACTGAAGTTAAGCAACGCAACCTCGGCTAGTACTGACATGGGTGGATGCTTTGGAAAACTGGATACCGCTAATACCCAAAATTCTTCGCATTTGTGTAATGTCTGTGCAGTCTCTGCATTAGAACTATGCGCAGTGAACAGGGCTCTAAAGACCTTGTAGCTGGAGGGCCCTAAAATACCAACAAATCCGGAGAGATGCGGAAAGACAGGTTTTAATGTAATTATAATTATGCATAACAACATCAAAATGGTCCAATGGCATGCCCACTTAAGCTTCCTCTCCAGCCCCAAAGAGATACCAATGTTGGCTAAGGAAATGAGGCGGAAAATAAAATCTGATGCAAGGCACATGAAACGAGAGTGGGAAAGGGTCGGGTCAATTAATTATGTCAATGCAGGTGAGATATCAGAAAGCTAGTGTCACTTTGAGAACAGATGATGGTAGGGACATTGCAGTGTGCCGAGTCGCTCGGAACCTCGTTATGGGCGGTGAGGGACGGAGTCTAAAACTTGTACATTTGACGCAACTGTAGGCGGGGCATAGATATTGCAAGAGCCGTTGAAGAATTTAAATTTTCATAATTAATATTTTAATCACGGTACCAAAATACATCAAAAATTTAAGGTCAGTGTTTCAAAAATATATAGTTAACAATACCGATGATTTTGTACAACGTTTTGCAACTTGGAACTAAGTGGGACCTTTTTTTGCTCCCCTGAGAAATATTAAATCAGTCGACACATTTGACGTGATGGAATACGATGGCAATTCATTGTGAACACAAAGGAACTCCCCCGTCCCCCACAAAAAAGTGATTAATAATTCATTAAGACAACTAGGCAACAGTATTGGCTTTCACTCCCTGTCACTTTCCTCATACCAAGTCGAATAAATCATGGTCATTTCTAAGCTATTCCCACGCCTGCTTTTCTATTCACCTGAATCGGAGGAGTGGTTGGTGGTCCAAAATCCGTGTCACACCTGTCCCCCCCCTTTCATCCAAGACATACATAAAGTGGAACAATACAACAAATCCAATGGAAAATAAAGAAGACAATGGAGGTGGGACGACGAATAAGCTAAACAAATCTTAATTTGCTCATTGAAAACGATTATTCAAAACTACTTATATTTCATCACAAGAATTTGGTATGAAACCCTAAAATAATCATGAAGACCTACCTCCCTTACCTACAACTACTAATTTCAATAAATTCAACTTCAGTGTTCAACCCTTTAGGTGATTCTTCACTGACGTATAAGAATATTTCACATATTAAAGGAAATATTTATAGTCTTTTAACAATTCTACAAGATATCGGATCATAGGTTTCTTTTGTTTCATTGTTGTTTTAGGGCCCTTCAACTGCAAGGCCATTAGGCCATTAGAGCCTCTAATGCATAGACATTACACAAATGCGAAGAATTTGTGTAAGAAGAAATGTAACGATTACTGGGTATTAGCCAGTTTTCCCCAGCGGCCACCCATGTTAGTACTAGCTGGGGCTTCAGTGATCAGACAAGAACTGATGTGTCCAACGCAATAAGCCGCTCTCTGATCATAGGCAGATAATCCTTCACAGAATCCTGGTCAGGAACGGATTGCACTTTCTTCCAGTCTCTCATAAGCATCATAACACTACGAAGACTGGAATTCAACCTGATTCCCGATACGCCCTGAAAATGTTCTACCAAAGTGAAAAGAAATAACGAAAGTCACTGTCCAGAAAACACTGTCAACGGATCGACTATGGCATAGTCGAGTGCCCCCGAGCTGAGAAGGGCCTAGATCTAAGAATGGAATCGGAGATCTGAGGAGGTTACATCAAGGGTGAAGTGTTAAACGATGACTTTCATTGGCTGGCAGTCGAATAAATGTCAATACCGTTTTAATCTCCTCCTATGACATGCAAGAGGCCGGCCTTACATAACTAAGGGCCAAATTTGAACATTTATGTTTCAGATAATAAAAAGCCACTTCGGTGGCGCAGTGGGTATCATCTTGGAAACTGCCTCAGTAGTTCTAGGTTCGATACTGGACCGAGGTGGGTTGGTTTCTTTCGGGCGAGACAGAGGCGCCTTCTTTAGGATCAGAGGTAAAAACCGAGGGTCCGCTGTGGTGCACCATGTCATTTACACGTAAAAGAACCCTCTCTACTATGCAACGGGTAGATGAGGCAAAAATTTTCCAGGTGTAGGAGCACGATCCCTGGCGTCGGTGGAGTGCCCCAACGAACAGTAGACCGACGATAAACAAGCATAGGGGTTGCAGCATTGGTCGGAAACCGGCTGTGGAAAAACCATGTCCAATACATATCGCCCTTGTGTCCATTTAGAGGGACAAGATGGGTACCCGACCAGATTAGGAGCTGCTTTATGTTTCAGATAATAAATATCTGAAGATGTGCAAATAAGAATCGGATATACAACTTTTGTCACTACTGTATAGTACAATATATACCTGTTTTACTCCAACTAGTTTTACTCCTCCTTGTTCCACTGTCCATCTGTTGTGCGCAATACCACAAGCACAGTAGTCTGTCTTGAGGGGTGTCAATTTATATTTGGTCATCAAAAGAGAGAAACAAGAAGGTGGAAAATTGCATTTTCACACAACCAAAGCACCTATAAAACTCGAGCTTAAACTTTTCCCACGGGAAGGATTACACCCATGCATTAAATAAAAACTCGATACAAACTTTTGCACCTGAGGCAATTAAAATTTGTTGTTTACAGCTTGGGTCCGTAAGGTGTTATGCAAATCCTAGCCACAGGTACTCTAGTTACGCATCCTCAAATAACTGAGAGGTAACAGCTGACATAACATTAACATCGGTTCTCGAGTGACAAAGGTGTGTCATTATAAAAGTGTAGCACGGTATGTTGCAGAATTTCATACATTTGATATGTGAGAAACCTTAAAAAAAAACAAAAATCTGAACGAAAGACACAGTAAAACGGTGGCATGGATTACTACGAGACATGGCGCTGACAACTCAAGATACCCTTTTACAAAACAAAAAAAAAATGGTAAAAAAAATGTTCTTGCACGAAGAAAATAAGATAAATAATGAATTTATAGCAGCATGATAAAGGATTACAAACATTCCCCCTTTCAGCCCAAAGAATTATCAGTTCGCCAAAATAATATAGGGTCATTTCTACTGCGCTCGATTCAGGTGATAAGGGCACTTTTATTTGGAGATGCCACTAATCTATCCTAGATAAGAGCAGGATTTACTTTTCATTTGAAGGAAGGAGTGCATCACGAATCACTCTCATCAAAGACGACTCTCACCACCCTTGGTCCTCCAAAAGTTAGGACTTCTAAAAGGTTCTTCAGTAATCAAATAAAAGAAAAGATTATCATGGTTAATGAATTCTGAAGGGACTGTTTATCTAACAAACTTCGGAGTGTCTAGAAATCAGAAACTCGACACGGATAATGATTTTATGACATGGCGATTAAGAAATTGAGAACTTGCCTGTAAACCTCAAGGACCTCCTGGTATCTGCAACGATAAATTGCAGTAATAAAGAAGACCTTATGAGAGGGACCATAGTATCGCCAGGACGGGGTGCAATTATGAGGCAATAAACACACTTGCCATGGAATGGACCACCAAAACATTTCCCGAAATCCTTCTTTCACCACCAAAACATTTCCGATACTCTTTCTTCGCTTCCAGAAAACGGTCTCATACTTCTCTTATAAGGCCTCAAACCAACTGCTTACTCCTGCTGTAAGGGCATGTGAACATTTCCATGATCCTGAGACAATTTTGTAAATAAAAAAACATGTTTATTTGGAAACTGAGATGCGTGAATGACCTCTGAATAAGCCAAGATGACTAATCGCAAAACTCACTTCAAATATGTTCTAATATTCCTCACATGATACCCAAAATCATGAATCAAAAACTTTCGATTTGATCCTCTCACTCCAAAAACGACCATTACGTGCAATAGATTAGGGCAGTTGTTACTAAATAATTATAACAATGACATGTAAGTTTGAAAACTGCTGTCTTCTTACCTCACCGAACAAGTTTTCACATGGCTTTTCAATCTAATTTGTGTACAAGAGATAATTTTAGTGAAAATGATAAACTGTTAACAAACGCTCGCTAACAACAACGATAACAACAAACAGCAACGGCATCCGTATTTCAAAAGACACAGAGCTGCTCAAAAAAGCAATTAGCAAGCAACCTACAGCATTATAAAATACCACAAAATTTGCCATCTTCTGTAAATTCCTTTAACAACCCTCACAATATAATGATTACACTTTTACTATGATTATCAATAAAGATTAGAAACGGTTTTTCCCAACGTAGCTGACACAAATTCTCCTATTACACTCTAAAGTTTTACCATATTTATGTTAAACTCAGTGTGATCGACTAGAGCGGCTCAAATTTTCAAAACTTATCGAAATTTGATGAGCCTTTAGTGCAGTTTACAGTTTAAAGGGAAATTTAACAGTGACTTAACAGTGAACATCATAATCATCATTACCATAACAATATTCCCTCTAATGGCAAGGTCAGGGCGCAATTTCTAGCTCTCCACAGCTCCTGACCTCAACTAAACGCCATCTTCATACTGCAAACCCGAGAGATCCCTCAGTACCACCTCTTACAATATTTTTGTCATTCACTGTCCCGTCTATTACTAGTGGTCAGTTTGCAGAAATTGAATCTCGGAAAACCTCCCTCTCCCCATGTCCATAAGCACTTAATTCCCGTCATCATCTAGAGGCGAAAAGCTGCGCTACATGTGTGGGGTGTCACGTTCCGGCAGAATCCGAAAAAATTACGTTAGAGGTAGCTTGGGGGTGGGAGACATTGCAGAGAAGATAAGAGAAAAGCGTTTGAGGTGGTATGGGCATTTGATGAGGAGGGGAGAGGAGGAACTTATTAGGTCCATTGTGAGACTGCAGGTGATTGGGGGCAGTAGGGGTAGAGGACGACCAAAACGAACGTGGGAACAGGTGGTGCAAAGGGACATAGAGTAGGGTTGCCATAATTGTCGGACCACCGACCGGGACATCCCCCCTTAAAAATATTTTTCAACAAAATGGCAAGAATTCATATTATAAACATTCATAGCTTTATTAAAAAAAATCCATAATCCTTTTACTAACGCATTGAAATATAAAATATTTTAGAGGACCCAAAAAAAAATAAAACGTTAGGATCAATCAGTGGTGGATCTGGGTGGGGGTAGAACTTCAAAAAATGTGCGCCCCAAATATTTTTAAATATTCATAATCCCCGAGTATACATCTAGCTAGCAATTACAAAAAGGTCCTCTCCTGGCGCTTTGACAATGACCTATCTTCAGTAGTTTAGCCAACTACAGATTGGACTGCAACTGTTGGACTGGCAGTATAGAAATGGGGATAGCAATGCAAAATTGTTTCATCAGTTCCGCCCCTTTCAGGCAGTGAGGAGGGAGCAATTGCTGCATTGCCCCTCGTCTGGATCCGCCCCAGGGATCAATGGTGGATCTTTTCCGAACAGTCAGTTTCACTTGCAAAATGTGATGCTTTCATGGACGAATCTGTACCAAATCTCTAGGCATGTACTGTATATGCGCAGTACTGAATGCAATGATATTATCAGAAAATAATTTTTTAACATGCGAACATTTTAAATTGACCGGGACAAATGACTGTCGGACCGGGACACAGACCTCAAAACCGGGACATGTCCCGGTGTACCGGGACGTATGGCAACCCTAACATAGAGGCGTGTGGAGTGGAGAGGGACTTGGTGGGGGATAGGCGGCAGTGGAGGATTAGAACCCGCAGACCCGACCCTGCCTCAGGCGGGAGAAGGGTGAGATGATGATGATGATGACAGAGAATCTCTATGACTAACAAAATCTTTGTATTGTCTACAATTTTTGAAAGAATTAAAAAGTGTAGTGCACTGTCGACCAGTGACATACAGGGCCATTCCGGATTGGTGGTCCGAATTATCGTATTATTACAATGCAGTACTGTGCGCAGTGTCCAAACAGACATACAAAGAGTAGAAGGGAGAGAAAGAAACTGACATGATTAGAAGAAAGTGAACAGAGGCCTGAAGACGTCGCTAACTCATGGGTGAAATCAGTAGCGGTTCTAGCATACGCGAGGCCCTGTGCAAATTGAAAGCAAATTGAAAGTGCGAGGCCCTTTCCAAAAATTTGCAACTTGCAAAAGCGAGGCCCCGTGCATTTGCACAGTTTGCACGTGCCTAAAACCGCCACTGGGTGAAATACTAGGCAGCGATTTCACACGGCCTGTGCCGACATAATGCCGCAACCTGCGAACCCCGTCTTTGTGCTGCACTTGCAGCCACCATGGGTACCATCCACATATAATTATGTTCGTATGTGGAATAATCCAGCAATAGACTGGTTCACCTTCACGACTCAGGACCAGATGCATTAGCTATATTTCCGTTCTAACCGGTAGTAACCAAAATGTCATGTAGTTTCAACTTTTTGGATTACTAAGAGATCCGGATTACTTAAAGTGCACGGTAAATATCAAATAAAATTGCATAAGGAAAACCATACAGCAGAAAATCACTCTCTTGAAGTGTAGACTAATTTCAGTATAAAAATAATATTGTATTGTTTGGTCGACAAATTAAAGGGATCATTAGTTCTCCCCTATTTCACTCCATTAAGGTGTGCAGGTGCAAATGTAACATTCAAAATATTTTCTATGCAAATACTGTTTTTTTATTTCTATCTACAGATTAATTATCCACGTCTAGATCACAGTCTATGTCTTTAACGAACGTATTGGCGAGTTCCGCAGGTGGGATAGGCAGTTGGTGAAAGAAATCTTGATTTTTCCTCAAACGGCCTGTTGGTTGCTCTACAAACTGTTCTGGAGGACAGTCTGAGTTGTTATAAATTTTACGTTGAATAAAAAAACATGGCTTGAGCACTTCCGAAGTCTAAGTACACTTTGAAGTCGTCGCAACCATTTACTGCCATCTCTCAAATCATGTCGTTCACCTGAGTTTTTTTTATGGGCAACTACAAGCATCACTACATTAACTGCATCTAGACAAGGATTAGAAGGATTTTTATGTGAGCTTCGAGACGAATTACTAAATGACTACCTGATGATACTCCACATTTCCGTAGTTCTACTTCATCGCATTAAATAATTTACTGACCTATACATGCTTCCCTCAGTCCAAGTTCTTCTTCTCATCATATTTCACCTCTGTCTAAATGTAACACCCGATTCTGAAGGCTAGCTGAACTATGCAAACGTCGGGCAATCAATCACGACTGCTACCCATCTTAGCTTGAACCAAAGATCCCTTGTTTTTCCAAGAACAGTACAGACTTATTCAATGCCAGATCCTGACCACAACCGGATTTAGATTTCAGGGCAGGTGGCATGAGTAGAGCATGGCGTACCCACGCAGGGTGCCATAGCTCTTACATCCTGAGGAAAAAATTATTACAGAAAAATCCATCGATGTCAATCAGGAGCGAACCTGAATACGCTGAGCTTAATAAAGCAGTGGCCGCTTGCCAGTATCAGAAATTTAATGTAAAACGTGGGCCTGACCCCCCCCCCTCCCCGTCTCTAACATCATGTATGTCGATCAATCCATTTATGCAGGTTTTTCTACACTAATTTTAGATTTCGATCTTCACCATCACATTAGTATTTCCTGCTCGGTTGCAATTTACTTTCCATATCCTGTCCTAAATCGCCCAATGGAGTTATGAACTGTAACGGAATGAATAGAACTTACCCAGAAGTTACTCAACTACAAAGTATTTTTGGTAGGAATTGAGTGACCATGGGCTGGCACCTAGGTCTAAAATTAAAGGTTTGGGTGCTTCGTTAGCAATTAAAATTTTATTTTGGAAATATACAATATAATATTGTATGTCCACCTCATTTGTAAGGGCTACAACCTACAGAAACTCTCATGAAAGATTTAGATTTAACCATCATTCGACGAATGATGGAACCACAAAAAAAACGGTGCCCCCATTTCGCATTTTAAAATTTTATAGATCCGTATATTAAGACTTACTTGCAGTTATTACGTCAAAATGTTCAGCCTCGATGTGAGAGTGTGGACCAAGAGCCACAATGAATTAAAAAATAACTGTCATTATTTTGTGCCACGCAGTTTGAAAATGGCCTGCCGAATAAACACATGCGGAAATAAGACATCCTGTGTTCAAGTTTGCTCACCTAAATCTAACCTTTACATGACCCTCTAACATAATAGTAATACCAGGAATGAATTATAAGGCCAATAAGCACATACACAAGTTTGACAAAAACATCAGTTTCTATTTCCTGTCCTTTGCAACACAAAGACGAGAATGGAAACTCCAATGAAGAGGTCACACTATATTAGGATCTGAAACAATTATGAATTTTTAAAATTAAAACAAAACTACGATCCCGGCTCGGTGACGCACAGACTCGTCTGTCAGTGGTTGCTGGTTCCATCCTTGGCCCCACCCTTGGCTCATCGCCCCTAGTGGTGATGGACGAAACTGCCCCAGGACAAATACCGTTTGGTCTGAGTTCAGATGGAACAAATGGGTACCCGGCCCTGCCACACGGGCGGGAGGGGGGAAGGGGTAGAAATAACGATGATATAAACTTCATTGTAGAGTAATACAAAAATATATGATATAGGCTTGCCTCTTCAGCTCGAAATACCACACGTTTGTCCCTGACAGTGGTTATTTTCTCTCCTGTGAATAGAGAAATAAAAGCGGTGCTTTCATGTGTGAATATGGGAATTCACCTGCCCGTCGACGAACCCTGAATCTCGGAATCTGGCTTTACACATTAAATAAACATAATATCGTTGCATTTCATACGAGGCGGCTAACAGGGTTGTGGCTTCAGAAGGCAGATAGTCAGTCATGTAAAACCACCGTCCTACAGTTCACCCACGAATTTCCGGTGTCTTCCTTCCTCCCTTTACCCTCTTTGTCTGTGTATATCTGTCCCGTTTGCCTTCCTCCTCCAACTTTACTACATACAGCACTGTATTTCGGCTCTATTTTCAGATTTAAAGTATGGGTTCTCCCGACACTGTCAATACAGTAGTAGGAAAAGAGTTCGATAAAGAAAGAGGCATATGATGCGTAGCCATAAAATAAAAACCGATGTAATTGATCAATTGTATGAATTCTGTAGTACTGAAAGAATAAATTCCACAAAAGTATGTTGCTCGAAATAAATATTATAGGCATCAAACCATCAGGCAAGGACCTATTGAAAAAAAATCACTCAACTACTTTGCACTTGTAGTGCCGGTCATGTTTTGTTAGACGATGTCCGAATGAACGACTTCTTGGAGTTCACGTGACACAATGAAAGGATCATTTTTCACCTTTAATCTTAGTGCACCTGTGCTTTTGACAAATTTATAGACGCGAAATCTCACATAGTTTAATAATTCATGAAATCCTACGTGTTTTTTTCTTCCATTTCATTTATTGAAAGGAAATGTTAACATACAAAAGGGCCTCCTCCTCCCTTTTAGTTTCAATAGCGCTAACTAAATCAATTTGATTATCCTTTATACAAATTATATTTGATTTTGCCACCATGGAAACAATACAAGTTCCCTACACGAGTGCGTGTGAAGAGATCAACTGCAAATCAAATATTTTTCATAGAAGGGTCTGCACTCTATACTTGACTTTGTAGCCATGACAAGACCGTTGGCACATGTCAACGAGGTGCCTGCACTAAATCAAAGATTACCCGAAGAAGACCTAACACTCCCCTCACAGTTTTCCAGTTTGAAATTTTACCACGAAATGGTTGGGGAAGGTTGAGGAAGGACAAGTGTTATCAGGTGCCCAAGCTCAGTTCCGCCTTATCTGGGAGAAAACAATCGACCTCGCATATTTTTGTTCTGTTGGTGTTTTAGGGCCCTTCAACTGCTAGGTCATTTTGAGCCCCGTACACTGCGTAATTCTAGTGCAGAGACTGCACAGACACTACACTAATGCGACGATTTTTGAGTATTAGCGGTACCCGGCGGCCACCCATGTTAGTACTAACTGGGGTTGTGTCGCTTAACTTCAGTGACCAGGCGAGAACTGGTGTGTCCAACGCAATAAGCCGCTCTACACCACTTCACCTTGATCAAGGAGGTGAACCAGTACACATTGTTCTGAAGATCCATAAGTCGGTGTCATTCTTCCTTTAGTGATACTGCATCTAGTTTATCTTATGCATGCGCGGCTGCGTACAATATTTTTTGTGTGTCAGTGCAGGACACAGTCTCATGCCCATCTCCAAAGATGATTCACTAAAAAAAACTAACTCCAGACTCGCCTAACTCTTCCGGATCACTTTGCTCATGTCAACCGTAATGCTATTATTATCAGTACTAACACTTGCCGCCTGTGTCAGGAATAATTACCCATGACTTCCACCTGTATGCCTAGTCGAGAAATTGTCAGCAGGGAAGTGAAAAATAACATTCGGCATAAAATCTGGAGGTTGAGGAGTTGGACATCAGTTTTTCAATAGCAGGTCCTGACTATTTTTTCAGAAGAAATGGGTGCGCAAGCGGGTGGTAATATCGCGCAATCGCACACAATGATCCACTGGTTTCTGTGGTACACTGACCCAAGACAAACTAACGAAATCGATGCTTGAATCATACTCATGTACTTTGGGGCAGAACATTCTACCCCTTTGTCTCCCGGCATGAATTCGGGAGTTCGCCCATGACTTGCGCTAGTCTAATTTCCGTCGGGATGAAAGGCAAAGTTTACAGAACTGTGGTTAGGCCAGCTATGCTGTATGACTCAGACTGTTGGGCCGTGAGAAGGACCATGAAAGGAGACCAAGTGGCCGAGATGCGAATGCTGCGCTTCATGAGTGGGGTGTCGCGAGCTGACAAAATCCGAAATGATTATGTTAGAGGTAGTCTGGGGGTGGGAGAAATCGCGGAAAAGGATGAGAAAAAATAGGTTGAGGTGGTATGGGCAAGTGATGAGAAGGGGAGAGGAGGAACTCACTAGGTCCATCATGGAATTACAGGTGATTGGGGGTACCAGAGGGAGGTGACGACCAAAGCGGACGTGGGGACAGGTGGTACAACACGACATGGTTGTCGGCTGGGTGATGGGGTCCTGGTTGGGGATAGGCGGGGTTGGAGGATTGGAACCCGCAGACCCGACCCAGCCACAGGGTGGAGAAGGGCGAGATGATGATGTCGTTCTGCGGAAGATTCGTGGGTTCCCTTTGGTATCTTCTTTAGGCCTACATTATTTGGAAGGATCTGAGAAAATCAAAGGGAAATGCATAGACAGATACTTGAGAAGTACATTTTTATAAACTTTATATCAAAACATCGGTCATTCAAATTTTGCCAAGAAAATCACAGATAAAGAAATCAAAACTAAATTAAATATTGTAAAGTAGCGGCACCAAAAAAAAAAAAAATTGCGCAACTCAAGACGATTGTTACTCAAATTGGATTTAAATACCGTCTCTATATCACAATGGATGATCAGCAAACTTTACAGCACCATCTAGTGACAGCACAACGAAACTCAGCAGTCTAATTAGGACATTGATATTTCCAACAAAAGATTACTTCACGTTTAGTAGAAGAGGCTGGACCGTCTCCGTAATAATGTGGAGTGACGTGGACTTTAGCAATTATTATTTTTTGAGAATACTGTCTTTATTTTACACGAGAAGAGACGGGGGTTCAGAAAAAAACGGAAGTAATATGACAAAGGTTATAGACACAAAGATTATGATGTGTACTTTTTCCCGGATTTCTGGTATACATTTATGAATTATTCTTAATGAATTTTGAATAAGTAACTACTGTACTATCAAGAGACCACACCTGAACCTTGTTAGACAGTAAGCAATATAGTTTATAGCTTGAAAGTTCTTGAAAGTTCAAGAGTGAAAGTTCTTGTCTCGTGTTACTAAGCAATATTTAGAAAAAGGATAATCTTGTACCATCAGGTCTCAATCATAAAGAAATTTGAAAAAAAGAGACCCAACTTTGAAATCGATATCTAGACTTGGGATTTTGTGCTATTAAAAGATCTTGAATATAGATAGAGTTTTTATGAGGCTAGACAGATACAGAAATAATGATTGTTTATGGTTTAAGGCAGTGATGGGGCTAAGAAAAGTAATTTCTTCATTTCAATTTTACTGGAGAGGAACCAGAGTCAAATTGGAAAAGGGAGAAGAGAGTTTGTGAGATGTCTGATCACAGAAAAACACATCATCATTCAGCCCACACAATGATAAAAGGAAGCGGTCCTCTTCATTGCACGTGTTCTCACACAATGGGTACGTGATGGACTTCTGTGAATAGTTTCTAAGTCATTTAAAATGAATTTCCTCGCAACAGTAAGTGTAGTATGGTCGTCTTATTATGTGATTTTACGAGAAAAAAATCCCCATTTTGAATACAAAGTGAACACGTACCGGTTCAATAACCCTCTTGAGACTTGGTGACACAATCGTCCATGTCAAAAAATCTAATTGAAATGAAGTAGCATGTCGTCGTGATTTTGCATAGACCACACACACTCCACTTTGCTGCACTCTTTTCGCACCCTAAAATCCCAATAATTATTCTACTGCACTGTCTTCAATAACGAAGCATATTTCCTGATTAGCACGCAGTTTAACATTTTGCCAAACGAATTTAGGACAATCACAGTCCAAGCTAAATTTAGTGACAAGTCATATCCTCTGAACTCAAATCATGTTCATTCACCTGCTATCTCCTAAACTTATTAAAACCAATATTACAGTTCAATTAATGAATAACTTTTAACAAATAAATGACAGGTCGAACCCCGAAGATTGGAATAGGGTTGGCGAGAGGGAGGCTGGCAAGAAAGGGTAGAGGCAGCAGGCACAACATGATTAGGATATGCAATAATGCTCGCAAAATCATGTATGTTAGAATTCCGTGCTAACATTATTGAGAAATTAGCTCGTCCTCCTCCAATTATATACAGTATTAAAATATTAATTAAAAGGGTATTCTGATACCTTTACCACTATCGCGCTTTTGAGAAAAATTCTGACTACTGCAAGATTTCCGATATGATGAGAGCAAGTTAAACTATTGATTTGGTGTCGCAGTCATATCAAAAACTTCAATGACTTCTATAAAACAAAACACTTGTGTAATTCCATACTATTAAAACATATTGAATAACTAAAAATCTGAAATTTGCCACGACTGGAAATTGCATAATCTCTACCAGAATTCTTGTCCAATAAGAAGCCAAGTAACAGCACCTAAGGACTGTCAAAGACACCTAATTTTTTTCCACCATCTGCTTTAAATGTCTCTCAGTTTGCACGGTACACGATTTGAAATTAATAACGAACTTTTTACTTCGCCTTCTTCTCGAAAGACCAATGACAATAAATGTCTTTATATGGCAAGAGCATCAAGGTAGATATTAAATTCCAGTTATGGAATCACGCTACTACCACGAATACGATGACAATAATGACAAAGAGTATATCAGCTGGATATGTGGATGTCAACCTATCCATACATACACATAACCAGCATTACCAGATACTCCTTTTTTCAATTTCTTTCCTTTGTTCATCCTTTATTGTTTTACACAGGAAGTCTAGTTTATGCTACAGTGCTCCCTATTACCCTTATACGATCGAATAAGATGAACTTAGTGAACGGGGTCACCAGAAAAAATAAATGACTGTAGTACACAAAATCAAGACAACAACAGGGACAATACAGGCTCACATTAGCTTGTAGAGTAAAGAATGTCGTGAACAAGCAGTCAAAATTATGACGCCAACTAAGGTATGCGTGATACTTTAATTCATACTCCCAAAATGTCTACGGAGCCTTCTTACATCAAACTTCTGTACCAGAGATTTGTAAACAATCGACCAGCAAAAGAGAGAGACGGGCCATATGACACCATCGTTAAGAATAAACTTCCAGCTTAAATTTTCATCAATAGGAATTGTATGTAATTCACAAATTTTTATGATACCAGATGTATTCTGCAGAAATGTCTGTTTTGAACAAGACTGAACCCATGAAACTGACGCCTGATTGTGACAACAAATCAGAGCAAAGAGCATAAGCTACAAACACACGAGGCAAACAGCAGCAGCATAACAATTGCATTTTTTGTATATTCTATCTAAGAAAGGTGATACAGGAAATAGCAATGCCACAAGAATCACATTTTCACATTCAAGGCTTTGATCTAGTCTAACTATAAAAGTGAGTGACGAGGAGTATTCGTCAACACTCAGCCATCTTTTCGGCTCATCTGCTGCATGATAGACATTCACACAGTCACGGATCCCCAACTCCAATCGTCATGAGACTTTATTGCGACTAGATGATTTACAAAATTTTGTAAATTACTTTAAAATGGGATTATTAATGTCCCACAAATGGAGGTGTTTCCATAATGCAAAGACAAGTCATTTCTACAAGGAATCTATCCATCCACCTGTCTCAAAGGTGCCCACTAATCAGTATCTTGCTAGATGATTCAAATGTGGGCCACAACCTAAGGTTGTACAACCATATTCCGGAAACAGGACTTTCCTGGGGTCAAGTTACCTGTGAATTCGAGATCCACGTATATGTATATGCTCTGAAAGGGGAGACAAAAATGTCCATCCTTAGAACACAAGTAAGCGAGTCAATCGATATGGGACATATTTTAATCCCTTTTATTTTATAGATCATTATGGAGACATGTAAATCATAACTAAATAATCACTGTGGAGAGCAGATGTGTAACCTTTTAGTGGCACCTCGGCAATCAATTACTCACTACTCTTGTTAATTCTCACCGATTCATTGATCATAAGTGAATTTTGTTGTGATAAGAACGACCTCATTTTCTTATATTACATGTATTCCCAATATGCTTGGCAATGAAGTGACGTAATATTTAATTTCCCTAAAACAAATATTAAAGCTAATCAATAGTTAAAAATAAAGACATCCCATCAGTTGTTAACGCAAAAACATGATCGATTACATTAGTTGCATACACAGCTGAACCAAGTAGTTAATGAGTAACTTACCTAGCGAGCTCTCTTCAGATAAATCACTGATGGATGGCACTTTTTGTATAGAGCCTAATGAACGATGGGAACGACTTGGGACACAAGCTTCGTCGTTGTTTAACTTTTCAGTTTTAATACGACTTAAAAGAGACGGTCTCGCTGAACTCCGATCATACATAACGTCCATCTCAAATTTAATCTAAAATAAGAATAAAAAATACTTTATTTTTTTTACATCCAACTCAACACAAAAATAGGATCAATTTTTTAAAAAATATAAGGGAAAACAAATTATATAAATGAAGATTCTGTATACTACGTTACAACGAGAAAACAACAAAAATCCCTTGATCCTTAATCTCGTGCCCTCCTTCAAATTAAACAGAGTATTTCAATTCCATTAAGAAAATTATGAATCAAAACCTAAATATTAGGCATTCTCCGCAGACGAAAAACATTTCCTAGCAAAATGCAGCACTCTGGACATATTTTGATTAATCCTCAGAATCTGATTATACACGATTCGGGGGTACTTACGGTTTTTGTGTGGATGGGTCGATGGCATTGAAAAACCAGCGCACGGTAACGCAGCTTATAGGTGTCTGTCCTCCTTATCAGGGAGAGCCCCTCCACAAACATCACTCCGGAGTGAACCTACTTACTTTGAGCAATACCATGGCCGGCAAACGTTAATAATAGCTCTTAAAGCCCCTGCCCCACTTAAAAAATTCATATGAGTAGAACTTGAAGTCTCACCCAACACCTGACTTCATTACCCTAACCCAGTGGTTCTCAAAGCGTGTTCCGTGAAACCACTTCAAGTGTTCAGCAAAAAAATTTAATGCACAAATAAAGGTGTTTGAAAAAATCGATACAATTTAAAATAATGTTTGGATGGGATGGTAATCAGCAAACGCAAATGACGTAATTGTTCGTTTTATAGTTATATAAGGTGGTAGTAAGCACCAAGGTAGCTGGCAGGTATTATGAAAAAAGGGGGGGTGGAAGAAGGGTTTATTCGAATAGTCCAGGATATGTATGACGGCTCCATAACCAGGATAAGGACACCTTGGGGGAATACTGGGGGCTTTCCAGTAAGAGTTAGGGTGCACCAAGGTTCAGCACTTAGCCCATACCTTTTCATCCTGGTATTGGACGCACTGCTGACGGGAGTAGGAGAATAGGCCCCGTAGTGCTTGGCATTTGCCGACGATATAGGAATACTTGGTGACTGCAGAGAACAGATAGAGAAGGGACTAAACGATATTAGAGGAGCAATAGAAAAGGTGGGGGGCTAACGATAAACATGAATACAGAGTATTTAGCTTTCAATTGGGAAGGACAGTAAAATAACGGTGGGGCGGCAAGAGGTAAAGTACTTAAGATCAACGTTCCAAAGCGTTGGAGAGATAGACACTGATGGGGAGGGGGTGACTGAAGTGGCGACAGGCAAGCGGAGTCCTGTGTGATAGGAGGATCCCAATCTAGTTGAAAGGTAAGTAATACAGGACAGTGGTTAGAGCAGCTATGCTATATGGATCAGAGTGCTGGGCAGTGAGGAAGAGCCATGTAAATATTATAGAATGCGAATAGCTGAGATGCGAATGCTGCAGCACATGTGTGGCGTGTCGAGAGCTGATAGAATTAGGAATGAGCATATTAGAGGTAGCCTGGGGTGGTGGACACGTCATGCGAAGAGGGGAAGAGGAGCTCGTCAGGTTAATTCCAGGAATGCAGGTAGTCGTAGCACCAGGGGCAGGGGAGGCCAAAGCAGACATGGGAAACGGTTGTCCGTAAGGATATGGACAGTGTGTGGGGTGGACGGGGACCTCTGAGCGAGAGATAGACGGGGTCGGAGGGCTAGAACCCGCAGACTCGACCCTGCCACAGGCAGGATAAGGGTATGATGATGATGATGTAGTAAGTATCAAGCGTAGAAAGTGTTCAACCTGCTTTAAAGTTTATGTTGAATTGTAAGTGTTCCGTGTAGTAAAATGTCACAGTTTAGTGTTCCCTGACTTCAAAAAGATTGAGAACTACTGCCCTAACCGATTAATATACAGAGGACCCAAAGAACAATTTCTGCTGGCTGTATTGAGATTTAAAATTGAATAATATTCTGGTTGGAAGAGAGTAATTAAGGGGGCACTCATAGTATTTTAGGGAATATATTATTGATGAACGGGCTAATTTCTTATGCAACAGACAAAAATTTCTAAATTAGATGGCCCAGACCATAAATAAAGTTAAAGGAAGTAGGTTATAACCCTACAAATCTCCAACCGTCTTCATGGCCACAATCAATCACTGAACATCTACGACGTCCAAACAAGAAAACCACATTAGAAATTTTATCGCATATCTTCTTCAAACCAGGAAAACATGAAGTGGACGAACAGAGGTACTGTTTTGGGAAATAACCTACTTTTTATCAACTCTTATAGTCCTTTCAATACCTCTAGGTGCCCCGTTGAAGTGAGAAAATAAGAAATAACAAATTTAAGAATGGAGGTGGTAGCATTTTAATATAAGATTATAAAGAAGTTCTGTCCCCAACCTAGCTCTAAGTTTCAAAACATTTTACTGTCCCAAAGACAGTTACGTCCCCCTACCCGTAGTATACACCTCCTGTAGCTAGTAACAAACTCCAACAAAAAATAAATTTATTCTGAATCAAAAACGAATCGTTTTCCTGGAAAACTTTCTTTTATTATTATCATCATTATCAAATGTCCTTCCGTTCTTGTACTTTTCTCTTTACGACACCGTAATACAACTTTTTCAAAGATGTCTCTAATACGCGAATAAAATGCAGTTTAAAAAAAATGAATAAAACGAGAAGAGTTATGTTCACTTCCGGGCAATCTTGAGATGGTATCTATATCAAATCGATAATTGAATTCAAATCTCCTGTCCTACTAAGCATTTTCTTGACTGCTTTCAGTTGTCAGTTTTAAAAATTATACACTGTAGTTGCTAAAAACTACCTCATGTCTGGCATTACACCATCATCGTCTTTCACCATGGCCCAGTCCACAAGAGCCAATTAGGATGGTCAATATGTCATAATGAACTTCAGTTATTGGGTAGAGTGAATAATAATACAGTAATGTTAATGGGGGGAGGGGGGGGTAAACATGGGGCCATCTTCAATGTGCTTTCAGCCGCAATACGTGCAACTCATACTGAAGATTAACGCAATAAGGAAAATTCTGGCCACCACGCCTTATCAGTACGCAAATATATTTGTCAAACCGATATACTTCTGAAATTCGGTGCCGCCAAAAAGCGATATCAAGTAGGGACCTTATTATGCAATGTCTATGATACACCTATCTGTGATAGGAGCGGCTGTACTGCGTTGGACACAGCAGTTCTCGCCCGATCACTGAAATTAAAAAACAACCCCAGCTAGTACTAGCATGGGCGACCGCTTGGGAACACTGGGTAATGCTTATGTCCAAATCGTCGTAAAAGTGTAGTCTGTGCAGACTCTGCATTAGAACTGCGCAGTGGACGGATCAGGATTGGGAACCTGAGTTTGGGATGACCAAGGGTGAGTTATCGGACGATGACTTCCTATGGCACACAACTGTCGACTCAATGTCCCAACCTTTTTAGTCCATCGACTTCATGTCCTAGCAAATCATGCGCAGACCCGACCAAACCTATTTTTAAACTATGTAGTAATACGAGGACAAATTTACTATTTTTTCATTCTTATTCAGTAATTTATTTTCACAAAAAAATTAAAAGAGCCATAATGAATTCACGATGGTGCGCAACAAATTGCCAAACTATTCACTCACCAACCTTTCTTATACTAGTAAGTACAGTATATAATACAATAGGTAAAATGATGGAAGTGAAAAGGTAGTAGTAGTGGAGGTGGTCCTCGGTGGTTAACTTGTTTTCTCAACTTGAATCCCTGTATCAGTTCTCAAGAGAGCACCAATGTCAAGTGAATGAATGAATACATATATGCGATTTCCCCGAAACTACAAACTTTATGAATGAAATTAAAAAAAAATATCACTTCATCTATTCAACAAGCTGCACGTGAATGTCGTAGGTGTGAGAAACAAAGAAGTCTTGGCCAGAACGGAAAATCGTCATTATTAAAGGCAGTAGGGCTTATCTTCCCCCCACTTTTACAGTTTCTCATCGCCACAACCCTAAGGAAGATACCATCCCTAACCACGCCTATCCACTCTAGCGCAATTATGACGACAGTTTTGAAGTAGGAAGAAGAAGAAGAAAGGAGAACTGGGAAGGTCCATCCCAAAACCGTTCAAAATGATGCACAGTAAACCGACCCCAATACCTGAATGAAGTAAATCAAGTCAGGGAGTCAAGAGAGGAGGAAACCTTGAGATAGGATGTTCAGTTAGTTGTTCTTAGGTGTGTCAAAGGTGAAAACTGTATATCCGTTTCAATAAAAAAAATTACAACCTGTGCCCATCAAGGTGGGAAAGGAAGAGGTGATTTAAATGTTACGGTCCGCTATTCGTGCTCGTATTTTAAAAATGCACCTCTCAATTAAAACTGCCTAAACTCTATTAAAATAAATGGTCATAAAAGAGAATTGATTGTTAATTAACGTTAAATCATTTTTAAAAGGAAATACATCGAAAGGCCTCAGTGCTGACGATACAATGGCTCACTGACAAAAATGTGTCCAGATAAGGAGGGAACGGAAATGTCCCTCAATGGCGTATAACAGGGTTTTAAAAGGCTCGCATATTCCTGCTGAATGACTCTTTACATCCACCAAGAGAGTCACAGCATATGCAGTACCTTTCAGACAAGTTAGAAATGAATCCAAAATATAGTGAGTGATGTCGCTTGCAGTAACCAATACACATCTATAATGCAGGTCGATTATAACTACATTTTCAGGTGTCTACGTCTGTTTCAGGAGGCTATGTCTGAGTATGTCTACGACAAAGATAAAGGCGCAATAGCAAGCGCAAAATAAGAAAAAAAGATAATGAAGGGTGTAGGAAAGGTCAAAAATAAATAAAAACTTTGGAAATTTTGGTATTTCTCAATAGTTAGTTATATGAATGAATAACTCTGATTGGGCGAGACAACTACAGTTAACAGGTAAACATCATAAACTGTACCAGGAATGGGAATCATAAATATAAGGTTACGGAAATGATAGTTTTGCATATGACAGAGAGAATATGGAGCTAATAAATCAGTCACCTAGGCCACTTCCTCCTTTTATTTAACTCTTTATTGCCTAAGTAAAGACCGGGTGGCAGTATACCAGGAATTTCGAAGGAGATAGCAGTGACGACCAGGATTGGACAGAATAGAGAAGCCAGACAAGAGATGAATGAATAAACTCTTGGACGGTGGTCTGTCCCAAGAGTAATACAGGAGGACTATTTTCAACCTCAGAACCAACACGGAAATAATGTAGCACACTGCAAAATGTGGTCAGTGACGAACAGAAGGTGAAAATGTATGTTTTAAAATAGGGAGCATGTCTCTAGATACACAAACATTTATTGTGATTAAACAATGATAATTCATTTCTAGGATGAAATTCAACTTTTGTTTGAGTTCCTACTTTCGTTTTGTCATCCTGAATTGCATGATGACACACCAGGTCAAAGGCATCAACGCATTAAATCCAGAAAAAAAAACCAAATTACTTTAGTGAACACTACACCCCTCGATTAGGTCTACACCAGTGCCAAAAAATATCACTGTCCAAAAGATTGAAATTTTATAGCACAGTAATCAAGTGCTGAAGACTTAATGATGGAATAGTTATTATATGAAAAGAAAATAAACGACACAGGTTAACAGTCCTGTATTTTAAGAAACATACAAACGATCCCATAAATTCACTATTCTTATCTTGAATGACTAACATCTTGCAATAAGATAAGCCATTATGCTTCAAAAGAGAAAATAAACTAAAAAGAAGGCGTGTAGCAGACGACGGTGCAAGAGGCCAGGCCATCACATGACACAAGAATCATGAATGAATCGCAAAATTGTTTATAAAGCAAATCACCAGTCATTATTTAAATAAGATCCCAATGGGCATCATCATCTTTTCATATCTGTAGAGAAAGATCCATCATGTTTCACCTTGGATAAAAATATTATAGATGCTACACCCAAAATTCTCAATGTCATGAGGCTCCGGATTTTCGGTTTAAATTATATCTATTTTCAGATTTTTCTATCCAAAAATATATTCAACTTCACTGCGGAAACAGACGGTAGAGTAAATGAAAGTGGGAGCCAGAAAATATCCTAGGAGAAAAGAGGAAGAAGACATCTGAGAACTCATGGACGAGCTGTTGGGCAATGGTTTCAAACAGGTTACATCATCATCATCACCACACCCTTATCCCGCCTGTGGCAGGGTTGTGTCTGCGGGTCCACTGAACACGCTCTGACTGGGGGCACCTCAGCCAGGCGTCTGGATCATCGTCATCATCATCATACTCTTATCCCGCCTGAGGCAGGGTCGGGTCTGCGGGTCCACTGAACACGCTCTGACTGGGGGCACCCCAGCCGGGCGTGTGGAGCCCGCAGGAAATATTGGCTGAATTGTCTGTGGGGATGCCGGCCTTCCCCACTGTCCCAACATCGCATTACACAACCAAAATAGAAATTTTTGGCAGGTACATTACTGATTTGTTGGTTATAATATTGCATGGCATCTGACCTTTTGCAAAATAACTACAATGCAACAAGAGTCAGGCTCATGTCCGAGCCAGGCGTCTGGAACCCGCAGAATTATTGGCAGGGTTGTCTGCGGGGGATACCGGCCTACCCCACTTGTTCCAACATCGCATTATACATCCAAAATAGAAACTTTGGCATGTAAATTAATGCTTAGTTGGTTGTAATATGGCATGGTCTCTGAACTACTGCACAATAACAATAAGCAATCCAATGTGGTTTCACACAGGTTACAAAAAATACTCCAGGAGGATTCGCTCTGACTACGCACACCAAACAAAAAAATATTAACCTGATGGAGCACATTTAAAATCAGAAGTTAGCGCCTCAGTCGAAATATCTGTAAGATCACGTCATATCAATGATTAAAGTAGTAAATGAAACATAACATTAATACACTAATAATAATCCTTTAAGTCCGAATTGATGGAATTAAGAGAGACCAACGTGTAATAAAAGGTACAAATTCCTTGTCGGGAGTTTTATAAGTGCTGAATCTATAAATGCACGAATAGACATGTTGTAATCTTTCAATTTTGTCATGGCGAGGTAACAACATTCAACGATATCAAATTTGAATGACATGCAGGGGATTTTCAGTATAAACAGTGAGTGGTTGATAACTGCCAGTTATTTATATACGTATCGGATTAATTTTCGTATGCAAAAAAATGACAAGACTCACAAGTTAGGCAATGTTAAAATAGTTATCATGTTAGTGACAGGAAGAAAAATTAATAATAATATTTAAAAAAAAAACCCCGAATTCTTTCACTTTTTAAGCACTCAATAATTAAAGCAGATGGCAGTTTTAACAGGCGTTATAAGAGGCGAGAGTAAGTCATTTGGATTGGCTTCATCATTTTTTACTCTCAACGTTAATTTACCTCGCACTTTTTCCTGATGGTGAAAAGTGTTAAGCCATTTATCAATTTAAAAGAGGTTTATTTTTCAAAGAAAGTTTCTCACATAATGATTCTTGCATGGGAATATTTTGGTGCCAATGTTTTTTGAACTAGCCCTCAGGTCTTAATGTAGGGCAAATTATTGTTCAACAGCTGGGCTCCATGTCATTTACCAAGAAATAAGAGAATTTCAGCAAAGGGTACTACAGTCGGCACTGGTATAGAAACAAAAAAAAAAAGTAAAACACCCCTCTGAAAGGATGGCAGAGATCTTTTTAGCAGTTCGACATGGCTCTCTTGAGAATCTCCCTTATTTTCAACTTAATATACAGTACATACATTCAAACTTTTTTTCTCTATTAACTCCTTTATGCCATGCATGACCAATAATACAATCCATACGTGTGATCGGCAACAGCTGCCAATTGTATAAACCACTACGGGGTTATGTACCTTCTAAGCAGAAAAACAAGATTTCACCAAGAATTCACATACTTCTTAACTTCATAAACTGTACAGAAGATGTCTTATTGTATTCGACCTTGACATCGGAGAGCTCAACGACCAAAAACAATTATGCGACAAGGTATGATACACTCATTGTGTACTTAGCAAAACAATAATAATAATATGAAGCTAACTATTTCGCCAATTACAAACTACACAAAATAAAACATGTGGCTTACTATTTCTCTAGCTCATTTTGCACGATAAAAACCTTCCAGAAAACAATAGGGATTATTTAGAGAAAAAAAAGGTGATGCACGATGTTGGAGAAGACCGAAAGTAAAAGAGAGAGAAAGATGCCAAGAAAAATGACCTATTTCGACATGTGCCCTGGATCATATTAACACAAGGATGACGTAATCAGAAGCATGGTGCAATGCTAAAAAGACACTTATTAAGTAACAAATGTCTAAGCTAATTAACGTATACGACACAGTTTTACACCTAAGACCACAAACAGCCTATAAAATTGAAACATGACCCCTCCCCTCCACTGAATTCATTCAATTTTACAGAATACTTACACCCATAACTTACAAGGACGGCAAAAGGTGAGTGATGGAATGCAGCAAAGGCCATTATCCATCAACCTGGTGTTTTCACTACATTTCTGTTGTTTATAACCCACTCCCGTGAATTAGCACTAAATTATTGCCAGTAAGGGTTGAAAATGATATATAATATTAACATGAATCAATATGGTTCATACCTTGGCAGATATGGAGGTAGATTCTTAAACACCTGATGCATTTTCGAAATTGCACTATGTCAAGAGTAACTTCCAAACAATTCCGTGCCCTACTTTCGACTGGTAGAAATTCATATACACTGTCAAATGTACATACAAGATATTTCAAACAACCGTAGAGTGATAACTGCTGTAACCCATTGCAAACACCTCCTCAACCTTTATCACTCGCCCTCTGTTAAAGTATATACAAAATTGTACGTCACAATGTTTGACGGCGATGGCACAAAACATTCTTAGAAAAGCTAAGAAATGACCAACAATGACGATAACTTTTAAAGTTTTCACTTCGTATGCACTGAATTTGAAATGCAACCATGTATACAAGGCTAAAGAACCAACAATATTATGCAATAAAGATTGAGTTGAGATCAAGAGCACCACTTGGTCCGCTGTCTTCGTCACACTGTCTCACGTCTCAATTACTTGGCATGGACTTCTTGAAACATGATCGGTTATACAAACAAGAGAATCAAAACGCAAGTGAGATATTAAGATAAAAAAGGTAAGATGTAAAGAAATTAAATAAATACGGCACACCGTATGTAAGCTTAGTTGTAAAGTGATAAATATTGTTAAATAAATGTTACTCAACTTTCTCAGTATAATGTCTCTCCTGTGTTATTATTATATACATGATAGCTGCAGTTTAACGTTGTTCCAGTCCGTGAATAATGAACATTTAAGTACAAAATACACCCTTGGTTAAAAAGAATCTCCTTACTACTCCATATATCATAAATCTCAACGATTTGGAAAGACTTCATCAGAATTCATATGAGGAAATACTGTCATATGAGGAAGAATGTCAGGACACCACTGTCATTCAATTCTCGATTTCCATTACAAACAAAGACATTATAATTTTGATTGATTTGTTGGTGTTTCAGGGCCCTTCAACTACAATGTTCATTAGATCCCGTCATCGCATAGTTTAATGCAGAGTCTGCACAGACACTACGCTGTTGCGACGAATTAGCAGTACCCAGTGTTCCCAAGCGGCCACCCATTTTAGTACTAACTGGGGTTGTGTTTGTTAACTTCACTGGTGCGTCCCTCTCTGCTCCCTCCGGGCGACGGTTTTTCCCGGAGGCCAGCTTCAGGGAGTGGAACGACCTCCCGTGTTCCAGTGCATGCTCTGCCACGTTCCAGTGCACGAACTACAAGTGTGTACGAAATTGTCACCACTTTCGGAAAGCGGTGCTTCGTCACCTCCTTCTCAGCCCTATCTGAAGCTTCCGCCCTACTCTCGGCCCTTTAGTCAGTCAGATCTCACAGGTTCCAAGCAGTGTCCTTTATCTAATATCATTTTTGTACTTATGTATGTCAATAAAAGTAATAATATAACGAAAATAAGTAAGGGGTAAGAGCGCTTTCAGATGACAAGGAATGCTTTTGAACGGTGACTTTGGGTGGCCACCTTTTAGAGGTAGGTAAAAGTATTATCAATATCGTCTCGCGGGGGTTCCGGGTCCTCTCCGGGTCCTCGGGGAATCGACCGCACGGCACTGACTCATCTTAATTGTTAAGACATGTTTATTGGCATGGAGAAACAGCCAGTGCTTTACCAAGACATACAGTATACATTTAAATTAATACTGCAACTCAATTTTGAAAAAGAGGTTGAAGAAACCTTCACTTTTATTTGCTCCTGTAAGAAACTACACCTGGGACATTAGTAGGCAAATCTCAGGAAAACCCAAATTTCGAAACCTAGTTTAAGACAACGTCATTATTTAAACTGCAACGATTCGACACTATACGTGATAACCAAACCAGCACGTATATTATTAAACCATTTACACAAATCAAAAATTGAGAAGTGACCAAAAGTCAGTTTTAAGACATCCAAATTTATTAGTTAATAAATAACTCTTTTTAACTCTGTGACTGGAATCTTTAATTCCCATTCTACATCTGATTTTATGTACTAAAGTATTAGTACATAAAATCGAAGTTTGTGCTGCGAAAAGCAATTTCATCTTCTCACTAGTTGCAGGTTGCGTAAACTTACCTACAAACCAAGTGAAGTAGGTATACATCAAAGCACTTTCCAAACCTAGAATTATTAGGCAAGTTCAATTCAGGAGTGAAGAAAAAGATATGGCAGTTAAATAAAATACTTTTTCAATGATGCTTTATTTTCTTATATCGCTTTTTTGTTATCTTTTTTTTATCCTAGCGTAAGAAATGGCCATGACAGTTAAGTTCAAGATGAAAACGTAGTCCTAAAATAAAATACAAGAGTCAAAGAATCTTCAAGACTTGACTTAACAGCAATAGATACTCAAATTACAAGTAAAAGCTATGTTTATCTTTAGAGAAAAAAAACAACGATTACTAACTACAACATAAAATAAAATGTGTGTTTACAATACTACTATTACCAGTCGTGAAAACGCCACTGTAAAGGAGTGTCTTAATCGAAATCGACAGTTAATCGGCACCTTTTCGTGATAATAAGTTGCATAAAGGAGAATTATTGTTCTAAGTCATCCTACCAATTACATACTACACGTGAATCCGCACCATTTTAGATGATTTCCTGGACGACAAGTGAACTAACCTGTTATTTTAAATTTAATCTTTAATAATAAAAACGGATGATTGCACCTGATTTGAATGTCCAAACTATTAAAGTTTGGGTTCAACGTTAATGAAAAGCACAGGAGCATACCTGATGATAAAAGTATTGCTATAATGAACGTTAAAATGATAATAATATTGACAAGTTATTATCTTTACATAATTGGGCTTCAGACGGCCCTAAACAAACCCAAAAATAAAATCAGCATTGCATGTTTGCCCATTATTCACTCTCCACTCGTCATGGTGGTACCACCGTAGATAAAAACACTTTCAGCAGTATGAAAAAGAGATTCAAGTTTCTTTCTGTTCACATGACATAATACCTTCAATCATTAAGGGTTTTCGTGACACTTGTACTGGATATCTTTGCACCTGTGGTTAGAGAGAAACCTTGAAAGACAATTGACATGGAGTTGTCGTCGTCTTGTTCCATTTGCTATTTGTGACAGGCAATGGGTTGCAGAAACGTCTTTTTTTTCTTTCCTTTCTTTGACGACCTTGGTTGTTGCCTAATTGTACCTGCGCCTCCTGGAACTCTTAAATTATTATCAAAACGACCTGTCTAGACAAATTGACCTGCTCAAGTTCCCAACCATCTACGGCTAGGGTCGATGCTGACTTAGTGACTCCAAGGTGTATGGAGAGAAAGGACTAAATGACATCAGGAAAACGATAGAGGGGGGAGAGGTCTAAATGTAAGCCAGAAGAAAACGAAGCATTTGGCTGCCAGTTGGAATGGAAGCAAAAAAGGGGGAGCGACATAATGTTGGGGGGGAAACGCACAAGAGTCAAATATTTGGGACTGGTTATCCAGACCAGGATGGGTCCCACGGGCTCAGGATGCAAGCGGAACAGGGCATCGTGTGGAGTGAATGAGGAATGGTGGCGAAGAGGAGAACCAGACCTCACAGACCCAATCCTGCCACAGGTGGGGTAAAGGTATGATTATGATGTATTGATATGGGGCATACTTCTTCCGAATACCTAATATTTCTAACATGATGCTGCCCGCTTACAGGTGCTACTTTAATTAGTTGACGGCACAGGGAATGGCCCCACGTACAACGGCTTGAATTCAATACAGTGATGACCAGTAATGAAATATACACCTGTGTTTAAATACGACAGCGCAATAGTAGCAGTTTGGTAGTAGTCAGACCATCGAGTCAGTAGTTGGCCACACACCCGAATCGGGTATAGCCAGCCAGATTCTTGGTCAAATTGAAACCTGAATGAAATAATAAACACCACAGTATATTATTTCATAAATTTTTTTACGACAATTTTCAGATCAACATGATGAATAAATAGTGGTTTCTACAATTAATTATTACCCAATAAAATTACAATATAACTTTAATGACATCCTTCTGGTCCTTTAAAATTAACTGCATTTTTCATGAATTAAAATGAAGTTTATATCACCACAATTTAACGAATATAGATACAGCTACATTCCAGCTACAATTCAAAAAAGATAAGCCATTTTTTTTATGTTGTAAATGAGACGGTTTCTAGTTTACTACTACCACTCTACTACTACTACTACTACTACTCAAAGCCATTAACCTTCATCTACGTATACTTATATCATTAAAGAGCTCATGATTTCTGCTTGCTGTTGACTCCACAAGTTTTTATCGAAATAACAAGGTCTGCAGATATAAATTGGGCAACACCACATATGCACACAAATGACTGCAATTCCTTGACATCCATGCGAATAACAAAAGCCAGACTGTTATTTTATCACTATCTACCACACCAATGGATGAGAGCACGAAAAATTTGCAGCCCGGACTAACACTGCAGATAGACATGCGCACAAAATTACTTTCTTGTAAACTTAAGGTTTACACAAATGTCAACAGAAAACATTGAGTTGAGATAAACAAATCTAGCATACCGTTCATCATGAATTAGTTGGCAAAGAACTACACAAAAAAAAAATTTGAAAATCTCCCAAAGGAAAGCTCTCATTTCAATCCACTACTCAGCCCAAGTCAACAACACCATATCTAGTCGTCAAAAACACGTTAGGCAAATTCTTACGTCAACTCATCATCTTAAGTCTTTTGTCTTCAACAACATTATTATTATAAATTCAAAAATCAACGTCATATTAATTAATATCTACAACCCCATCAAAAGTATCTTAATGCAATGAACTTGTGACTCGAATCACGACTAAATATAAATTCCACATGTATACACCCCCTCCCCAAATCATAGCTAACTTTCTAAGATAAAGAGATCAACCAAACATCTAGGACACGAAAATCACTAACGAATAAATAATAAGCCAAAATAAGACTATCATTATCCATTAAAAGTTATTCGATCCACTATTCTGACCTGCTCGAAACCTACAAATGTATTAGCTACTAAGTAGGCCCATTTACAGATGGGTAACAACACGTTTCCATAGCAACAACACAACTATTAATACATTTTCAATTACACAGTATAATGTAAATGTCTCTACAGCGCCGGACAGCCTATTATGAAGTCTCGCTCTCTTGTCGATTACCATATGGAGGTACATAAGACCTGAGGTCAGAGTAAAGAAAAGGGGGAAGGGGAAGAAGAATAAGACAGATGGGGAAGGAAGAAACAGATTTGGAGAAAGCAAATGGTAAAATATTCAAAGAATTGTGGTCGTCTGACGATCAAATCACGTTAGGCTATAGTTTAGTTCAGCAATATCAATTCGAAGTCTACAAAAGTAATCCTACAATGGCCCTGAAACCAACATATTACGGAAGTCTATAAATTATCGATGTTGACCAACAGTGACCTCGCAGTTATATTTTTTACCGGTATCGTGCATTACTTCTGTGTGGTTTGAATTTAATGTTAATCAGCTGTTTTCGCAAAAATAATTATATGAAAAAATGCAACTTTGAACTTTCAAAGCATATAAATGATTGCATCTTTGGCAGGACATGACATATAACGCATTTTATGACAATTTATAGCTACAAAATAAAGTTTACGACTTTTATTATTATTAAATATTGCTACTACAGCAGCATCCAATAATTTCAAAGGATAGGAGCAAAATGTGGCAAAAAAAGTTAAATTCATACTTAAAAATCAACACATTTGTAATTCCTTGATGGGACAACTCAGACACAGTAGTGGGTCACTTATGATGGACAAGACATCGCAGGGATGCAGTAGGACAAGTGCATAATGGGAACATCATGGAAAAATAATCATTTCATATAATAGATCAGTGTGAAATTTGCTGTTGTTTATGAGGCAATCAAGACTACATATGATTCACGCTCGGGTCATTCAAAATTTCACCACGAATCACAGGTTCGCCACCAATGACTTTTACTATAGGATCAATGCAGGGTGAATGAAATGGAGACAGGCAAGTGGAGTCCCGTGTGATCGCAGGGTCCCAATAAAATTAAAGGGGAAATTCTACAAGGTAGTGATTATGCTGGCTATGCTACATGGAGCGGAGTATTGGGTAGACGGAATTAGGCGGGAGCGGCGAGTTGCGTTGGACACACCAGTTCGCGTCTGATCACTGAAGTTAAGCAACTCAAGCCCAGTTAGTACTGACATGGGTGGTCGCTCGGGAAAGCTGGGTACTGCTAATACCCAATAATCGTCGCATTGGTGTAGTGTCTGTGCAGCATATGCATTAGAACTATGCAGTGGACGGGTCTCTAATGACCTTGTAGTTGACGGGACCTTAAACACCAACAAACAAACAAACGGAATTAGGAATGAGCATGTTATGGGTACGTTGGGGACTGTTGGAGTAGATTGCAGTGGTATGTATAGTCATGTAATGAAAAGAGGCGAGAAGGAGCTGGTTAGGTCCATCTCAGGGATGCAGGTTATTGGAAGCACCAGCGGTAGAGGAAGAGTTATGTTAGTTAGGAGTGGATGGGGACCTCAAGGACCTCACGTGTCACAGCCGGATAAGGGTATGATGATGATTATGATACTAAATTGTTTCATAAAGCATTAAAGTTAAAAGCGAAATTCATTCATGCTTTACAAACAATTAAACATAGGCGCGATAGCAATTTCAAAAATTCACTTTTAGTTGACATGGCATTACAAATGACACAAGGAACTAACTACCTATGGAGCAACTTTTTTTGCATCCAGTTCACGTCTTGAAGACATGGAATAAAACTCAGATTAAATGAGGCAAGATTTTGTTACATACAGTAAAAACAAACTACATTACTTTCAAAGCTGAAGTAGTAAAAATAACTTATTTTAAATTTAACTAGAAGATTTTTTTTCCATTTCTCTTCTTCTTCAACAAAAAAAAAATCCATCACAATTTTTTAAATGTTCACTGTTTTGAAACGAAAATTTATATTAACGAAAAAAAATTTCAAATGTCTTTAAAATGTCAAAGATATTCTCTGAAAAACTCTTAATTAAATCTCTCATTAAAAAGACATGGAGAAATTTCTGTCTCGTCCTGTAAGAATTTATTTATAATTTTTTTTGCTACTTAAGATATATTTTTGAAGTTCAACAAACTTTTTTAATGAAAGTGAGATGATAGGGGGTCGCGAAACGGGACGATGAAGGGAAGCAGGAGATAAGGGAAAACTCTACAAATTACATATCTACAGTAGCAAAGTCTTACTTTCTTTTATTCAGAACTGTTTATCAAAACGGAGCCACCACTCAACATAAATCACTGCACCTTATCACGCCATTCTTAATATTCTTAAGCCAATGTCTTAAAAGATATCTTCCAAGGTCAGGCATGGCAAGCACTTCTCACATTTAGAAATTTACGTTTTTAGACAAACTGTAGGTCAGACTTCAACACAGCGAAAATCTAAGTTGTATCTTTAACTAATAATGGAATCAATAAATAGATTTGTTAAATGTACCACAACAGAAACCACTGAGACAACTATTATTATTGGATTTTTTTACTACTACTAATATTAGTAGGTGATTGCTTTTCTGATAACTACAGGAGCACTTTTTAAAAAGTTCACATGTTAACTAACTACAGTATCTGAAAAAGAAGTTTTAATTAGATTCATTTGCTCAACGTAAGCAAAAACTCACTACCTACTGTACATCAAGATGAAACAAAACAACTACTGCAAAGCCAAGGTCAGGTGTAATGGACCGAGGAAACAGGGATGAGATGGAAAACGGCAGTCAGGATTAATACAAGATCAAGATGATTATCATTTCTCCTATACTAAAAATTCATAAATAAAACCATTTCCTTTACGCTTTCTAATTAATAACACTTGTACAGCAGAGTGCAAGAGTACGCGATTCCCACAATCAAGTTGAATGTCAGTCCATTATCAAACTGTTGTACTCTGATGGGCGATTATCAGAAAAAAAAACTACGACCTCCAATCCCTTCAGGCATCGGAAATCACCAATTACTATAAGTATCGGCAATTCAACAACTACGTTGCACCCTCTTGGCAAAACCAGAAGCAGGGAAAGGAAAAAAAATACGTCTTCAAATTCATTCATGCTTTTTTGATTCTCATTAACTGAAACCCTTTCAAAACTAGTAGTATTATAATAGACAATGATTTAACCTATCAAAGCTAACGAAAGTTATACAGAGGCCAGCCTCGAAGAAGAAGAAAAAAAAGCACATCTTTAGTTCATTATTAGTGACCAATGTTCAAGATCTTTTAACCTATACAAGTTAAAAACTATTCAGTACAAAAAAACATGTTAATCACAACTAATTTCCAGAGTTAACCAACTAAACGCGCACATCAAAGTATAATAATATACATAACAGCAACATTTTTAAAGGCGGGCATCAAAGACTGAGGTACTTATTTCTTCTTAATAAAAATATTATTGGCTTTTGCACCATGATGACTAATAAAGATGGTGAGGGGTGGACAAGAGAGAGAGAATAGGTCTGGAAGTGCAGGAGCCAGGATCATGTAGGGAAAAAACAAGACCTTCTTAGCAAAAAAAAAGGACAAACAATGGCAACATACTACCAGACTTTACTAATGTGGGAAAATTGTTTCAAATTGCATAGCTACTGTATTTATACTACACCTTAATCCATTTCCCACGTAGAAGACTTCTTATTTTCAAATGAGAAAAAAAGGGGAAGCTAATTTTTTTTATATTTCATTCGCGTTACAAATCTTGTATGATATATGTTCAACCTTCAGGCGATAGGACATAAAAAACTATTTTCAAGCCCAGGCTATAATTTTTATTTCAAAAATCCCCTTACAACGAACGATGAACAGTGATGGTGTATTTTTATCCACACCACGCCCTACCAATCATAATGGCAACCTGTATTTTTAAGATTTAAGGCTAACGACGTAGCAATAGTTTTATGTTCTCTGAATAGTAAAAGTCCTCACATTACGTATTAGTATCATAATTGTGTACTTTAAAACTTCAATAACAGTAGATTAGGACCATCAAGAACAATGTACTGTAAAGGGTACAAGGAGAGCAGTTGAACCCTTGCAATGAAAGGCTAGCTATAAACAGCATGTCCTGCATATAGTGCGAGTATATCATCATCATACCCTTATTCCGCCTGTGGCAAGGTTGGGTCTGCGGGTCAACTGAACTTGCTCTGAGGGCACCCCAGCCAGGCGTGTGGAGCCCGCAGGAATATTGGCTTCGTTGTCTGTGGGGGGATGCCGGCCTACCCCACGTATTCCAACACCGCATTATACAACCAAAATAGAAATTCTGGCAAGTAAATTATGCTTTGTTGGTTATAATATTGCATAGTCCTGTGTGACAGAAGGGTCCCAATCAAGCTGAAAGGGAAGTTCTACAGGGCAGTGGTTAGGCCAGCTATACTGTATGAATTGGAGTGTTGGGCAGTAAGGAAGAGCCACGTTAATAGAATGCAAGTGGCCGAGATGAGTGGTGTGTCGAGAGCTGATAGAATTAGGAATGCGTATATTTATTAGAGGTAGCCTGGGGTGATGGACATCGCAGAAAAAAATGAGGAAGAATAGGCTAAGGTGGTACGGAAACGTCATGAGAAGAGGGGATTGTTTGTTGGAGTTTAAGGTCCCGTCAACTACGAGGTCATTAGAGACCCGTCCACTGTATAGTTCTAATGCATATATACTGCACAGACACCACACTAATGCGACGATTATTGGGTATTAGCAGTACCCAGCTTTCCCGAGCGACCACCCATGTCAGTACTAACTGGGCTTGCGTTGCTTAACATCAGTGATCAGAGGAGAAATGGTATGTCCAACGCAACTCGCCGCTCCCGAGGAGAGGGGAGGAAGAGCTCGTTAGGTCCTTATCAGGAAAGCAGGTGGTCGGTAGCACCCGGGGCAGGAGGAGATCAACCGGGGGAGCGGCGAGTTGCGTTGGACACACCAGTTCTCGTCTGATCACTGAAGTTAAGCAACGCAACCCCATTTAGTACTGACATGGGTGGCCGCTTAGGAAAACTGGGTACCGCTAGTATCCAAAAATCGTCGCATTAGTGTAGTATCTGTGCAGTCCCTGCATCAGAACTACACAGTGGACGGGGCTCTAATGACCTTGTAGTTGAAGGATCCTAAAACACCAACAACAACAAGGAGGAGACCGAAGCAGACGTGGGAACAAGTCGTCCGTAAGGACATGGCAGTGTGTGGGGTGGACGGGAACCTGGTGGGAGGCAGACGGAAGTGGGGGCTATAACCCGCAGACCCGACCCTGCCACACGCGGGATAAGGGTATGATGATGGTTATAATATTGCATGGTGTCTGACCTATTGCACAATAACAGTACGCAACAGGGATATTCCAGACCGCATGAGGAGTCCTGCATATAGTAAATGATACCTGAAAATTTAATCTCTCTTGCCACAATGCCATAATTTCATTTCTGTTGACCATGTCTTTCATGAAATATTCATTCAACATTATTTTATAGGTGCACTAATCGACACTAAATTTATTTGGAAAATAATAGTAAGGTACCACCTTGGGGAACGACCCAATATCGTCAGTGTTAAACTTGAGTCCCATAACGAAAATTAATAACACGCAATTTTATAACTTCAATCAGTCAATCAATGAATTAGTAGTAAGGTAACAATAAAAGTAGTCTGGTCATCTTCAAGTGGATACGATCGATGTAAAAGACATATTTAGAGCAAAGTGATTTTAAAATTACTAATCCTTATGAGTGCCGCATTTGAAGGTTTAATAAATATACAGTACTTTAATTCTTTAACCGTCATTGTGGGTCTCATAAATTTGAAACCAACGTTGTATGCCTACTAACCCATGTCTAAGTTCAGTTTGTTTTCACAATTTCCATTAGTCAAACGTCTATTTTACCTCATATCAGTTTTATATCCACCAAGCTGATAACAAAAGGGGGGATTAACATTCCAAGAAGAATTTAATGACAAGTACATCAAATTGTTAGATGAATATTGAAAGAATGAATTACATATACAATATATAGATTTATATACACCTTTTAAAATGGTGCAGTTGTCAGGGGATGAGAAAAGTTTTTCATTTCAGCTGTTTGAATTTTTTATTCCCTCGTTTGAGAAATGAAGGAAAAACACATCAGTGGTAAAAGATGCCAAGAAGACAGGCTCATAAATGTGGTGTTTTTTCATGTTTTCGTTGTTACAAATTCCAATCATGCAAACTAATATTTTATTCACTTACAGTAGGCCTACATTTAGAAGCAATTTAGTAATAACCAGCGGTATAATTTCATTTCTAAATTATGATACAAAAAACGTCAGGAGAGAGAGGCTATTTCGCATACGAATTGATTCATGCTCAAGGTCTACCTGCGAGTCATTAAAAGTGAAAGATCTTCAAATTTAGGCTTACAATAATAAACACTCCTTTCTTTTAAACTCACAAAATACAGAAAAATACTGAAGAAACGTTTAAAACCGTGAAGGGCCATTCTAAGGTTACATAAACAGTTTCTAGCCTTGTCAAGTCAGTCAGCCTCTATCCTCTCTAACCATCTTACATTTCCACTAGTCTTCGCACATGTAAACGAGGTAATCAAATAAATATTTAACGGTATAATGACATTCATTTTGACAGTTCGAGATCATTGCGTCATGAATTCGGCTACTTTCCCCATTCCTTAAGAGTGTACACACACGTCGACAGCTGGTAAACTCCAGATATATTCGCACACCCATCTAAACATCTCACAAACGTAGGAAAAAAATCTTTTTTGGCCCATTCTACAAGTGCTGAACGAAATTGAAAATGCTAACACGGAATTAATATCGTAACGTACAAAGAATTAAATCGACAAAGCCGTAATAAGTGAAATGGGATCCCAATAAAGGAGCATTCACCCTGTAATATTATGCAGCAGCATTGGCTCATGTGGTTATTTCAATTACTCGACACATGACTCACCGCATAAGCTCGTCAATATACTGTAACGACGTATAAAAATAATCCCCCGTTATACAAATATGAATCTTAGCCACTGTTTTGCAGCGACAATTTCTAAAAATTTGGGTGTGCGCCTTATTAGATTGTGTTTCTGAGACTTATTTTAAATATTACTCTATATTGCACCACTATCATACAAGATTTAAAATTTTAAGCATTTTGATAATGCATATGCTGTACTTCATAAGGGAAGTTATTAGCAATAAATAAAAAGCATTCCCCACCTACTGTATATCAGGGTGGAGTATCCGTTAGTTCCATACACTCGGCAAAGGAAAAAAATGGTAGAGGCAGAAATAAAAACCCAGGACTACAGAGTTAGAAAGACAATGACAACGGGAAAGACCACGTCAAAACATCACAAAGAAGAGAGATGTACTGCACTGTTGGCAGGGTAGTTTGCTGACAACAGCAAAGCCTTTCAGAAACATCAAGCAGAGGTATAGTGGACCTTAATATTCAGCCCTGGATCCCACACGTGATTATAGGGAGGGCCAAGACTGGTTCCTTTAATTGAAACACTTTATTGAACTACATATGGTACTGTACGTGGCTGTTGCCGAAATTATCATTTATGTCACAATCAAGGACTAATGTTGAACAACTATCTTTATAAACGTTAATATGTATATAAATCTCAAATTATCAATTTCCTCCTTGTTCAGGGCGGATGATGAGGGATGCCTGCCTCCACACCCAGCAAAACATGGCCACTTAACGCGTGACAGAGCTTTCAAAACTGCCAGTATCAAATGACCTCATCACAATAATATTGTAAGCAAGTTTTATGTACAGTACTGTATTTCAAGACCCTATCAGTCTTTGAAGTGGATTCCACGCATATTGACATTAATCTAAAAAAGGCACTGAGCCCCAAATTCAGATCCCTGTGCAGTCTTAATCCTGATTAAGACTGCACAGAACTACTTTACATATGAAAAGCCCTCTTTAGTAAAAAAAAAAAAAGGCCGAAGTCCGGATTTATTTATTGGTTTCTAGTCAGTGTAAACGATGAAAACATTAATTACTCACGAGCATCTTACTACCTCCTCTCAATACGCATCTCATTTTTACTGCGTCCGAGTTGAGGAACAATCAAATTTGAAGTTTAAAAAACATGAAATTCAGTAATACAACCCCGTGACGAATAATAAAGCCTTAAAAATAAGTTAAAATTTATTATACATTAATAAATTATCTTCGATTACATATTTTCTGTATCGATGGTAAAGTACTGAGGATCGACATTCCGAAGCAATGGGTAAGATAGATTCGGATGTGACCGATAGAATAAATGGGGGGGGGGGATGGTTGGAGACAGGCAAGTGGAATCCTGTGTTTGGAGGGCCCCAATAAAGTTGAAAGGGAAGTTTGACAGGGCCAGCTATGCTATATGGATCAGTGCTAGGCAGTAAAGAAGAGCCACGTAAATAGAATGCAAGAAGCCGAGATGCGAATGCTGTGGCCCATGAGTTGGGTGACAACAGCTGATAGAATTAGGAATGAGTATATTAAGATGTAGCTTGGGGGTGGAGAACATCGGGGAAAATGAGAGAGAGTAGATTGAGGTGGCATGGACATGTAATGCGAAGAGGGGAGGAGCATTAGGTCCATTACAGGAATGCAAGTGGTGGAAAGCACCCGGGGCAGGGGGAGACCAAAGCAGACGTGGGAGCAAGTTGTCCGTACGGACTGGCAGTGTGTGCGGACCTGGTGGGAGATAGGCGGGAGTGTAGGGCTCGAACCGGCAAACCCGACCCTGCCACAGGTGGAATAAGGGTATGATGATATATTTTCTACAACGACATAAATAAAGTGGAGCTTTCATATCCGCCCCCACTATGCAAATGCCTCTGCACGGTCCCGTCTACTACTCACTGATAAACGATACGATGCTTCAGGAGGGTGTTCAATGACCACGTTTTTAAGGCTACTACCAAGGGTTATTTTGAAAGATGAGGTCGAATCATTAAACCACCAACAAAACCACCCATTCCAGGTTTTTTAAAAAAATCGCGCAATAATAGCCACTGTGAGGGAAGAAAAACCCAAGGGATTAAATGTCTATTGTCACTAATCTCCATCCGATACCATTAACACGTGGATGTTAGTAATGCCGATACCAGGAATGGAAAGATGACATCAATACGCAACATGCTGCTACAAAGATGACTGTTCACAATATAAAGCACTTCACACAATTCAAATGAATACCTTTACTTATCACAATTTTGTCTAAATCATAATTAACTAAATGAAATTACCTTCGGCACACGTGGCTTATACATTTCTCTACAACTTTTTGAAGGGTGACAAACGTTGCCGTTTTCAAAATTGTAGTCACCATAAAACTCAACATCCATGACTTTGTTTCCTGAAAAAAAAATAACATTCCAACATTAATGATAATAAAGACAAAATATTTTACAAGCTATCATCAGGAATAAATGTGATGTACTGCACTAATTATTATGTACTACGTAGAATTCACCATAAACTCAATTGTTCTCAAACTTCAGGAGGTGTTCCTGTCATTTTTACTGTGTCACCCAGAGGCTACGATATCATTATTAAGGTTCTTAATAGTCATAAAAAAACCTGAAAAATTAGCTTTGCTACTCTGTAAATAATCACCCATTATATCCACTGATTTATGCAATTCTTGAAATTTTTATTACCCTACCACTCTATGTACTTAAGAAGCACTATGTGACCACAATTTAAATGACCATTGGGCCTGATTTGCTAGCAGAAAAATCAACTAACTATGCATCTGGATCCAACATTTTGAGTCTCTTGAAAATATACACAAAACGTTGTAAATGCTGTCCATTTACCCCCTCAAAAAATACCGATATGCGGCATGACAAATTCACCAGTCTTCAAAAAGAAACAGAAGGCCCCAAAATGACTATATACACCGTTAGACAGATTTTTGAACAACGGGGAGAATTGATTGATATTCGACGGTGAACAGATTGCCTAAAACTTACGAAATTCTGGTTACCAATAGCAAAAAAAATCACTGCGTTAACCAGACAGGTAAGTTATTTAATGTCCATTTCAGACTACTTATATATATATTAAACACATACATTTATGTGTATATAGATTCATTTCGAGAAATGGACATAAAACAGACCCATCATCATCTTTTTAAGGAGGACAGCATGGCAAAGGGGAAGAAAAGGCATAAGTAAGAAGGGGGAATAAAAAGAACCAAACATAAAGTATCTTACAGTTAAAACCGTTTATTTTAAGATATCAGATTCCAGCATGTAGAAGCTCACTTTCTTTATAAACCAGGTTCAAACTCTTAAATAACATTCTATTATATGTTCAAGACAGGCATTAATATACTTATTTGACTCCATTGTCACTCCCTCCTTCTCTCTCTCTTCCGGGCTTTTGCCCATCAACTTTCTTACACCATCGCCACATGTAACCCCAATCGTGTGCCCCTAAACGCAGTCATATTGAAAGCATATGCTCAATAAAAATAAGAGTAAGAACACGACTTCTTTCCAAATAAGTAACACATAACATAGATCTCTCTCTCTTCTCCACCTACACATTTGGCAACCAAACTTAGTATTTTTTATGTCATATGCGTGACAAGCCATTCCAGGGCCATTCGACCATTGAATGCTTGGCGAACATAAAATATTTTTACGATACCACTCATCTACGGTCTTATAAACCCGATGGGTCCCGCTACAGGCTTGTCTTTTTAATGAATGAATACTTTTCAAACTGTTTACATTCCAACTTGAGCCATGATTAAAAGATAAATTACTTCGTGTAAAATCATCCCCATGTTCCTCTTGATATAAACATAACAGATCTTTACAGACTTAACACTAACATTAATCAGAAGGCCTGTTGTATGTAAATGAGGAAAAAAACTCGAAATAATGCCAATTTATTGACTTGCAAAGTGCAATCTTTCAGCATATTAATACAAAATATTTATACAGTTCTCGACATGCTTCAGGGGCTAAGCAGAACCACGTACGAAGTAACTAAAGGATACTCACAGAATGTGGAAGGACCCCAGCGAGAAGCACTATTTAAATAATAATGGCACATCCAACAATTAAATAATTGACAAACCAAAAGAAGAGGGGCATATTGTAAGGAAACAGACTTATCAGCTGGTGAATCTACACGGGACATATTGTATATACCTTAAAATTGATACCATCATAGGGGTATAAAAAGGTGGATTGCATTGTGCACCTTCAAAGCGCATCCCTATGGTATCACAGATCCCTCGTGAAGTATGTGTTAAATATCCAAGAATTTAAGTGTCTGGTGTTGTAGGTGTATTTTAACATATGGCTACAGGGAAAGGGATTATCAATAATGAATCGCACTGCTAGTTTGTATTTAATAAAATATTTAATTTGCTACTGTAAAATGCTTTTCTCACTTTTGACCTTTTGTACTAAAATCCTTGAAAGACAAAGGATGAATGAGCTTCTTTAGAAAAACTCACATCTGCATTGCTCCAGTCCAAAATACAGCGTCAGTATGACGTTGGAGTAGCAAACAAATGTGTTAAAAGTTTGATTGTAGTAACTGGCATGCCTCAGTGAACTTCAATAAGAAATTACATAAACATTAACCGCAGAGACCTAACAGACTTTAGAAGCTACTTGAAGAAGCACACCCTTCTTGGATACGTGAGACTGCCATACTTATCATAGGCACTCTAATTTCGTGATAAACATCACCAGCGTCGTTTAATGGATTTCCTTGAAATGTAGGCTACCCCTAATGATTAACTACTAACACTGAAGTAAACACTGCACCCATTTACAATATACAGTATACCAACACCAACTTCAGACGCTATCCATTGCAAAACCAGCTACTAATTTAAACCAGTCCTGTGTCAACATTTAATTGACAAAAGAAAGTTCCACTCCATGGCTTTTGTTAATATTCACATTTTCAGTTGATTTGGTACCAAAATTGATCATTGAAGTAAACAAAATTCCGCCCATTTCAGATGCGCACCTGATTTGGGTGTTTCGATTTATCAAGGAGCAAACTATTACCGGTCCCAACAGGTCGCACGCCTCAGACCAGACGCTGTACAGTGCACATACTGTATGTCTTCCCTCTACTCTTCTGCCCGTCATTAAATACACAGTTGAACATTTTGACCATTTGTTTGTTCCAGTCTTTGATAAAATACCAAGGTTGCATTTTCCTTAAACTTATTTCTCTGGTGTTCAAATTTCCAGATCATGGACAATGATAATTCTCGCATCACCTGAGGATTCCGTTTCTTGTCTACTACAAACAATGAAAGAAAATCAACTAGGGTGGCTGGAGTGGATGGTGAAACTAAATATCGTAAGCTTTAAAGAAATGCTTTTTGTCGGACTAGCCACAACTCTCTTAGTTACTTTTTACTAACATGAAGGGTTAGTGGGTTGATCGATCCCGGTGCTGATGAGGAAACCACTGATACCACTAATATCCCGGATATACTGTATCACCTGGTCAAAAGTTGAGTCCACCCCCGTGTAATATACAGAATGTTTTACTACAAACAAGATAAAAACTTCGACTTCACGATTATGCTGATTTTCTTTCACTTATAGATTACTTTTACTAGTCTTACCATTAGTAGCCTTACTTTCACTAACTAGTTCTGAGTCTGAAACTGGGTAATTGGCGAAACAAATAGATGACTTATTTTGAATACAAGCTTACGGGTTTTCTACATTCTACTATAAATGTTATATTGCTACAGACTTTTTCCTATTTGATCTTCATTACATTTCTGCTTCGTGATAATAAGAGGCGACAGTGGCCAGCAAAATTGAGGTAATAATATGAGCAAAAGCCACGTCATACCCAAATATCTCGAGACTAAGTGAAACTTGACCCTTTCTGATGACGTAATTCAAGAATACACTATCAAAAGTAGTGGATACAAAGGTGAACCCTACCTACTCATCTAAACCTGACAACCTTTACAATATTGTTTACAGAAGCAATATCTATGTGGACTTGGAAATCACACACCTTTTCTTAATCCACATAGTATAAATATTAGATCCATACTTTGAAATTTTAATAAAAAAAATAAGATTAACCCAGAAAAACAATAATTTTGAATAGCCACCACTTGAACGTATGCCCATCACTGGGTATCAGATAATTTACTTTACATCCTAACAATACAAAGTACAAGGATCATCGTATACTACGGGATGATAAAATAGGCACGTGAACTTTATAGCTATCATTAAATACCGGTATTTCACTAAGAAACCTTCGGGCATCTTTTCTAAAACTTGAAATCTTTGGAGTTTAATATCGAATATACATGTCGGAGATATATACCGAGGGTATAAATTCAACTATACAATCTGTAAATAAATAAACTCATCCATTAATAAACTGAGACTAGGTACTACTATTTTTAGACCACTGTATCCAAAAGAAAGAGAAGTGAGAGAGAGAGAAGATACTCATTTTTTGTTCGGGGCATGTAAGCATTTCCAACAACTAGCAACTCATCAATTTCAAAAATATAGCACACTAACTAGGAACATACCATGAAACTGTGGCTTATTACGAGCTAAGAGGATGAAGATAAAATAAGCTACAATAAGTATGCAACCACCCCATAGTAAACCTTGCTTGGACATGGCCACTTAGCAGTAATATATTTCGATTGTCAAATCGTCCAAAAATAAAGATAAGAAAACCAAACTCTTGATTTACAATCCCGACATCACCCACATCACTTCAAACTAGTACTCTTATAGTTATTGAGTTTAAGAGAACCTTAAAAGCTTCATAATAATACGACCTTTAATCTGACATAAAGATGCGATTGCATCACTGTTGCCATGCATCCCCCACTTCCAATACATTTGTCCAACATACTTCTTGGTAATTTTCTGTTCCTGTCAATGAGTTGGCATCAAAAGATATTTAATATGCTAAAAATCACCTTAAAATATAGTATTTATAAATAAGTAAAGTAAGACATATGAAGGTTCTAGGCTCCTATTTAACACTGATATCCAGTACAGTACAGGTAACAGACTAACCACTTGACAGTCAGGTGAATAGGAAATGTACCTAGGAAATATGAATGACACTTGATGATTATCTGTTTAAAATGAATAAAAATTTTAAACTTACTACAGAATATATTGAAAGAGACCTTATAAGACCATTGACAAATGGTAAAACTTCGGTATTGACAGGCCTACCTAATTGTGTGGTATGCAAATGGAAGATGAATATTGCTGAAAGACATCTTTGTTACTATTTTAAAGTATTCAATATTTTTTTAAATGAGAAGTTTCAGAATGAGACACAAATTACTTACTTCTAGTCTTGGATGCAATCTGAACCACGCCGGTTATTAAAGTTTTCCAAGTCGCGTTAATAAACACACGACAGCGCCACACTTCACTTTAGTAAACCGCGAACGAACTTAAAAACTACTGTACTCTCAAAAGCCGAACACGAAAGATGAACTGAAGACGACAAATTTAATCTGAACTTACACAGACAAAACAGGGTGGGTGACAGGGATGATAAGTTAGCACGTTTGAAAAAAAACTTTAAGATGAGAAAACACGATTTAAAGAAACACCCCCAACAAACTTTCAACTTCAACCGAAAGGTTGCAGTAAGTTTTAGCACACACGCATTCACACTCGTAGAAGTCAAAAGACTGGAGGAACTCCGCGAAGATCTCCAAGGACAAATGGTCGAAAGCAACGACACGGCGAATAAGTAAGATAATGATAAAAAAAGTGCCGAAATAAAGTTAAGTCAACAACTAATTAAGTCTTGGTGAGGATAATAAAGAAACATGGAGGATGATAGGGATGAATGGGGTAAACGACAAGGTGGCGACAATGTATTCAATTGACTTTTAAATCGATTCGCGTAACATCAGCCGGCGCCATGCAAGAGGTGCCAATTCGCTTACATGTGACTGGCAGCCACTTTCTGACAGATTTTCATGAATGAGTGATAACGTGACTTACTTAGCCAATAGCGATCAAGGTAGGCGGAGTTTCATGCCACTATGGCAGACTTGAAGAAATTTCAAAGTTAGTAACTAAAAACAAAAAACGATCGGTAAAAAATTTCTTCTTACAGATAGTAAAATAGTTTTCTGGTATGATTTTTCTACTCTTAAATTACAACTTTTTTTGGTAGTTGAGCGTGTAATGATAATTACGTGACTGAACTGTAAATGAACTATGATGCTAGCAGAATCATACGAGTTCTAGTAGAATAGTAGGGGTAATTTTTTTGTTAGATCAACGTTCAACCTGTTTGCATAAAAAATTACCTTCTCCCACGAGTTTAAATTATCTATTAGCTGACGTTATCCTAATGTGAAGAAGCAGGACCATTATACCCTGTATGTTTCTAAAAATTTGTAAAAAAAGTAAACTTTTACTTAAAATTGGAACTGACATGGGTCGTCCACAAACAACATGAATTTTCTACTGAATATAGTATTGGAGTTTCAAAAGTTAAAAATCTTTTATAAATTAAGAAACATTAATTAAGAAACATTACTGCAAGATTTTTTAATGTTAAGAGATTCATCGAATTATGAGTATGTTTCACAAGTCCAGCTTTAGAACTTCTCATCGCGATTTTTACATACACCAAACGCCATTCTTCATTTTTTTTAAAAGAATTAATTTTGAGAAAGTTACTTTCACCGTGGTGTGTGTGAAAGAGTAATCTAACCTCCCCAGTGAGATTCTCATGTATGATATTTTCAAGAATAGACAGTCAGACATGGCCATGAATGTTTTTGTATGTGTGTGTGTGTTAGTGTGTATAAAGGCAACGCTGTTTAGCATTTCCCTTCTTGAAGAAAGAAACGGAAAGATAAAAAAAACTGATTTTCAACATTATATTTAATGTAATTTTCTCATAAGGTACAAGTATGATAGTCACCATTAATCATCAACTATTTAAAAGGACTGAAATTCAAGTGGAAGTTACAAGAAAGTGAATTACATTCCTTTATACGGTTAGTTATTCCTTCCATTCATATCTTACAACATTTGAAGTTAATGTTCACATGGAAGCTTGATGTCCATTTTTAAGTGGACTGCCAAAAAAGGAGTACAAGTACTCTTCTGTCTCCTCACTTACCTGTAACAAACTGTAATATGTAGTTTTTTAAAGTGCTAAAGCTCCTCTTTGAGTTGTTAATTGTCACCTGTGTAAAAGCAGAAATTAAGTTGGGTACCAAGACAGTCGGTCATGTTTATCCATCCGATAAATTGTTGGCAGTTATATAAATTGTTCTGGGATAGCTTTTGGAGCTTTAAAGTAATTAACGACCATGAATACCACGTAACATACATTACTGTATTTTTCAGCATTTACATGGGGAACCCATTTCCCGTCTACGATGTGGTCGAGTAACCATGAGTTCTGCATGTTCAAACAAAAACAAAGTGGGCGAAGAGCGGAAGGAAGTCATTGGAATCTCATAGGCCAAATGTTGGAAGATGGTTTTACAAGACTGCTGACCTAATGTCTCAACCCTTATAGCCGTCTCTTGCAACACACAGAGATACAATGGGCTTCATATTCCACCCTGGATCCTGCACTGGATGCTCGTGAGGAACAAAATACTGTACAATATTTCACATTTCGCCCCGCAGTCAATAGAAATGTAAACTGATGGTACCACGTTTCACTTTGTGTTTGTCTTCAATGTCACACAGGAAACCTGCATTGAATTACTGTATATTTCTTACATCTTGTCTAGTCAAATTTAAAAAAAATTTCTTACACAAGTCTTATATATAATATCAAAGAACGCACATATTAAAATTCTAGCAGCCCGTGGTTCTCAAATTATGATTTGTCAATATTTTGACCTGAAGATTTAATGGTAACGACTCTTTCTATCATCATCACATCCTCAATAACCCTTCTGTCGCTTATAGCAGAGTCAGGTTCCCATTTATGTCACAGAGCGATCTATTGAATGACAGGCTATTTTCACATAACCGGCTTTCTGAACTTCCTTTTGCTTATTTAGCGTTGGCCTATTATTGGGGTACTTTTCCTTCATCTATGCCTATAAGTCAGCTCCCGCACCTGGGAATTTGCCGATCTACACGTTCCACGGCTTTACTTCAAGTCCAACGGAAGGTGCACTGGGAGTCTCTGTCTTGCCCGAAAGAAGTCAACCGCCTCGGTGGAAGATTGAATCTTGAACCTTTGACGCAGTTGTTCAGCCATCTACTTCTGCAGGGTACCCTTTCTATATGAAGGAAGATCCACGGGTAGATCTGTAAAAACCCCAAATGTAAGAGTTAGTACCTCACCCATCTCCTTGAAGTGCAACAGGAATAAACCAGCCTGTATATAGCAGGCCTTTAATACTCATCATCCTAGTTTTTCTTGTTGCACTTCCTCCCTCCTTTGTACAGGTCGAGGTTGCTGCACCTGAGAATTTTGAAGATCTATATGTGAAAACGGGCTGTTTGTTTCCAAGCGACATCATAAATGCACGCTGGACTACGGCTCTATTTCTAATGAAACGAGAGAGACTTGTGGAGCAGCGGCATAAGGGGGGGGGGGGGGGGGGGGGGGGACAGATGTCCCCGGGCGCAAAAATGTACAGCAAAAATGCGCTTAGCGGGTGCTAGAGAGCGCAGATTTCGGTCTTTGTCCCCGGGCGCAGAATACCCTAGGTACCCCGCTGATTTGGAGCTTCCTCATCCCCCACCTAGGACCACAATGTTTAATCCCTCATAATGAAATCTCTTCCCTTGCCGGTTTTACATCCGCACTAAAATCACAAAGCATGTAGTCGAACTTCTGTGCTGTCATCGAAGACTATTTGTATTTCCCTTAGTAATTAGAATCGTATTGTGGTTCAGGGTGTAAAGGGTAGCAGAAGCACCCAATGACGAAAACGTGCGAATTAGAGTGAAATAAGCTCCCGCATGCGCCGCAAGTTACAGTCATAAGTAGCTGTTCCATTTAGGACTGGTCTTAGGTCGTTTGAACCAGTATCACCTAACCGGTCCTTGCATTCAAAGTGGCAACACGCTCCCAAATTATCCCCTGGGTGTAATTAAATGTATGTAAAATGTACATTAAACTGACAATATAAGGACTATGTTCTTTTACACAACCTATCTAGTCCTTTGGGTTGTCCCTGAACAAGGTCGAAATTTTTCTGCATTTTTTTGCTGGACGGCAGTCAGAAGGCCTTAGCTCACCCCATTATCAGAAAAACTCTCGTTTTTCATGTGGGCATGCGTAATCTTACATTTCAAGGGCAAAGGGGATGTCCGAGATGGTGGTAACTATAGGGGTATAAAGCTAATAAGCCACTCCATGAAGCTCTGGGAGAGAGCAATGGAACACCGCTTCCGGGATAGAACTAGTGTCCGTGGAAATCAGTTCGGGTTTATGCCAGGTAGGTCCACAATGGAGTCAATCTTAATTCTGAGGCGGATGATAGAAAAGTATAGCGCAGCAAAGAAAGATCTCCATGCCATCTTTATCGACCTAAAGAAGGCTTACGACAGTGTTCAAAGACAGGTAGTTTGGGAGGTACAGTATTACGAAAAAGAGGAATAGAAGGGTTTATTCGAATAGTCTAGGATATGTATGATGGCTCCACAGCCAGGGTAAGGACACCTTGGGGGAATACTGGGGGCTTTCCAGTGAAAGTTGGGGTGCACCAAGGTTCGGCACTTAGTCCATACCTTTTCATCCTGGAGGAGGGGGTAGGAGATTGGGCCCCTCAGTGCTTGGCATTTGCCGACGATATAGGAAAAGTTAACGACAGCAGAGAACAGATAGAGAAGGGACTAAACTAAACGATATTAGAGGAGCGATAGAAAACGGATGGCCAAAGATGAATATGACGAAGACAGTGTTTAGCTTTCAATTGGGAAGGACAGGAAAAAAACAGTGACGTACGTTCGAGGGGCGAACTGGTGAAAAAGATGCAAGAGGTAAAGTACTTGGGATCAACGTTCCAAAGAAATGGGGAGATAGACTTGGATGTGACCCGTAGAATCAATGGGGGTAGCTGAAGTGGAGACAGACAACCGGAGTCCTGTGTGATAGAAGGGTCCCAATCAAGATGAAAGGGAAGTTCTACAGGGCAGTGGTTAGGCCAGCTATGCTGTATGGATAGGAGTGTTGGGCAGTAAGGAAGAGCCTCGTCAATAGAATGCAAGTGGCCGAGATGCGAATGCTGCGGTACGTGAGTGGCGTGTCGAGAGCTGATAGAATTAGGAATGCGTATAATAGAATTAGTTGTCCGTAAGGACATGGCAGTGTGTGGGGTCGACGGGGACCTGGTGGGAGACAGACGGGAGTGGAGGGCTAGAACCCGCAGACCCAACCCTGCAACAGGCAGGATAAGGGTATGATGATGATGATACGTAATCTAAAATACTGTAGGACCTTTTGAGAAGTAGGCTAAATCTCGTTCCAGGAAAGGGAATATAACTGATATTCTTCCTGAAGTAGTAGAATGAAACGCGTTCACTTTAAGGTTAAGAATGCCGATGGGTCATATTTTCTGGTAGGTCTCAGAACAGATAGGCTTACTACACCCTTTCATATTGTGACATCAGGGTGGGAGCTTTACTTTGGCTAAAACTCTGCATTAAATAGTCAAATTTTGAATACATTGAGTGCTTCTTGAGAAATGGTAAAAAATTCAAGAAGCAAATGTCAGATAATCTGACATTTTAACGCTCAAATAAACGCCTGACTTGTTCAGAAATGGACGATTAATCGTTTAGAGGTAGAACTCGAACAAGATGACCACAGCGACAATGACCGCTTCGGAAGATTAGAAACGTTGTAGGAGGAGGGGGCATCTTGTAGTGGAAATGTCAATCATTGTCTTGCTCCTGCTTTCTGTTCCTTTTCTTCAAGGAATTGATCTCGATTAGTCATGAATGGCCCAAGTGAAATAGCCGTTGGCTACCTGTCGAGACGATAGGGTTGACGGATAGAATTGAATACACAAGTATTATACTGTACGCATCATTAATTTCTGTTATTAAGGCTAAAAAGAGCACTTTTCAAAACTGTTGTCGAGGAAAAAGTGCGTCAAAAAGCCTATGGAATTGCCTATTCTAAACAGGCAAATGAAAAACTATTGTGACTAGGAAAAGCAGTCACGTGTTTCAGCGAGAAGATGCTTCCTATAATTCCGCCTCGGTGATGCAGTCGGTAGCGTACTGGGTAACTGCGCCAGTGGTTCTACGTTCGAGACTGGACCGAGTTGCGTTGGCTTCTTTCGGGCGACAGGGAGGCCCCGAGTGCGCCTACTTTCAGATGAGTAGTAAAACCGAGGTCCCATGTGGTTTACGATGACCTTATGCACGTAAAAGAACCCTTTAAACTACACAACGGGTAGATGAGGCAAAATTTCCAGGTGTAGGAGCTCTCTCCCTGGCGTCGGCGGAGTGCCCCAAAGAACAGTAGACCGACGATACTAAATAAGCGTAGGAGTTACAGCTTTGGTCGGCAACCGGCTGCGGCAAAACATCAACCATGTGTCCATTCAGAGGGACACAATGGGTACCCGGCCCTGCCACAAGCGGGAAGAGGGTTGGGAATTGCTTTTGACTTATAATCTCATTCAGCAGAGTAGTACACTTTTCAAGACTGTAATCTTAGGACTATTTTTGGTATAAGAAATATGTTAGTTTAGGACGTTTTTCTCGTCATGTTCCTCCAAAGGGAAGAGGGAATGGGGGTCATATACTGTAGAGGTCCTAGAAATTCATTAGAATTAAAAATTTCATATTTATTTCATATAGTATATCAGTGTGAAATTTGCAGTTGTCTAGGAGACAATAAACTAGATTTGATTCACGCTCGGGTGGCTTGAAATTGCACGGTGGGTCATAGGTTCGCCACCACCAGGGCCCGCTCTAAGGGGGCCAACCCGGGCATTTGTCCGGGGCAAAAAAAATTTAGGGGTGCCATTTTGGCTGTAAGTGTGAGAACAGAGCACGCGAACAAAGCGCAGCTTCAAGGGCGGCATAAGTGCTAGAGCAGGCGCTGCCACCACTGGTCTAGGACCTACCTGTGGACAACGTCTGTATTACGTTGGACACATCAGCTCTCGTCCGATCACTGAAGTTAAGCAACGCGACTCCAACAAGTAATAACATGGGTTATCGCTTGGGAAAATTGGGTACCACTAATACCCAAAACTTGGGTATTGTCAATCTCTGCATTAGAACTAAGCAGTGGACGGGACTCTAATGACCGTTGTAGTTGAAAGGCACTAAAACACCCACAAAACAAAATAAACAAATTGATCACTAAAGTTAAGCAACGCAACCATAGGTAGTACTACTGTCTACTGGCATGGGTGACCACTTGGGAACACTGGGTACTGCTAATACCCCAAATCGTCGTAAGAGCGTAGTGTCTGTGCAGACTCTTCATTAGCCTTCCGTCCACAAGGTGGGGTCTCGACAGACCCCAGACATACAAAATTGTGTCTACACATGTACCACTTTCTCCAATCTTAACCAACCTTTGAGTACCTGTTCTCCGATGTTTTCTTTACCTATCTAGGGAAGTTGGCAGGTCTAAGTAAATAGCATATTTTATTTCTGGTTAAGCATGCAACCCAAGTTAGTACCAACATAGGTGGCTGGTCAGAAACACTGGTTACTAAAGCAGAAATGGGAGGAGGATGTCCATAAGGATATGGTAGTGTCTGGGGACCTGGTGGGAGATAGGCAGGAGTGGAGGACTAGACCCTGCAGATCCGACCCTGTCATAGGTGGGATAAGGGTATGGTGATGATGATGTCTTGTCTTCTTGGGTAATATAGAATTTTTATAGCATGTTTCCAGATTATTTTCAATGCTAAAGCTTTATATGGATGGTATTTAATTCAATATCCATAATAATGCCCATAATCTAAATATTTAAGCCTTGAAAATCGAAAAGTCTTTTTGGGGTCATCACAGTCCCCACCTTGTAGTGTGTGCCAGAAATCGTCACCTTGTGGACGGAACTATGCAGTCAGTGGACGGGGCTGTAATGACTGTTGTAGTCGAAAGTCCCTAAAGCACCAGCGAGACAATCAAACGAACCTGTGGTATCATGAAAACAATTAGTGACACTAAACTACGTCAAAGGAACGAATGAAATGCTGAAAGTTATGGATTAAATGTATTTTCAGGTTTTGAAAACGCTGTCGTTCAATTTAAAATAAAACCTAACTGCCAACCCGCCATTTGAACCTAAAAGACACTGGATGAATGACATCCCGTTTGAATTGAAAACATGTATAGTAAGTCCACATTGTTATTGTTACAGTAGCCCAGGACTCTTATTTCCTCTCCAAATTGCTACCACCCACACATGAGACATTTGATATTCATTCATTCTTAGAGCTACGGAAAGCTGTTTGAAAATGTACTAAGTTAATATAAAAAATTACTGTCTTCTTTGTTAAATAAGTTTTGCATCGGAATGTAGAAGGGTGATATTTTTTTTCGATATAAAATGCATCAATCAGAAAGGCTACATATAAGTGCAGGAGATAGTTGAAAAATTTGAATTGCATTGTTCTGCATGACGAGTTTTAATACGCAGTTTGATGATAACACAAGTAAATGAATGAAAGGATGATTTTCTTTTCTACCTCCACTTCTCTATAAGTGACGGGACGGGTCATTATATATATAAAAAAAATAACCAGTATTTTAAACTATTTAACTATATACGGCATTTTTGATTAACTAGGGGCATTGTCTCACCCAACATTCAACTTTCTACTCCTCCTTCTGACTTACAAAAAAAAAGCTTAATTTTTTTTTACACCCAAAACTAGATTTGTCCTACAAAGATGTCTGTCTGTCTACTAGTACTACTACACTTTTCAATTTTTATCACTTAAATTGCTCAGTCAAATCAACTTTTTGAAAGCCCCTGACTAAACGCTCCCGAACTGTCCCTGTTGACAACAATTTCAAATAATCAATTTAATGTTTCCGTTTCACTTATCTATCATCTTCCACTCTAATAAAAAATCAAAACTATGTGATTGGCAATGAATTTTAAATTGCATTTAATATTTTCTGTCATTGATATTAATTCGAGTTCAAAAGCCCGAATAAATGTTGACTTAGGAAAACGTGTAAAATCCTTCAACTAATTATTAAAAAATTTGATATAATTTACAACTATTTAGGGGTAATTTTTAGGGAGGATGTGCTGCAGTTTGTTTTTTTATATCTTTTGAATATATTTTCTTTTCCCCTATTAAGATTTTTTTCGTTACACTTTATTTTCATCATATCTGGAGATTGTGCAGATATAATTTACAATTTGTAGGGTTCAGAGTTCGTAGGCAGGCGGGCGACGTCCTATGCCCCACACCTAGAACCATAATTTTTATCTCCTATTTGTCAGAAAGGGGTCTTGACTTAGGGGTCCTGGGCTTAGGCTCTCAGCTAATATACTGCTGCATCTGGAAACTTTTAAGTATATAATGTAGGACCCAACTACTAGGTCCTTTTCTCCATTGGTATTAATTTTCTACTCCCTTAGGCGGGCAGCCTCCTAAGGGGTTGGCCTGTTATGGCTGCCTGGCTTACACCCAAACCCACAATCCAATCCAATCCCTACAAAGTGTGTTATACCATAATTTGTAATGGGGCTTCTAAGAGGCATCTTCCCTACTCTTCCCATCGTCCCGGATCGTTCAACACCACGATTTTTATGAATGGTTTGCTATTAAAAATATTCTCACATCCTATACAATGTATATGTGTTGATTTTTATTTTTCATGAGGTCTACTTATTTCTAACAATGAAGTGCCCCTAAATGGTGTTGGTGGTGGTGTGAGAAACTAGTTGGAGTACCAAAGACATTTAATAAATTACCAACTAAAATTCAATTAAAGAAAACAACGGGATGTCTCAGTTATCTTCTTGCAAACATCAAAAGCATCTGTAAGTTTAAGGCGATTATAGCTATTGATCTTCCTTGAAACGCTATCAATATTTCCGCGTTATGTTTTAAAAAAGGAAATACAGATTGCCTTCTTCCCTATTAGTATTTTAGTACAGATGCTTACAGAGAGAGAGACAGAGAGATTGATGTACGAGCTACATAGTTAATTTCAAAATGTATCACGCCATTTCAATGATAGTTAATTTTAAAATTAAATATAATACATACAGTACTTGAATTACTACATCGTATTCAGTAGTAGTCAAGCTAAAGCATTTTTAATTTCTGATAAAATTGTAATAGCAAGCAGCATTCAGCATTGTGAACTACTTATTGTAACGATTGGATTTTATTGGACTAAATTATTAAGTAACGAATGATTGATTAAACTCTTAATAAATTTTAAGCAGCTTTAGTACTTATAACTATTGTAATTATTCTTTCTTTAGCTCTTTACAATTGCATCATACTAAAATGCTTCTAAATACTAAAGATAACTGTCCCAAACTTCATTCCGCTGACAGGGCAATGGCCTGTTACGCCAAAAGCAATAAATCAAGCAGATAAATCGTTCATATAATTACTTTGAATTAATATTAATTGTATATTTTGTAAATAACTGACTTGTGAAGCATTTAAGCCCCTTGTTCTAGTTGGATCCTAGAGCAATAATTATTAAATGTTTTGAAAGCCATGTACAGTATTTGGAAAATGTATTTTGCCCCTTTTAATTTTAAAAATATTTTGTACCTCAGTTGGGATCCAAGTATAGATCGACAAAAGTTCCAGGGTGCAGGATTTCGGGCACCTGATATCAGTAATTTGGTCGTCAAAGGTGAAAACTTCTTGAAAGTTAGTAACGAAAGGGGTGTGACCATACACACTACTGCTGAATTTAGTGTCTTTTTTTTGGGCGTAGTTATTGAATATATCAAATACGGGGACGTACCTTGGTAAATACCTGCTATTGCACCCTTAAGTCAACACTACACTGCACGCTATTTATAACAGTGAAAGGGGAAACTAACCTACCTTCAACCGTTTTTGTGTGCAATATGGGGCTTTTAAGGCTCGCCGAGTGCCCCGTGCCCCTTGCTACTTGCGCCCTTGACATTTGCCCCATTGCCAATGCGTTGCTACGTCTCTGATAAAATATGCTGAATTCAATATGTGGCTTCATACAGTAATGCAGCCAGGACTATAGGGAGTTTGTTATGATACCATGGTAAGCTCTTATATTTCTTGCATTTAAATGGTAGCAACTTCACTAGTTCTATTATACTAAGGACTAGTTTCACAAAATATTAAACCCCACTATCTTTGCATGATTGTAAAAACGCCTGACTGGATATTTCAAAAATATTGGGAACCCGACTCTGTCAGAAGCGGCAAAAATATTACAAATGCCACATATCGGCACTACCAAAGAAGCTTTAAACTGAAAATATGTCAAAACTCGGGTAAGTCAAGTGAATTCTATAATAATATTTAACTGAGATTTTCTTAACATTCACTTTATACGTAACAGTAATCTGATTTAAATTCTTTGTACAGTAAAATAAATAGCAAGCATAATAACAAATCACAGAGGCTGTACTGTGGTCAAGTGACAATTTGTTTCAAAGAGGGTTATGAAGAATTCATAAAAATTGCATCCCATCACTTAATCTGTCAGAACATTCTGGTGGTCAGTGGCAAAAAATCAGTAATATAGTAAACACTTGTTTCAAAGGGAAATGACACTGTATGTTAATATTAAAGCTGAGTATTACCGGTTTATTGGTAAACAAATCAAACCAGCTACACTGGTTTTGGCGTACAACACTGAGATAGTGAAGCAGGTTAACGACAATAAATGTAAGATCATAGTTAGGCTGCTCCTATTAATTAAAGGATGAATCAAAATCTAATCTATCAATCATAAAACAAACCTAGTCGAAATTAAAAATTCAGTAGTTAACCAGGTTGCTAGAAAAATGTTGGGACAAGTGGAGAGGAAGAAGCTTAGCGTTTCATCTTGGAGAAGCTTAGAATTTGAATGCAGGACGTATGGAAATTGACATAGGCTAACACTGACGGGCATCAGTTGAATTCTAGTTCATATTCTGCCAAACAATACCCAATTGATGATGATTTATTTATTATCTAATAATATATTCAGGAAGAACGCAGGGAAAATTCAAAACAATCCCACTAATTAAGACATTCAAAACAAATATTATTCACTTAATCTCAATCTCAGTTCAATGCAACTTAGATGATTAGCAATCCGCCCTAGCAATCACAAAATTGTTTAACCTTCCAATGTCAACAACCGTCGCCACACCTCTAGATGTCATCTAATTTTAATGAATTCTCGAGATAACAGTCCACAGTTTCACTAAAGCCTTTTACTATCAAACCAGCTTTTATCACACAAGCCCAACGTCATTGTAACCCTTAGTGGGAGAATTGCTGCTATCTTGAACAAGTCACAATGTCACCTAAATGAGGACTTGTAATAGATCAGGAAGGAATAGGTGTAGGATGGGGAAACATGAAAGTCTGACACCAGTGGGGCCGTTCACTATTTAGATTAAATTGGGAACAAAAAGTTTCCTGCTAGAAAATTGGAAATTGTCTTCATCTCATTCTAGAGGATATAATTCTCATATATCGGTTACACATCAATATTAATATAAACTTACATCAATGCTAGTGTTTGTATTACATATAAATATAGCATATTATAAAGATCAATTGTAATATAAAATTGGATTAATAAGTTTTAAGTTTAAAACACTTTTAAAAGCACTTGTTGTTTAAACAAACGACTAATGGGTTTGACTAGACAAAGAAGAAAACGTAGCTTCATCTAAGTAAAGAGGTGAAAATTGAACATTTAAATGAAACTTAAGTTGTTTCCATAGAAGTAGGGAAAAATTTCAATAAATATGTAAGTACAAAGAGCTTATACAATGGTAGCACGTTAGTCAAGGCACAGGAAAAACAAGAGTGTTGAGCAGTAAAAATTCCTCAAAAGAGGGATTCAAGAATGGAAAGAGATGGAGATGCACTTAAATACTACAGCTATGAGGCAATTAGATTTTAGTATGAAATTAGGACTAAAGTTTCATATCAATTACAACTTTCAAATAGTCTAAAGATATTACTAATTTCAGTGACTTACGTAAAATTGACGCATATAAAGCCTGACAATGGTAAATCACCATAACGTAATAACTCACCACTAGATTAGTTTCTCTGTATTAGTGGAATTGACTCCCTGAAAAGGAAAACGTCTGAAGTGCTAAGATCAATAGTAAATGCTGAATAAGACATTCATTACCTCTAAGGCAGTGGTTCTCAATCTTTTTGAAGCCAGGGAACACAAAACTGTGAAATTTTACTTCACGGAACACTTACAATTCAACATAAACTTTAAAGCAGGTTTTACCCTTTCTACACTTGGTACTTACTACCACTTTATATAACTATAAAATGAACAACTATGTCATTTGCGTTTGCTGATTACAACCCTATCCAAAAATTATTTTAAACTGTATCGATTTTTTTCCATCACCTTTATTTGTGCATTTAATTTTTTTTGCAGGACACTTGAAGTGGCTTCAGGGAACACGCTTTGAGAGCCACCGCTCTAAGGTACCTTGCTGCTTATTCTTAGTTTACAATTGTCAAATCTATAAAATGCTCTGATAAAACACCAGCTGCTTCCCCATGACGCTATATTTTCCACCAGGATCTAAATCACCCCACAAATCCATGTTTTGCCTAACAACCTGACCTACCTCCACCCATGTGATAGATCTAACCAGCTTCTCCTCTCGGCATGTGCATACCACCTCAGCAATTCTTTATCCTATCTTTCTTCCTTACTCTCAAACTACCTCTAATAAATTCATTCAAAATTCTATCTGCTCGTGATATCCCACACATGTACCAAAGCATGTGCAATTCTGCTAATCTATTATTTATCTGACTCTTTCGCATACCCAAAACTGATATATACAGCCTAGCTGCTCTAAACCATTGCCCAATAGAATCTCACCTTAAACTTCATTGGATCCTCCACACACAAAGAACCCATCTTGCCTATCTCCACTCTATCCTATACCGATTCCATGTAATTGATGTTTTTTTTTTCACTTCTTCACCTTCACAATACTTGAAAGCTCCCTCTAAGTGTACAATAATGTCAGAAAATATAACGAATGTCACGTTAATTAGATGAAACTTTCAAAATATTAGAGATAAATCAGTAAAGTTTTCGTTTGTAGGAGTTGCTACATTTGTAACTGCTTCCTGTAATACTGCCCTACAAGATATTTCCAAACTGATTATTATTATGCAAGTAATCCAAAAATCTGTTACTTTCACAGAAAAGACGATGTTTCTGGCTGATTGAAAAACTGACTCGGACTATTCCACCAGGATGACAAGTTTTGGAGGCACTGGCGAGAACGTGAAAAATTTTATGCAATAAATATTTAAGCTTCCAAAACAGGCATAATCTTGTGTTAAAATAGCTTTTCAACATTAACTGAAAACGCATCGGCAAGTTTAATATGACTGGATGAATATTTAATGTCTTCGACAGACATAACAAGTCCACTAAGCTATGATCTTATCATCCAGACCTGTACAGGAAAATTGTAGATAGTCAGAAAATTCTCAGATAATAAAAACATTTTTGAATAGAAAGATAGAAGATAAAATCAAGAAAATCTAGCCAGATTTCTGTTTCAATTCATTCGTTAACTGTATTATTTTTCTTCCGAGATTTTCATTATGTTGCTTTAAGTAGTAAATTAAATCAGCTTGTCTTTCCATTATATCTTCCACAGACTCTTCATCCCTATTGAAAGAAATAAATAGAAAACAATAAATGCAGGCTAAACATTTCCCAGACATCATATTTAAATCTTATATTTGATCTGTGGCTGGAATCATAAAGACCATAAACAATGGTTCTCAGTCATTTTGTCTCAAGACCTTTGGATATTCTTAAAACTTATTTACGACGCTGAGAAGGCATTTACATTATTCTACATTTCGTTTCTAACGTTTTAGCCATTCTGCCTTTTTGTAAAAAAGTAACTGAAGTCCTAATATCATTTTGAAATAAAACTTGAAACGCCTCAGAGACCCTAATATTCAGCATTTTGGGCTTTATGAAACCATTGATGTGTAGATCATTACCACCAAATAAGTACTTACTTATAGCCAACCTCTGTCTGAGGAATTTGAATTTGTGAAAAACTAGCAAATAAGTCGTCTTGATTGACGTCTGGCAGAGGCTTGTCAAGGTTGAATTTAATTGTCTTCCCTGTCAAATAAGGATATATAAAAATATTTGGGCCTAATATAATAAAAAAGAAAACATTCACTACTTACCTAAATATTTGCCTACACTGATAAATGCGATAACTACTTCCAAAGTCATAATTATTTGATAATATATAATAGGCTTGCAGCAGTTGTATTTCTCACAAGCTGGCGTGAAGCAGAATTCGTGAAAAATCGCAGCCAGCAATAAAAGAGACAAATTACCTGAAGTGGTATGTAAAAATAGTGAGTTAGATAATTTTTTATCGCTTTTGGTTGGATGCTATTTAGAAAGCATACTAGTAATAGTCACCTAATGAAAACACATATAATGCCCCATGCTTCAGTACTTGCGTTTTCCTATAAAACAACAGATGCCCTGTTTTTGTAAGACTTCTGTGTTGCCACCGCAGAAATTGATCGTTTATCAATAATAATGACCAGCATATAGACTGAAGACATACTAATGCCGAAGAAGTGTCTATTATACAGTGATTATCGTCACACCATAAAGGAACAATGTAAAGAAGTACTTCTACGACAATCTGAAAGAGAAATTGCAAATGTCGGTGTCAATACTAAAATTCAACATGTGCAATTATTACTATATATGCGTCTGTATGTAAATCTATGCATAAGAACAAACTCACCAAAACAAACAACACTATAATCGATGACCATACGGTGTGCATCTTTTTAAAACGAATGACATCACCAGCACCGAACGAATCAATAAGACCTTCCTCATCATTGTTTATCAGCGGTTCAGTGCTGAAGGCAGATCTCTAAACATGCAACGAAGATTGTAAGTTAGTAATAATGTATAATTATGTTTAAGTACAATTCAAGTGTAATTTACATAAACAAATGAAATGTATAAATCGATTAAATCCCAATCGATACTTACCCCTGCTCTATTCGCACTTTCTAAGCTTACCATAATTGCAGCAACAGATAGTTCTCTTAAAAGATTTACGCCAAACAGTTTCACTCGAAAAAATTAACATGAAAACTCATTATGAAACGAAAATAATGAACTACCACAGTTAGTCCAGTTAATTACCGCATCCCAAGCCATTGGACCTTTCAAACACAGTAATGACTGCGGAGCAATCACTATGGTTTCGAAACAAGTAGAATGCTTTGCAAAGCGAAAGGACGTTCGAAAGTCTTGCAGAATTGTGATTGGAGGATGCAAATGACGTCATCGAAGTACCTCCAGATTCAATGAGACGGTTGTTCAGGAGTATGCTGTTGAGTGCCAAAACAACTCCTAACCCTTTTCCCCGCCTATGGCAGGTTCGGGTACCCATCTTGTCCCTCTGAACGGACACAAGGACGATGTATTGGGCAGTGTTTACTAACAGCTGGTTGCCCATCAAGGTTGCAACCCCTATTATTATTTATCGTTGGTCTACTATTCGTATGGGGCATTCCACCGACGCCAGGGGGCGAGCTCCTACACCTGGAAATTTAGCCTCATCTACCCGTACAGAGGGTTCTTTGACGTGCAAATGCTATCGTACACCACATAGGACCTCGGTTTTACTTCTCGGTATACCTACTTCTCATCCGAAAGAAGGCGAACTCGGAGCCTCTCTCTCCCGAAAGAAACCAACCCACCTCGATCCAGTATCGAACCTAGAACTACTGGCTCAATTACCGAGCGTGCTACCTACTGCGCTATCGAGGAGGGTCTCGAGTATGCTATTGAATGTACGTTTCGGATTTTTAGAGAGAGTTCAGGATTAATACAGAAAATGTTATTAAATAATATTCCCGGGTATTAAAAAAAATTAGTTTAACCACAGCGATTAAAACTTTTTTTATTTAATCGTTTCTGTCAACTGTGAATGCCGCTTAACGACTCCAGAGACGTGCAACCGCACTTTGCAGATTTACACATTTCTTTTCTGGTTGCACGATAACAAGGGGCCACAACGTGCTGAGCATTTGACGTTTTTTAAATCACCCGAAATGTCTACTAGCCATAAGTACCAGAGTTAAAACACTACTATTTGTAGTAACTCAGAGTTAGTAAGCCTGAGATGAGACTCAAAGGTATGTGAAGGAGTAAGCTCGAAAGCAGTACCCTTTTCCCTCCTACAGCTGGGTGGGGTATTCATATGACCCATTTGTACCACAAAAACACGTAAAGACAGTTTAGTAGCATTTTTTGTAGCCCCCCCCCCCATGTATTCTTACGTTTGTGGTGACCGGTTAGGTAGTAAGTTGCGTTGGACACACCAGTTCTCGTGAGATCCCTGAAGTTAAGCAACGCAAGCCCACGTTAGTACCAACTTGGGTGGTTGGTAGAGAACGTTGGGTGCTGCAAATTTCCCCTCTCCTTCTTCCTCTCACCTTCCTCCTCATTTCCCGCGAGCAGCCTCTTAAGGGTTCATCCTGTTATGGCTGCTTGGCTTAACCCCCAACCCATGAAATCAATCCAGGAGTGGAATCAAAACGTCTCCTTCGCCAAAAAGAAGTCGTTCTCTCCGGCCAGGATCGAACCTGCGACACGAACTCACGAGTAAAGCACACAACTATGAACTATTACAGACTTACCTGAGTATATATGATATTTGAGAGGTAATAATACATCATAATACACAGTGGGGAGTAGAGAGGAAGGTAGGCAGCCGGAAGTCATGGGCAAAACTGCTGGACGGTTGATTGACTGATCTGTTGGTGTTTTAGGGCCCTTCAACTACAACGGTCATTAGAGCTCCGTCCATTACCTAGTTCTAATGGAGAGTCTGCACAGACACTATGCTGTTACGACGATTTTTGGGCACTAGCAGCACCCAGTGTTCCAAAACTGCTACCCATGTTAGCACTAACTGGGGTTGTGTTGCTTAAAACTGCGAGAACTGATGTATCAGAAGCAATGCAGCCACTCCCTACTGGACGGTGGTTTGGCGCGGTTGACTGACTACCTACCAAATGCTCCATATCCCTTTTAATCTCTTGAGACCCTGCAAAAGACATAGTTAGCCTATATTCTTTCTTGAAATCCAGATGTGGGAGATTGTTAAGTCTTCAAATGACCACTCATTTATTAAATTATATTAGTGTTGCTAATTAATGATTTGGAAAGTTGAGCGTGGTTGTGGCAAAGCACGTGACGATTATCATCCTATTAGCACCTGGGTGTTTACTTTAGGGGTTGTTGATATAGGGTAAAACAACGCATGGAAGCATGTAGACCGGTAACAACAGGCGGGGCTGACGACTTCTCAGGGCTTTGAGTAGGCTTTCCTGACAATCAAGTGTCTTCGACGTCTTAAATATTACCATTGCCGATAGATGGCGCCAGTAGTAGGAATTGACGGTGATTACCAGTGAATGAAATACAGTACTGGCCTTCTGTTTGTTTTATTGGTGTTTTAGGGCCCTTGACTGCATAGTTGTAATGCAGAGCCTACAAAGGGACAACGACGAAGCTACGATTTTTGGGTATTTAGAAGTACTGTACCTAGCTTTCCCACTTAGCCACCCATGGTAGTATTAACTGGGGTTGCGTTGCTTAACTTCAATGATCAGACGAGAACTGGCGAAATACTGGTAATTTTAAACAAGTAGATGCAGAGGCACGAAATGCGACCTTTCCATAGATAGAGAGGATGAATAACTAAAGGAGTGGTATAATCAGTGGAATGGTATAGCTGGAGTGGTATAGCTGGGGCCCCTCCCTACGACAACCACCTACAGGAATATGTAAATGGTCACCTGACATCCACAGACTAGCACGGGGTCCCCGGGCAAGTGCTAAGCGGGCCCATATGTTAAAGGCGGCACTGGGTATAATTCACGTTGTATTTTAAGGTTCATATCAAATATTGATTTGAACCTTAATTGCTGTATTGAGTGACGGTGCTGAAAAGTAGCAGGTAGATACCATTGCCTTATTGTTATAAGCGTTGGACACACCAGTTCTAGTGAGGTCACTGAATATACAGTAAGCGGCTCAAGCCCACGTTACTACCAACATGGGTGGTTGGTAAAGAACGTTGGGGGCTGCAAATCTCCCCTTTCCTACATCCTCTACACCTACCTCCTCATCTCCCGTGAGCAGCCTCATAAGGGTTCGACCTGTTATGGCTACTTGGCTTACTCCCCAACCCATTAGTGCAACATAACATAACTTTATCCTACCTACATAACTTTACCCTATGTCAGTAAGTTTCGATTCCTCAGCTCTTCGATCTCCAACATAAACATCTGCAGCCCTGGCGCTACCTTTAAATTGTACCCTTAAAATTCTTCAAAAGGAACAATAAAATACCTGCATACTTTGTGCCCCGGTTGCTGCCATGACCAGCAGATGATCCATCTGCCCATCTCCCCATCTTACTGACGCATCTCCCCATGTCCAAATCTCTCATCTCTGAAACGTCTCATATCCTTAAGCCATCTGTGATGAACTTGCTTCTGCCTATCAGCTCTTGATATCACAGATCTGAGGGAGCGGCTTATTGAGTTGGACACACCAGTTCTCGTCTGATCACTGAAGTTAAGCAACGCAACCCCAGGTAGTACTAACATGGGTGGCCGCTTGGGAAAACTTGGTACCGCTAATACCCAAAAACCGTCGCATTAGCGTAGTGTCTTTGCAGTTCCTGCATTAGAACTACGCAGTGGACGTGGCACTAATGACCTTGTAGTTGAAGGGCCCTAAAACACCAGCGAAACAAACAAACATCACAGACCTGAAGAAGGTGTACTGCAGTCTCACTAGGAACTTTTCATCACATAGGACCTCACTTGCCTGCCTCCACTTCATCCCTAAAAAACACGTTACCTCTGTCTCACTGGAAGAACATTTGCTCTTTTACTTGTATCTCCTACTGTTACGACATAGAAGGATTCTTAATTAAAAAGTGAGAACAAAAAAAATTAGTCGATAGTTGAAACAAATTATGCAACATTTGCTAAGGACCTAAATTTGGCAGCCAAAGTTGTTATCGTAAAGAATAAAGCACTTATCCAGTTTCATTTTCATTCTTGAGGATGCATAAGATGTGTAAAAATTACTCGTAAGTTACTTCCGCACTTGGAGGAGTATCTTAATCACTGATCTTTTGGTCTCAAATAGGTCTGTTGAACAAGTTTAAAAGTATTCTGACAAAATAATTTAGTTTACTTGAATAATTTCCGGCGCTATATATCATTTCGATACAAAAGTTTTGAACAGAAGAATAAAATTCTGTGAAGGATTGTGCTCATAACATTTCTTTTGTCAACTAGCACATACTTCAAAAAAATTTTTTTAGGGCGTGATCTAATCCACAGAAACTTACAAACAGATTCATCTATTGTTGAACATGTTTGAAGTAATAGAAGAAATTCGCTTTCATCAGCCTTATGAAAAGAAGTTGAGACAAGGTCATCATGAAGTAAAGACAGTGAATTAGATTTGTCGTCCAACGTCAGTTGCATGGACAATGGACGGTTTCGCATCTTTTGCTTGTCATGACCTGCACATACATACACAGTCCAAAAATCATGGGGATTTTCTTTTTTCTCTTGGTGGGAGTAGAAATTCCATTGGTACAATACGTTTATTGCCCTGTCACAACGCAGAAATGAAACTAGCATTCAGTGAAAGCATACTAGTAAAAAAAATGGGAGACTGCAAATTATACTTATCTTGAGTGAATTCATCTTTCATCAAAGCATCCATAGAAGCAAAATGGTTTTTTTCATTGGACTATTATATAATAGCGGCGAGGTAATTCTGCACTATTCACGACAGAACTGTTAATAAAAAGATTAGAATGCTCAATCTAACATCTTAAAGTTAACTTCGGAAATGCTTATGACCTATTGGAGGTCTCACTTGGAATTGCATGACAGCCTTTTTAACACAATTTTTATATTCCCTACAATCTTTCATCTTTCATGGGAGAAGGAGGGAAGGGTAAAAAAGCTGGCAAACGAGCTTTCATGATGTTTTCTTCCTCAAAGACCTTAGGTTATTTTCAGGTCATATTTCCTTTTCCTCACACCTTTTTAGCGTTTTCCTAGCTTATCCTTGGCTTCCAAATCATGTTCATTCTCGACAATAAGTTTCAATTTTATGAGTGACTATAAAAAAGTTCATTTTGATCGACCACTACACAGTTCATATTTACAATCTACACCAGTCTTACTAGAAGCTCACCAAGAGAGAAAAACACCCTTTTCTTAAAAAAAAAAATAATCATATCTACAAGAGATCTGCGTAAAACTGGAATTCATCTTTAAATTAATCATAATCATTTCATACATACAGCAGTGTAAATACACTTTAGGTCTAGATCCACTCAAACACATAATAAATTATTTAAGCTTTTATTACAGAAAATCATTAGATGAAACTGAATTTCGACATATGTCAGACCTGTGAATAAAACATATCAATGTTATAATTATTTTTACTGACAAAGACACTTTATTAATAGCAAATTTTAGGGGCCCCGTGTGAAAATATCAGAAAAAAATATCATGAATAAAAAATTCATTTACAAAAGAGAGAAAGAGCACTATAAACTTACCTTTTTAATTTGAAATGATTCAACACAGGAAGAAACTAAATTATTTGGCTAAAAAAACTCTTACACGCTGGTGCTATCAGCAAGTTGAAACTTGGAATAGTTTAGTAGTCTATAAATTTATTTAAAAACATTAATTTTATGTGCCTGGAATGTAATTGTATTCTGCAGTACTTTGGTAGATAAATTTTACAGCAAACGTATATAACCGTCCAGATGCTGTAATAGTTGAAAACGAAATAAAAGCGGGTGTTAGAAACAAAAAATCTAATGCAATTGGTTTTTTTATATCAATGTCCTGGCATTTAATATAAATCCTAATATTGGAGATATTTGAACTGTGTTTGTGTTCATTAACTTGAAACTAACATACGCTGCAAGAGATAAGTACAGTACCTGTAATTACTCATTGTCCGGCAAACAGTTAATCTAATATATTATGTGCAAGCTATTCTCTGTTACAAATCAACATTAATTATATAATTCTGCTGCAATAGACTTGATGGACTTCATAATGATACAAATGAAATATTTCTACATTACTCGAGCACTATCCTGTCAAATCAATCAAAATCAACCACTGTAAATATAAGCATCTTGAAAGGCCAAAATGACTACCTGTGGTTAACAAAAATGGTTTGCTATTAATTTTGTAACGCGTTATCTAATAAGTAAATGAGTAAATTGCATTCTGTATTGCTGTACTAATTTTATATGGACTCACATTCTTTAATAATTTAGTATTAATAATAAAAATGCCTTTAAAAATTTATGTTCCCTTTAATAGTCTTGTGAATAACAGCCACAGCAGCCATTCGCAAAACAGGATGATGTTACTTAATGAAATATAAAAATTTGCTTTGTATTAAAAGACTGCGTGATAGACTGTTAATTTTTAACCAGTATAACGTACAAGAATTATACAAAAAAATTGTGTATGCAACGAAAATATTTACGATGTGGTTCCATAACTGAAATATTATTTTCTGAAGATAGGTGACATTTACACATGCGGCCTGGAATATCCATGTTGCTTACTGCTATTGCGCAATACGTCAGATACCATGCAAAATTATAACCAACAAAGCACTAATTTACCTGCCAAAATTTCTATTTTTGTTGTATAATGCGATGTTGGAACACGTGGGATAGGCCGGCATCCTCCCACACACGGGTTCCAGGGTTCCTGACGCCTGGTTGGGGTGCCCCCAGTCAGAGCATGTTCAGTGGACCTCCACACCCGACCCTGCCACAGGCGGGATAAGGGTTAAAGGGTATAATGATGATGATGAAGATAGGTGATATTTATATGCTTCAAACTGAACTCAAAAAGATGTAAAGATTGCAAAGGAATTAGATTAAGCACCAGTCCATAAACTTGAAATTAAATATTTAATCTGGGGTATTTCTTCTCACATTAAAATGATGTACATTTTAAAAAGGAAACTGATTGTGAATTTGGGGGGGAAAAGGGAAGAAGTAAAAATTCAATAAAGACATGTCAATTGAATTACAAGCATTTAAAAAACCAAAGGCAAGCTAAATGTTTATCAGTTCTGTTAACTCCTTTATAACAATACTAATCCAAAATATTTCTGTTACATTGTGTAAATACTGTTAAACGTTAAATATCATCATTCAATTTTGACTCTAATTCACTGTGTAATTTATTTTTTAGCACATGTTGTCAGTTGACCATCACAGTAATCTGCGAACTGCTCTAACTTGGTAAAAGCCGATTGCACTAATAACAACCAAGTAATTTGCATTGCTTTAATCAGTTACTGAATATCGATATTTAACAGTTTTGTATTAAATATTACAGGGAACATATTAGGTTTGGTAGGAAACTTAGGCGTAGATGATTTTTTTTTTGGTTTGAAATTTCTAACTGCCAACAAAACATTTTTATTTAGTACCTATGAGAAAAATACTTTCAACACTCACATCAATATGGCAATTATCATAGATAAAAAGACACTGATATGAATATATGTACACTTTTAATTCTGTAGGAAGATTTTATGCATTTTTTTTAATCGATGTTCATCTACTAAACGTGATATTTCAGTTTCATCGCCGACTTTCATACTAAGAAATTCAGTCGCTTTTAAACCATTTCTTTATGCCCTGAAAATGGTTAGCAAAGAATCAAATAGATGTTACAGGTATGTATACGGCTAATATAATAGTATGAGGTTAGGTTGTTGGTGTGTCAGAAAAATACTAAACGAAAATACGTTATGTTTTTATAAGCAATACATTTTCAGAAATGTGTTTTACGTTACTGTATAATAAAAATCTCTAAACCAAGATTCAAAAAATTTTTTTAGGTTTTTTTACGAATAGGATGATTATGATAATGTAAAGGATGATTAAACACAAAAAATGACCGTACAAAGTGTTGTTGTTGTTATGAAGCGACGTTAATGGTGGTAGGTGGCAAACGCGAGAATTTCAAACCGCAGAATCGATCACATCGAAAACTATAGTTAAAAAAAGTAACAGATTGAGGTGGGGGGAAAGTGGAAAGTCGGTTTCAAAAACTACAGTCTGTCTGATGATTTAAATTGGCATATCAGCAGTCCATCACCACTTAATGACCACTACTCTGTATTTGATGAAAATATCAAACAGAATGAATTCAGCAGTGGAAAAATTGTTTTCCTTATTTCAGCTGCTTTACACATGATCGATTATTTTTTGCAGGGTTGTTAGAAGGAGTGTTAGTTGGGATATATCCACTGATTTGTAATCCCATGCATTACATCTCAAAGAGAAATAACGTTTCACCGTAGCAGCAAGTCAGTTAAAAGTACTAATACAGGTAATACTGGTATCCAACTCCATGGAAGATTACCACAATTTCGCACTAAAAAGAGTAAATACAAAAAATTATTTCCATTAACAGCAGCAAGGCTAAGACTACATTTAAAATATCTTGAATATTTTCTAAATTTCGAGAAGAAAAAACATTTCAACTTCACTTCAAGCTAATGTCCCTGAAAGCGGTCAAAATTTTTTCAAATGACTTGTGAAATAACTAATATAGCTCCGAAATGCGTGTCTTTAAGTCATCATTTATGTAAATTGATTTAGCTACTCTAAATCACTTTACATCCATTTTCAGCTTGCTGCAAGTTTATTTCACAAATGAATTTTCTTGTCTGCCTCCAGCATCAAATCAGTATATGCTCTATTGAGCAGAAAATTATTTTTAGGCATTAATTCCCTTCGAATTTTCAGTTTTCCTCTTTAATATTTTATGTGATAACTGTGGATATTCATACAAGTATTCAATCTAGTTTCTTCAGACCAGTAAACAAACAAAGATTTGCTCAATAATTCATTTTCTGCTAATACATTTAGTAATATACTGTGTAAACATATGTTTAAAACACTGTAATCATGATAATATGGCCATTTATGGTACTAAACAATCCTAGCAGCATCTGTGAAAATCTCCACAACATCCCATCGGGCACAGCATTACCAAAACATTTAATTGTTTAATGTTGGTCTGTCTATCTATGAGATCATTTACAGCAATGGAGAGGGAAGCAATTTTGTCGATTAAAACGTATATTTTTCTTGATCTAGAAAGATTCTTAATGAACCAGCTTCCTTACGTTAGAAAGCACATGTCTATTCGACAGGACAGTGGTCAAACAAAAAATTCTGTAATAGACAGATTATCCTGATTATACTCACTTCGAGTGTTCATGGTTAGAGTAGAGGCAGACGATATTATACAACCTCATAGGGGGATAAGAATTTTACCTCTTAATTGCCGGCTTTTACCATTTCCCTCCTGTGCAACCAACAGGCGCAAATAAGGGTAGTGAAAATCAATAGGACAGAAAGGGGTGTTGATATGAAAGCTACATAACTGCTTTCTGACCGAGTCTACACAGAACGGCTCAATTTTATTTAAGCAATTTAATTCAAATACAGTACAGTTATCCGTGGGTGATGCCTGAAATTGTAGAAATTTGGCGTTTTAAAACTCATAGTCAAATTTGTAGCTTCTCTGTGTGATCATATAATATCATTTTGAGGGACATTCAAAGTGTAAGCACTCAATCGCTAATATTCAGTATCTGACTTGTATCCAATTCAACTGATGGTAATTATTATCAAAAAGTATCCAAAAAAATTTAGAAATTAAATTCCGTATCAACTCACCTTCACTAGGTGTTACCTTGCTTTCCAATACAGATGCCTGTTGATTTCCGTTAACTACTGATTCTTCATTAGTCTGAAGATAATTAGGAGCAATAGCGGCAGTGCATTTCAACTTCATTTCTCCTTGATTAAAATGTTGCTCCCCAACTTTAAATTCTAGACCCAAAACAGACGTTTCTAGACCATCTTCGTCAACGTGTGGCGAATATTCTCGAAGGTGACCTTTATTTGCCTAAAGATAATCAAAACATACACTCATGAAAATTTTTCATATGAAAAGTTAAAGTCTCTATTTATTTTTTTAAGCAATATAAATTTAATTTTAGAAGTATCTTAAGGATAGCACATATGTGGCAGTTTTGGTGACAGTTATTTGAAAATGCAGACATATCTATTGTTCTGTTTAACTCCTATTAAGAAGCTATCAATCACGGAGTAAACATTCAATTTAAGCCAACCTCTGCACATTTTATGTGAAAACTACATCATGTCATACCTTATTTCATACCCGTTGAAAAATCGAAATCAATTAACAGAGAAATCAGATTTTCTATCACATAAGGACTGCTGACGTGGCAAATAAAAAATGAAAATGGGGAATTCGGGAGAAGAGTATAAGGTTCAAATATGCTGACGACACAAGGAAAATATTTTCCAATCACGATGTCATATACAGTAGCTATGTAAGATAGTAAAGTGAGAAATGCCATACAAATCAAATTCTCAACAACTGCGGAGTGTTAACAATCTGAATCAACAGTTTTTCAGATTTAATAGTCGATAAAGTTATACGCCAGCCAACAAGGACCAAAATTAAAATACCTCATCTTATATGAGGTCTCATAAATGTCTCCTTATTTAATTTAAGCTCTTCAACTTAAATGAGGGAGTTGTTTACCAATAATAGTGCAAAGAAATATGCCAACAATTTTTAGTATTTAATGCATTCATAATGAAAAGAGAAAGAGAGAGAAAGAGACGAGTTGACAATACTTTATAACCATATTTCATAATAATTTCTTCAATAATGGATTTGTGAAGCAGATTGTGTGACTGCACAATTGAAATATTTCATGCATCACCGAAGACGTAAATTTATCTTATGACTGTGGTTCAGTTTAGTTGTCTTTCTGAAAATTGCTATGAATTATTTCATGAATTAGGAATTTGAACAACTTTCTATTAAACTAAAGACTTTTAAAATGGTCGCAAACCATAAGCAAGCAAGAATTTGAAAATATCAAATATAAAAACTGTAACCTAGTACTATGTACTGCATTATTATACAAGTGCTTCTCATGCAGTGTACGCCAGTTGGTGGGGAGGGTAAAGTTGGAACGTGACATTACTTCATAATAGCATTGTGGTGCCCTTTGATTTATGTCAAGTAAAGTGCGCCTATGAAACATTTAGTGGCCAACAAACTTTAAAGTACTCAGGAGACCTGCCATGATTGACAAAGAAAAAATATCTCTCATGCACACGCACACACGCGCATATATATATATAAGCTAAGATATAAACATCAATAAAGTATCGATAACTTGTCCATTTGAGCAACGACAGCAAACCTAGCTTCCAACGGTGATATAAAGAAATACAGTGTCAAAAAAAGAGAAAAAAATAGAAAACGTCAGTGACATAAATCGTAAATATAAAAAAAAATCATACGTGTATATATAAATGGAAACGGAAGAGAACAATGGCACTTGAGGACATATAAAAGTTTGAAATGACCACGTTATACAGGTACACAGGGACATGAATGGGCCACTTCAGGACGCAATATAGACTTCGGAAGACGTGATCAGATGTTCAAAAAGATTGCTTCCAATGGAGAGGAAAAAAAGGATAATTGCATCTGTATAAGATGAACATGTTATATGTACTGAGCACTACGTCATTAAACTAATGGCTGCTCGTATGTAGTATGGTAAAAGCAATAATGTGCTGACCGCAGTTAGTTAAACTCCTAATACTATAAGATGAATGGGCCATATCAATTTACCGGTAACTAGAAGTTTCCAAGTTAGTCCACTACCAAAATATGCACCCTGTTATCATCAACCCATTTTGAATTGCTGCATTAAAGTGCAAGAGAAGTAATGTGCATCCTGGTTGATCTAAACTCTTCTTGATTTTATGAAAGTGCTTTTTTTAAAGTTAATACATGTTTCTTTCATTTCAGTCGTGGTTTGTGGCTTAAATTCGCTGACCTTCACACTACGGTGTCTCTCCCTCTTCTATTTTTCATAGATCACGTTTTACATTATCAAGAAATCTAGGCGCTGGAGTCGGGAATGAATCACCTGACCACCGACACCATCATTGGCGCTATGCTGAGGGGACAGGACACCTGAAACACGGTCTCCCGCTGAGGGACCCGCTATGCAGATGCGACATATTGAACGAGGACCAAGTAATGACTGGCTTACGCTAAGGTACAGGGGCACAAGAACGACCTATCCTGAACTTGAAGTAATGTGTCAAACAGTTTCGGGCTAGAGCACAGGAGAGAATGGTAGGTGTTTTTGTCGGTGCTCTGGCGACAAGACCCCGACACTCAGTAAGCACAGCCAGCAAATGGATGCTGGGAAATTGCATTGAATAAATGCTCAATCGTTGAGCGCATAGGACAAACCTAAAAAATGATGCGGGATACATTTCATTTCTTATTGGGAGGGAATAAATACGGGACAGATAGGTGTGGACAAGGGATTGCGACAGGGCTGTCCATTATCACCAATGCTGTTCCTAGTGTACATCAATGAACTGGGGCTCAAGCTCCAAGATAGTGGGCTGGGGTTTCCTCTGGGGGATGGTAACAAATTGCCAGCCATCTTTCAGTGTGATGACATAGTTCTGCTGACAGAGGGTGAGGGAGAGCTCCAAGAAGAACTGGATATCTGTGAGCAGTTCAGTAGGGATTTCCAGTTAGAATTTGGTCAAGATAAAACAAAACTGATGATCATTGGAGAGGATGGCATGCAGCCTAGTAATAAGATGCCAATCAAGCTTGGGGAGAGGGAGATAGAGGTGGTGTCAGAGGTTGCATACCTGGGGGTTAAACTCACAAATGATAGGGGATACTTAAAGGCAATGGAGGAAAACATCATGTGTAAGATAAAAACCAGAGAAGGATTAATAAGGAAACTGGCGTTTGATTCATTCTCAAGGTATGAAATGGTTAGGGGGCTATGGAAAGCAGTAGCAGTTCCAGGGCTAACGTATGGAAATGAGGTTCTGTGCATTAGTAAAAAGGTAAGGGACTGTATGGAAGTAGCCCAAAGAAGGTTAGACAGGATGGCATTAGGGGGAAATAGGTTCACAGCAGTAGAAGCAATACAAGGGGACATGGGGTGGTCTACATTTGAACAGAGAGAAATGATAAATAAGTTGCTATACTTATGTAGGATATGGGGGCTAGGGAAGGAGAATCCGGTATGGCAGGTCAATGCATGGGTAAACAACATGAAGGTATTTACCAACTGGGAGAGGAGGGTAAACCAGATGTCAAAGAAGATAGGCATAACACTGCAACCCAGGGAGAGCAAGGAGGGGGCAACAACATTGCAAAGACTAGTACAGGACAAAGTTAAGGAATGGGGGTTAGGACAGTGGCGGCAGAGTATGGAGGGAAGGGCCGCAAAGAAAACGCTGATGGTGTATGGGAACAAGCTTAACATAGAGAGGGAGATAATCTATGACAATACGTGGGAGAGCTCACTTCTGTTTCGGGCAAGAGCTGGGTCACTGGAGACGAAACAGAGGATGGCAAAGATCACAGGTGGAGAGGTGGGCTGTGGATTGTGTGGGGATCGAGTGGAGGATGTCAGGCATGTGATCCTGGCCTGTCCAGCGCTGGGCCACTGCAGGATGAGTTGGGGAACCCCCACCTTGGAAGAGGTTCTGGGGTTGATGGGTTCTGGTGTGGAGCGGCTGGAGTGGGTGCGAAAGGCAAAGGTACTCCTAGGGTGCTGGTGGAGATCTAGGTATATGGGCCTGGCATGAAAAATCTCGCTAGCAAGGTATCCGTCACAAAGGATTACACATTCATATTCATATTCATATGTGGCACCTAAGTTGTAAGTCGTTACTAAAATGTAAGCGTCCTATAGGTGCTTGAGATCAATAATTCTGACTGGGATGATTCCTAGTCTTCTACCTAAAATAGCCCACTTGGACGAATATGTCCAAACAGACTTCAGAGGTGTCGAACTCATATCTGAAGTCTCAACCTATAATAATTTGACATAATTCTAAGAGGTAATAAGTATAGTAATAATAATAATTATAATGCGTTTTTGATGCGATTCCAGGTATAGTGAGAGATTCAGATAAATTCCAGGTATAGTGGCAGATTCAGGTAAATTCCAGGTATGGTGCCTGACTTTTGCTTGCAAATTGTGCTGTTTTTACAACATCGGGAGAATGATCTTAACTTTTCGACGAAATTATTAAGCTATTTTCATAAGGGAAGTTATTTGACAGCCGTTATACAGTATAAAAACATTTTTTTTGCCACAGCGAGTATTTTTTTTCCAAAAAAATTTCATATAATTTTATTTCGTGGGAGTTACGCGCATTACGAATTGTATCTCAAGAGGATATTTTCTTAAAGGCGATCAATACAATCAATCCTTGGATTATACCGTACCGTAGAGTAGTGCGCTTACTTTGGTCTTGTATGAAGAAAGTCAGATAGTGAAAATAAAACCCCTTGGGGAGTGACGGAAAAGCATATACTTTCTGTGAGTACTCTTTGTTAAAAGTCCACAGGAAAGATATGGCCCAATAATACTTGCCAAGAACCCTGATGGTGTTACATGTGTCGTTAGTCCGTAGATTTGACGTTAGTAATAACGACAGCAACACAAGTAACATTTAACACTGTCAAGTTGCTTTTGAATTTGGTGAGATATGGTTTTTAAGGACTGCGTTCCACCCCTATCAAAAGAAATGTATGTCTTATAAAATTTAAATTTAACTAATATTACTGATAATAAAGATTTCAAATATTCCAATTATTTCTAAACAATTTATAAATACTGCAGTTTGCTTTTCCAGGGGTGGCCGAACAGTGTAACTCTTAAAACATCACGGTACTGCACAGTTGTTGTTTGTTGGTGTTTTAGGGCCCTTCAACTACAAGGTCATTAGAGGTCCGTCCATTGCGTAGTTCTAATGCAGAGACTGCACAGACACTACACGAATGCGACGATTTTTGGGTATTAGTTTTCCCAAGCGGCCACCCATGTTAGTACTAGCTGGGGTTGCGTTGCTTATCTTTAATGATCAGACGAGAAGTGGGGTGTCCAACGCAATAAGCCTCTCCTATTGCACAGTTAGAGAACCTAGAACATTTGGGATTTGACGTATCCTTGCATGTTTTAAGGGGCTGCTGAAAGGGGTGTGGTACGGTCAGCAGGCAGCCTTCCTCTATTCTTTCGTTTAAACTTTCTGTCCTACCAGCATCTACTTCCTATGATCTTGAGCTTTGTTGGGTGCTTTTTAGACTACGTTGAGCTCTCTAAGACTCTTGCCTAACGGACCTAAAGCCCAGCTATGCCACTGCTTAGGCTTTATCTTTCCTTCTTTGCTTGCTTCTATCTTCCTTATTTTTGCCTTTTGTTTGCTCCTTCCAAGCCTTTTGACTAACCGACTCTGTTTTAGGCGGTAAATGGGTCTGTCATAGAAGAAAAAGTTTCAAAAGATGGAATATACTCTTCCAGATATTCAAGAATGATATAAGTGGAGTATAAGTTAAAATTGGCTTAAGTTGATGAAAAAATATGTCTACTCAGCATGTATTGTTGAAATATTGCGAACAGTAGCATTCAATGAAGCTCAGTTTCGTAACTTTTTTAATTACCATCCAATTAAATGTTTTTTCTTTTTCCCTATTCATCTTTAAAAAAAAGATGAGTTAAAATTCAATATTTCTAGTGAGTGGTGCAACTAGGATTCACTCAAAAGCAATTTTACAATTATGGGAGCATAAAGAAAAATGTTGAAATCAAATAGTAGCGCTAACATTACAAATTTATTTGATTTATATTCTTTCATTACTTTTGTCTGACTGATAACTATCACCTCTTTATTTTTCTTAGGAGAATTGAATGTCAGCTCTGTCCTATAAAGCAACATTTCAGTTTAAGATGGACAATTAAATTCGACTATTGCAGTACATTGAAGGATCCTTTTATAATAAAGAAATTTCGTTGCAGTTGTACATAAATGATGTCATCTGTATGAATGTAGGATACCTATAAAATATAAGTTTCTTTTCCTTTATAGCCTACTGTACTTGGGCAATTTGGTTTCAGAGAGGAAAAAAATGGCGAAAATTTTTTTTCACCCACTTCTTGCGGTTTATGTGAATGCCTACTAACAAAGAGTCACAACGACATACATTTTTTTTTATCTAACATTGTATTCTCCGCAAACATCCATCTAAAGTATGAACTTCAATAACACTGATATAATCAATCACTGTATTACACCATGTATATAGACCGGCCATTGATAGTAGCTTCTGCTCTCTCTCTCTCTCTCTCTCCCTATATACAAGTTATACATCTAACTAACTGCAAAAAAGGCGGGGAGAAGCACAATAAAAATGTCCCTACAACAGTCTAAAAATTCATTCTCAAGAATATTCAGATCATCCTTATAGTACATGCCTAAAAATGAAGTTTGGGAGATATAGGAATGTATAGTGCATACTAAACAGTTAAATCTCTTTTATCATCATATAACTATGAATTGCTCTTCTTCATGTACGGAAATCTTGACGTTAAGAAATTTAAATCAACGAAGGTATTAAGAAGGAACTTAAATTCTTCTAGAAATTCAGTATTTCAAAATTGCAGACTTTGAATAAAAGTATTTCTAGTTATCACATATGGAAATAAACACCTGTCATTCTTTATTCTACATAAAATGTAATGGTGTTGAGTTATAATAAAATATGGTTAAAAATATTTCAATCGCATGCTAATGGACTAATGTGAATATGGGAATAGATGCCTGAATAATAACATTTCATATTAGAGCTTTATGAAGCGTTGAAAGAGACACTACACTTGGACAGAATAATGGCATACTCAAAAGCAAACATCTTGTGAGCCGCCTTGTATACTTCTTTCTGAAAGGAGTGATCGTAAAGATATAATAGCCTGTATTTTTCTGGTCATTTTTATTATGACCATCAAGTGTTCCCAAGGTGGGTATATTCACTGGTAATATTTTTCTTATTTGAACTCAATACTCACTTTTAAAGATCTTATTGATCTTATGAAGGAAAACGATAAAATAAATCCCATTTTTATAATGGGTTTACCTTTCCACCGTTTACACTCCAAGATAACACAGCAGCCGGTTTCGATCGGTAAGAAGTACAGTTTACTTCCACTGTGTCACCAATGTGATATTTAGCTAGTCCTCCAGTTATTCTTGGACCTTCTTCAGGTAAGTCTAGAAAGTTAGAAAAAAAATTAAGTTTAAAAATGCTGTGTTTACATTAATGGATATCAAATACAGGTACTTTCAAAAATATTAAGGACATATGTCCAGCAACATTTTAATCACTTAATTATATCTAACATACTAGGCCTGGTGGGACGGCTAGCTAATGGATGGGTCTACTGTGATCTCATGACAGATAATGACTATAGCAGCTAGTGTTTAAATCCACATCCAACAGCTGGCCTATGATATTCCAGTGTCCTCCATACTGCCTCTCCCTCTTCATCCTCTTATTACGCCATTTCGTATGCCCCACAACGCCTTCCTACCCTGTCCTTTTTTGTCGTTATCTTGCACTACCCTGTTTCTGTCCCGACATTTCGAATTCATTAATATCTGACCCTACTGGCACTGCCGCGACAGTACTGCCAACTAGACTATCTAGCCGGCTGGGATAGCTGAGTTCTCCTGTGCAGTGGCGTCACTGCACTGGGTGATGCCAACTCTAGCGACGCCTCTGCTCTCGTAGCAGGACGGCAGATATTGTCCCGTTTACACCGTGCAGGCCACAAATAGCGTAACATAGATCACCCTTCCTTTTGAAGTTTGACTTTACTGCACTTTAAAGAGCTTTTAGATTTACATTTCATTGCGTTCATAGACGTCAACCTCCTTCATTCTCTAACAATCCCATATCTCCGCCTACGGCAGGGTCGAGGCTCTAGATCGGCAAGCAAAAACAGAAAGGAAAACGAGGGAAGAATAAGGAACATAGAAACTGGAAGAGTTAAAAAGAAATGAAATTCATGGGCCAACTAGTGGACGACGGTTTTGCATGGCTGACTGCCGACCAAATGCAACGATCCTTTCTGTCGTTATGACATGCAGGGATATAGTGGAACTTGCATTTCGGAAGCCACACAAGTAACATGCCATTTTTAAAAGTACCGTATTGTTTTAATGAATTCTGAAATCCCAATGACTATTTTAAGGTTCACTCTCAGAATATACTGGCATTTAAAGGTGCCGCATACTATGTAAACTTTTGGCACAATATGTGACCACTAGTCAGAGCTATTCTTTAGATTGAATTGCTGTTATCGTTAGCATAAAATTCGCCTTATGCATGCTATTAAACTAGGACACAAAGTGTATTTTAGATTTCGGTGCTTGAATAACTTGTTCAGCGGTTGAGGGGCTAAATGACAGGTCGTTGTGGTCATCCTAAACGAATTATCAAGGAGTTAATTTCCCCGTGGCCATTAAACTTCATGGTCAACGACTTTGAGAATTAACAACTCTGGACGTCTGCACATCAAAATGGTTCAACAAGGAGAAACAAATGTTGATAATTTAACTTAGCTGAAGAATCTCTCAAATTGCTTCAAGCTGTAATGTTAAAAGTTAACGGGCGCAAGTAATTGACAATACAATAGGACAAATCGTCAATCGAGCTGCAAAACGGGAGAGAAGTGGCAAGTTTCACTTCAGAAAATGAACGTCATAAGCAGCCTTACAAAACCAATCAAATGTTCACAATACACTATGTAAGTAGCGTTAGCCCGTTGCAGTTTTTACCTCAGATAAGAGTATTTAAGTGAACATCACTGACATAGATAATCGGCATTTCTTATTTACTTCTAAAACAATTTTTATTATGCCATAAAAAAAGGTATTTTTTTTCTGCTGGCAAATCAAACAAGAAGTCTGAATTCAATTAAATTATTCAATAATTAAAACTGCGTTTCTGTTAATTAAGTTAAAACGTAGGATGAAATATGCACCAATTGAGGGCTCTGTACAGAGTGGGGCTCCTGGCTGTTTGAGAGGACTAAACAGGTTTAAACTTCATGCTAGCCCTTCGTTTCCTCTCATTCCTATCCGGCCAACAGAAAGCAGTGCACAACCATAAAACCTGCCCCTATGTTCATTTGCACCTATCTTCACCTTCCTCTCCTATTTACCGCCTGCATTCTTGTGATGGACTTAACAGTTCCTCCTCCACTCTACCCAAACCACCTTAGTCCATGCTCATTTCCTCTGCGATGGCTTTCCCCCTAATCTGCTCTTCAACGCAATATCCAACGCAATACAGTTGCTCCCCGGAGCTGTGCTGCGTGCCAATTGAGCGGGAGCGGCGAGTTGCGTTGGACACACCAGTTCTCCTCTGATCACTGAAGTTAAGCAACGCAAGCCCAGTTAGCACTGACATGGGTGGTCGTTCGGGAAAGCTGGGTACTGCTAATACCCAATAATCGTCGCATTAGTGTAGTGTCTGTGCAGTATATGCATCAGACCTACACAGTGGACGGGTCTCTAATGACCTCGTAGTTGACGGGACCTTAAACTCCAACAAACAAACAAACAAAGCCAATTGAGCTACCAACCATTACAAAGTTAGCCAACCCTTTTATTTACAATTATTTGTCCCGGTGATGAGTATACGGTATACAGTAGGTACGAGTAGACGGTTAGTACGAGTATACAGTAGGTCCTACTCATTTATGATCCTAACTGCCCTTGCCGCCTTATGAATCGCAAGGATAAAGGAGAGAAACAGGCAGAAAGTAAAGGATAAATGTAGGGCAGAATGATAAAGAGGGGGACAAAAATTAACAGACTAGAGATGATGTAGTTTTTAGACCACAACTCGTTCGGTCACCTCTTACGACATACTGGAACTGCCGCCGGTTTTGCGTCTGAACGGCAGTCGCTTTTCCGACTAAATGCCATAATATTTTTGGCTCTTACAACTTTTAGGCACATAGCGGGCCTAGAGTATGCTTGGGAACCAGTAAAGACGTAAAATGCCCATACTGTATAGTAGTTACTAAGGTGATTCCAAATGGACGCAGGGGCGGATCCAGGGGGGGGGGGTCCCTTCAGTGCCTCAATGGGGCACATATTTCAATTGATGCATGATTCAACTTTGCAACTGATGAGGCATTTTTGCATTTGCTGTTCCCATTTCTATACTGCCAGTCCAATCTGCAGTTTGTCAACCACTGAAGATAGGACATTGTCTAAGGGGCAGTAGAGGAACTATTGTAATTGCTAGCTAGATTCATACTAAGGGATGCTGAGTATTTAAAAATTTTTGGGGCGCACATTTCTTGAAGTGCTACCTCTTGATCAGCCCCTTAATGAACGACATCCAGTCTTACTTCTTCAGAACTATCAGTGAGTCCTGATTTAAAAGTAGGATTTCTGGGTCCTATATCTATTTATTTGTGACCTTACGTGCTGTGCGGTTGTTAGGCATACTCTTCCTGCTTTAGTACTTCATCATCATCATCATACCCTTATCCCGCCTGTGGCAGGGTCGAGTCTGCGAGTCCAATGAACATGTTCTGACTGGGGGCACCCCAGCCGGGCGTCTGGAGCCCGCAGAAAATATTGGCTGAATTGACTGTGGGGGGGGATGCCGGCCTACTCCACTTCCAAAACCGCATTACACAACCACAATAGAAATTTTTGGCAGGTAAATTAATGCTTTGTTGGTTATAATATTGCATGGTGTCTGACCTTTTGCACAATAACTACAATTCAACAGGAGTCAGGTTCATTCCCTTCCTGCTATAGTACTTCACATAATAAATTTAGCCTCCAATAAACTCTGATCTCATAAATAATTTGAGTAACACAATGAAAATGTCTCGTACTTGAAAATGAATTGAAATGTATTTCTCATCAGTAAGCACACATAGGCCTAGTGAAAATATCAACTTTCCATTATCTTTTCAATTCAGTGTATTACTGTAAAAGCTCCAAAAGCTGAAAAACTTGCAAATGCCTCCAAAAGATGGCGCTGCTTGTATAGAAAATGAAATGTAAGTCCATTCATTCTAAGAGCCTGTTTATATCTCGTACGATTGTTCAGGGTTTGTGAACACTCATGCTATTAACCTAGGCTAGGTGCGAACCTGCATACTTTGAGCTCCAGTAGCAGGAATGCTGCATTAATTAAGCTATCGAAGTCAGTAGGATGCAATTTACTGACATAAAACTCTGAAAGAGCAAGCACGTTGGCAAATTTTAATTGCCTAACTACTTGGTGAATAAACAAATAAATACTGCATGCACATGGACAGCCTAGCACTGTACTCTTGCTCATTTTTGCAAAGACTGCATAGCATAATGAGCATAATAAATAGGAGTGCGCCAACACCGGGAAAGAACTTTGCACCACGCCTTGATACTTCATAAAAAAATGTCCTATAAAATTTAAGTTATTAAACGTAATTAAAATTTTGTACATTTTAATGTGTCGCGGTATCTTGCACTTCCTAGTGCCAGATGTGCGTCACAACATTTGCAAACATTGGCAGCAGTGTTTTGATTTTTCTTTTTTTAATGTTCGCTCGCCATTATTTCCTAAATACGTAAAGTTGTCCTTATGATATCCAACTTTCCACCTACAGAGAGAGAGAGACAGCACATCGCCAAAATAAGTGCCACGGGTCCCGTTTCTAAAAATTACTAATGGGACACACAAAATTTAATCGTGTAATTTAATGTTGTAATGACTTTTAACGCTTGATATATTAACTCAGTTGCAAACCTTGCTACAGCGCCAAGGTTTGTATGCAAAACTCTTTGATGACATTTTTAAACATGCACGGACTATTTAGATAAGGATCCAAGCTTCATTATTTAGTTCATTACATCACCACCCAAGCTACTCCCACCCTATGTAGGAGTTATGACGTTTTCTTAGTCTGCATTCTGCCATTCCTGATTTCCTAACCGTCCTAATGGTCAGTCAACGTCTCTTTTGGCCTTCCTCATCACATGACTTTAACAACTACAAGTATTTTTCTTCAATTTGAATGCTAATTTCATCCATATTTTAAGTATGTATCATCCTCAGGATTTTTCTTTTCAACCCCTTTGACCTATATAATTCTTTTGGTCACTCCAATGTCCACTAAAGCCGTCCCTTTAACAGTATTGAAACCATCTTATCGTACTATTTCCTTCTCACTAAACTGCGCTTCATTTACCACTTTATTGCAAGACCACTTTCCTATTTAAGCTCTTTAAGTTTTATTCACCATTAAGGCCCCTCAACGTTTGGGCCAACCCTAAAATCCGAGTTTACTTCCATCGTCTTATACGAATCGTTCCTCACTAGCATGAAATAATTTTCTCAGCACCACCTTTATTTTTTCTTCAAATTTCAACAGTTGTTGTCCATCTTCTCCAGCTGTTCCTGGCTAAAGCGGGTGTTTCCTTTCAGACGAGAGGGAGTGAAAGCAGTTCCGATGTTACCACATCATGTAGGAAAAATCTTTCAATACTGAGAACGATATGCTGTACTTGTGACTAGGCAAATTTTCCAGGTGTAAGAATTCGCCCCCTAGTGTCGGTAAATGATTTCCTAATTAATTAACTGATTAGCATCAATAGTTTGTCTGGGAGGACACTGCTCTAATGGCATTTCGCCAATCGTCACTTTCTGGTACTGTAGGGCTCCAATCTTAGTTATCTTTAGCATCATTCTGGTTTTCCACAAAAACTTCAATCTGGTCCTCTCAATTCTGAAATCTTTTATTACTAACTGTCCTGCCTTTCTCATTACACTGTCCATATTCTGCGTCTTCCAACATAATTGTAGCCTCTAAACCGGCCCAGGGTGATTTGACCATGCATAACCGAGTTTAATGTGACTCAACCAATTACTTTCTTTGCAAAAAAGAAAAAGCTTTAATAATGAGGTTGGACTGAAATAAATTGCTGGAATTTAGCCAAAGCGGTTTTGTGGCACTGTCCAATCCGGAAGTAAGCAACACTTGTTCAAATTCGCTTAAGCTACTGATGTTTTTTTGAATTGAAAGGGTATAGAAGGTTTCACGTTTCCGTATGGCGTTTCTAATCATTTTATTGACTTGCATCTATTTGCATATTGCTCAACTTTCTATTCAGATGGATGTTTTGCAATTCATTTCACATCTTGGTTCACCAGCCCTTAAAATAGTGAAGCAGGAAAATAGTGATAATGATGACCACATCTCAGTTTTGCTTGAACATTCTGTATATAAAAAAGGACTTCTTTACCCCATTTGATATGGTACCCGAAAATCTCTTCATGGTCCTTTCGGTAATCATGTATATTAAACTACCGTCCTACATTTCCTTCATGAGTTCTTGTTGTCTCTCCTGTTTTTTCCTATTCTGTCAGCGCCTATTTCTCCTTGGACATTTCGACCGAACATAGGCTCAATTCTGGTCAAGTCGAGTGATTCAATTCTGATTGGAAGAAGCCTTCTGGGACACATTTTTCATGTTTCTCAGAAATATTAGGCGATGCCCTGTAACGAAGGGATGCAAAAGGGTTTTCTTGCACTCACAGCAGACTACCAAACAGGTTACATTTCTATCATAGTAACCCATATCACGTGCCAAGATCCCCACCCTTTTCAGGCCTACATGCAGACCGTAGCATTACACTTTCCTATTGAAGTGAAAATATGATACCAACTTATAAGAGTTATGCAGATATCCCCCCCCCCCCCCCACAGTGTGATGAACTGGTTATTGTTGTTCAATCAACTAAAATTGCAATAGCAAATCCTAATCCTTTTCCCGTCTGTGGCAGGGTCGGGCACCAATTTTGTCCAACTGAACGGATACAAAGGTGATTTATTGGGCAGTGTTTTTCCACAGCCGGTTGCCGACCAAAGCTGCAACCCCTATGTTTATTTATCGTCAGTCTACTGTTCGTTTGGTGGATTCCATCGACGCCTGGAGGCGAGCTCCTACACCTGGAAACTTTGCCTCATCTACCCGTTGCCTAGAGAGGGTTCTTTTAGGTGCAAATGCCATCGTACACCGCACAGAGTCTTTTACTTCTCATCCGATAGAAGGCTCACTCGGGGCCTATCTCTCGCCCGAAAGAAGCCAACCCGCCTCGGTCCAGTATCGAACTTAGACCCACCGACGCAGCGCCACCGAGGCGGGTCAGTCAACAAAAATTGCAATAACAGGTAAAATTGATTAACAATTTGGCCTTAATTCTGTGCCGTTGGAAATTTCCATAATAATGTACATGTATGTGTGCCAATTACATAATTTTCTTATAATTAATCATCAAAAATCATAGTCATATTAAATCTTATATTTATCAATAATTCCAACTCTAGACACGCTGACTACTACTGCATTAGGTATGATTTAACTATTGATTTTGATCAGGGAAATTTATTTTGGGGATAATTTCGACTAAATAATACAATTTTAATGTCTAGACATGGAATAAACTAAATTTGCAACAAGGATTTCAATCTGTATCGAGTAAGACTGACAATAACATCGAAAAGAGTATTAACCTTAAGTTTTAGATATTTTCAAATATTATTTTATTGTATTGGTCTGAAGCCGAGGAGGTTAAAATGATTATTACTACTCATTTCAGTGTTTAGCATTGTGCCTGCATTTGTTGGGCCTGTACCAGGAAGCTTTCCTAGGCGACGTATGCATTTATATGCCATATAAATCTCTTCCACGTATAATGGATATTTTAATTTATTCGTAACTTTATCCTCTTGAGAGATCCCAATGCAATGAAATTCAATTTCACATTTTCGTAGTAAGAAGAGTATTTTTTTCATTTGAAAATAAATCGTACATTTAAATCATAGTGGTGGACGACGCAACAATAAGTTTTATGTGAAGGAAAGCTTGAATTTCACACATTCTCAAAGAAGATGGAATTATTAATGGTCCACACTAGCTACTTCATTGTTATTGCACACATGCATGAAGGATCCTTTGAAGAAGTTAAAAGTTAAGATAGCTCTCTCTCTCCTTTTTTTGTCGTTTTTTTACGTGACACCTATAAAAAATTTAGGCACATTGACAGTTGTTGATGGACAGTATACAAATTACAGTGAACTTCACGTGTCGACAATAAAGGTGATAATGTTTATATGTATTTAACGAATGGGACAATAAAAAAATTAGGTACCTAAAGCCAAAGGTGAGGCTTTATAAGGGACGACAATGATACAGTATTTCATTTGACTGAAATTCAGGCTGCAGTTGGAATCATAGCAAGTACTTCTACTTCGTATCAAGTAACGCAAACAAAATATAATAAATTTAAAATTTACTGGTACATAAAACTACGATACCTTACACAAAAAAGTAGGATATCACGTTTCCTCTAACAATAGTAATTTTTATAAAGGTTTCTGGAGTGGAAAAAAGAAAGAAGGTGATGGATTATGCAACTTACAAGATAGTCAACTCAGTCTTTATTAATGGTTTAACAGTCTTCAAAGAAAAATTTGGACCAATGATGTGTATAAATGGGGAGACTGTCCAACGTATTGCCTTCCTCCTCCATAGACAAGAAACGGGAGGTGAAAGTATAAAGGCAGACCAAAGCAAGATCACATGTGACATTTGTCTATATACTACACCTTCATATACAGAAATATATATCGTCCAAAAAAACCTGGCAGAAAAGTGTACATGATAGACAGAGAGAGACAGACACACACCCATCACGAGGGAAAAATGCCAAAAGTGAAGGCTACTAAATTTCATAACCCACTCTCTACCAATAATAGACATAGTGAAAACGAATAACCCTCCCTCCTCTCTTCCTCTCTACATTTATTGACTTCATTGAGGACAAAAGATCGCCATATAGCAAAGAAAGCTCACAAAAACTCCAATTTTTGAAGGCAGTAAAGCATGAAAACCCCATCTTTGATACATAAGAAGCTAAGCTGGAGGAGTCTTCCAAAAGTAATTCACATAGAGGATGGAGTTATGGACTGAATTGAAGATACACACACACACGCACAGTACTGAGAAGAAAACTGATTTCATATGGGTGTCAAGTTAACTCATCTTACATACATCACTACTATGGCATCCCTTCTATTGCATCTCCATCTAGGAAAAAAATAATACAGTGAAACACTACCTAACTTTCACGCATTGTGATGCCGGAAGATCACGAAACACCCTTAAGTTATTGGCATTGCAGTACATACCATAGTTATTTTAAAAAAGAAAAACTCATCCATTCATTTTATCCCATATATTTATAGTGGCGCTGCTACTTCATACTACTACATGGTATTTTCAATAGACATGTAAGAAAAGGATGACAGAATCTAGGGAAGTGAAAAAATAACATGCAAGAAGGATAAAGAAACAGGCGCTGCCGCAAGAATACTATAATGGTGTATAGGTAAAACACTAAATAAAGAAGAAAAAAATTTAATACTTTTGGGAGTTAGACAAAGAAAAAAAATTTTTTTGGTGGAAAAGCATTCAACCAAAAGCAACATCATGAGCCTCTTCCTATACGGTTAGTCGATGATAAGAAATTTATTTGCAATACTGTTGGATCTATCTCACCACACAAGTAGATAGATTGTATATAAACTGAAATCATATTAAAGACAAGTTATAAAGCAAGAGGATTTTCTATGGTTCCCATAGAAGAAACTATACAGGGATGTCTGTAAAATACCATTGTTTCTTTGATAGCATCTCATATTTATCAGTGAATAACAATAAAATTAGATTTCATAAAAGAAAAGGGACAATATTCACATACACATTGACTACCACATATAGGCGTTCAAGTCAGAAGCCATTTAGTATTTTTCTTTCCACATTTAAACATCATACAAGAACTTAGACTGGGGTGAGAAAGTCTTTCGCTCTCCAGGGCACATGAGAAATCACTAGTGGGCCACTCGACTAAAGTGATTTTCGCATAAGGAATTTTAGTTTCATTCTGATCTTTCTTAGTCTAGTTTCTAGTTCCTAATTTATTCCTATTAAATTAGTTTGATGTTTATTTCAGTATGTTGTCATTTTTTGACACGAAATCATTAAAAAATCCATGCGTGTCTGTTGACCCTAGTTTGCCTAACCCTGGGTAATACGTAGATGGCTCACTGTATGTGCTCTTGCCCCAAACTGCTCTGAAAGAGAAAGAACCTGCTTCAAAGTTACAGTTTCGTAATAACAACTGCAAAACCAAGAAAACCTAAATCAAAATAATAGGTAAATGTAATTTGAGGGAGAGATAGAGAGACGGGGGAAGGCAATAATTGATCAGATTTTAGGAGGCTAAGAATGAGAGTAAATTAGTTGACTGCGGAGTTTAGCAAGTGTCCATCTTGGCCTGCGTCGCCCCACAACACCTAGATCACATGGAAATCAATATTTCTCCATATACAATAAGTGATTTTCAAAGTTAGTGTCAGCAGGAAGTGGACTGCGAAGAATGAGGATAGCCATTTTCAATTCAGTGTACTTTAAATACACTTAATTCATTCAGGCAATGATTTTTTTATTTTAAAGTTACTCCACCCCGGTTTTGCCGCACAATTCGAGCTGAAAATTTTTTGAAAGGGCTGGGGTGGAAGGCATCATCTGTCTTTTGTCGCAACTGCAGATAATGTTAGGCAGTGATGTGGCAGATCATACCACTATTCGAGTATACGTTGGTCTAATCTCAGCGCGTATTAGTAAAAATCAACTTCTCACCTTCAGTGATTTGTACTACTGGACTAGTAGAGTCAATAGATAATAGTAATTCCAGGATCGTATTTCAGAAGAGGAAATTAAAACCTGAAGTTGGTTAATATCCAGGAAGGTTTACCAAGGTATGATGTGATGACGTTAAGAAGAATGATAACCGACCACCTAGTCAACAGAGACTTGCTTGAGGTTAAATAAAAAACGAACAAAAGACTTGATAAAGGCATCCCAAACTGATTTTTGGCAAGGTCAAATGACATACAGTAACAATATACAGTACTGCATAGAAGGGCCACCAAGAGTATATCTTAGTTTCGAAAAGGTGTAGGTATCCGGATATATGTTCTAAGTGCAGTCACGTTTATGTAACGTTATAAAAATATTGTCACAAACAACTGATGCATTATCATCTGTTATTAAATTCATAAAATTAGCTTTAGGTTGTCTTAAGTCTATCCATAGCTGAAAGACAACCAACATAGACTGACTACTGTATATCAACCACCTGATGAGACAAAAATAATTTCTTGCGACAGATTTCTTTTGTCAATTCATTTGACACGGAAATGATGTGACATTTCTAGAAACTAGTAACGGCTGAATACTTTCAACATGAAATGCATCTTAAAATATATAAGCCACATAAGCATCGAAAAACTGTTGATCCAAATACAAAAGTGCTACTTTTTTATACTAAAATATTCCTTTTCTTACAACAGTGTTTTTCCTTATAAAATGTACTTTGGCAGTATTTTACAATTTAGAAAGAAATGATTGTTGTCATGATGTGGATAATGGAAATACAGCATCACAAAAACACATCATTACAACAAAAATATGTCTCAGCTAGGGTTTTATTTTAAAAAGACATTATTGACGCGAAAATATATACTGAAAGTATATATTCATGTTATTTTCTTATGTGCAATGTCACACTCATGCAATAACACCTGTCTAAGCGGAATTGTGAATTGGTAAACTAACTGGTAACGACTTAAGTATTGCAGTTTCCAACTGAGTTTTATAAAGTAATGTCTTTTTTTTAGGAGGGTTTCTAAATTTTTAACTAAGATATCGCACTTATATAAAAACTGTCCAGAGACTTCCCTCGAGGGCTCACTGTTAGGCAAGGCGCAAAATGAGACGCAGGGTGGAGCAGCCCTGCGAAATTCTGCTAGCAGGCAATCACCGCACATTGAATCGTAGTTTTTCGCCATACTTGAATCAAATAACAAGAGAACTTCTCTGTTTCGCACCGCTTTTTGCTATTGTCACACAAACTTCACCCAGGAAACTGCGGAATTGTCACTGTGCTCCGTAGGGTCACGTGGCGCAGGCACTGAGTACCGTCACCCTGCGACTTAACATGCGCAACTACATCCTATCATGTGAGCCACAGAAATTTATAGTGAGTCACTCTGCGTCACCTGCGGAGACTGCGTCTCATTTTGCGCTGGGCCTTAGTGTCATTGAATTGTGAGTCCATGGTTGCAAATTCGATGCTGGTCACTTTAGGCATGTATGACGTCACCAAAACAAAGTGATAAGCAAAATTTCAAAGTGTAGGAGTTGCTTTACATGGCGGCACGCCGAAAAAGAAATCAGTGCCAGAAGGAGATAACATGTTAAATAACCAGAGGTTGGCTGCCACATTTTACAATTCACTCTTGTGTCTGTGGTATTTACAGTTACCCAACATTGGCATTAGCGAGAAGAGGATTAGGAGTGATGACTACGACAACATAAATGCATAAAGTCAAAGCATGAGATATAAAAATCACACGTGGGAAACACTGCAGAAAGGATGAGATAGAGAGATCATCTTATCGCAAGATAGGAGTAGGAATTGTTTACATCCATCATTGAAATTTAGATCCTGAGTGGCACACATGATACAAGTAGGTCAAAACAAACGTGCGAGGAGATTATACAGCAGAATCTCCAGTGAATCAGGTAGATATTGACCTGGAGATAAAGAGAAGAATGTGGAGGGTATTTTCAGTAGTTCCAGGGAGTGCCCAACCATAGGCAATATGTATAAGGGCACGACAGTGCTGACGATGATGGTGTATTCGGTAACTCAATGAGGACCAATGTCAGAGGAGAGGAAGGGAAGGGTGTACAACCTGATACATTTATCAGGATGGCCCTACACTACAATCCACACCTTCCTTTTTCTTGTGGGAAAGAGGGGGGGGGGGCTATTGTCTTACTTCCCGTCCGAATAAAGTGTAAGTGATATATTACCTCTTTTGACATAAAGAAATCATCCAACTGAGTGAGTATCGAATCTATGGATATTACGAATTGAACTGCAAAGGGAAGAGAAAAGTGTCTATTGAATATGAATGTAATAGTAGAAATACTTTGCTATACATAAGTTCCATATTAAGCAATCAGAAATACAATATTAATATTGTCATCATTGACATTGACAGTTTAAAACTTTAGTAATGGATTTCTAGAGAGAGCGAGAGCGAGAGAGACTTACCGGTGACCTCTTACCATCATGTGCATCGATTGAGATGGAGATGTACCACCAATATTATAAATTTCTCGAGAATTTTTTTTTGTTAACCTACTATGCGAAATCGTGTAAATTGGACTTGCCATTTTTTATTCGTCTGATGGTCGGTTCAAATATTTTTTCATTCTAGAAGGTTGTTTTTCTTTTAAGAAAATTCGTAAAGAAAACCTTTACGATAAATCTTAAAACTTATCTCACGACATACCCATCTTAGATCGATTTTTAAAAGGAGGAGAGGAAAACCTTCACTACTTTTTTGACCACTTTCAAGGGAAAGGAGCGTTAAAGAAAGAATAGTAAAAGAAAGGAAGACCAAAGGAAAAAGATTCACCATGGGTTTGTGCTAAAATGATTTCAGCTTTATCTTTGAAAGGCTAAATCTATAAGCCGACCATGGAATCATAAATTAAAATATTACAAGTATTATAATGATTAAATGCGACACCGAGCTTATGTACGAGATAAAAATTTCTGAAATGATGTGAACTTTTCTTTTATAAGAATAAAAAAAGTGTAGTGATATTGAATGGAGTTAAATCATCAAGATAAGCGCTGCATCAAGTTTGGATTTATAATAAATGCTTAAAGAAAATATAGCAATCTTTGGACGATAATGTGCGATAGGACGTTGACGGCAAGACGAATCAATAGAGGAATACAAATTGCAGGTTATATGATAATATTTATCAAAAGATATCTTTATCTTGCAGTAATAGATTTTTCTACTAAACCGAAAAAAAGCATAGAAGTGCAGTGGAAAATGATTTTAAAAATTTAACGCAACACTTACTTAATATTTTATACCTAGGGATGTGAACTGAACCGAAAAAATGGATAACTATTTCAAGTTTAAGCATTTCAAGCACGATGTGCAGTAATATTCCATCAAATTTGTAAATTAGCATGTAACAAAAATGTACCTATTGGTCCTGAAGGAAAGTAATGTTAGGAAAATTCAAAGAAAAATGTCTTATAGATATATTTTTAGTACCGTATTTAATTGCGATCTTATCCAATCCTCTGAAGAAAAGGAAAAACTCTCGACATTTCAAGTGACATTTTAAATGTAAAACAATGTGTGTATTTTTCCAACATCACTTTTTTTAATAACGACATATGACGAATGATAGACATGCGCAACTAAAATTTTCATCTATTTTTAAATGTTTCATTACACGGATCATGAAATAGTATCATTTGGGCAAATAGCCGAGCTAAGAGAAAAACGGTGGAAAAACCTGGCAACTGACATCTACAAAACGTTTAAAATTGCACTCTTGCTCTGCAATTAGTACGAATGCAACTCTACTACTAGTTGTCAAATCTGCATGACATTTAAAACAAACTTTTCTACTTCAATTTACGCTAAACTAACAAACTGGACTAAAAATGAAAGGTATTTCATATTTCCAACTAAAATGGATCCAATTTCAAAAAATGAAAGACATGTTTCAAGAGAAACGTTGCCAAAGAATAACCAGACTTTGTTGTTATTATTGTCAATATTAGACTTCAATACGCGTCACAAAAAATTTTGAAAAGTGCATTTTGTGGTACATTAGTGACACCCAAAAAATTTCGTAACTATTTCTTGATCTGATTCAAGCAACTCCTAACCCTTTTCCCGCTTATGGCAGGGTCGGGTACCCATTTTGTCCCTCTGAATGGACACAAGGGCGATATATTGGTCATAATTTTTCAGCCGCCGGCATTTTCTTTATCTGATTGCAGAACTACAGTATATTAAAAGAATTCAAGTAGTCAAAAAAGCCACGAGTGCAGTGACCACTCTCTTCTTCCTACTGGAAAGGGTAAGCTAGTGATAAACTGACCAAGTACCAAAAAATTTGCACTCACTAATAAATTAAATGAATGATTTCTCTAGTCTTCAAAGAAAATTATACAAATTATTTCGTTATGTTTTCAAAAATTTTAAAACTGCTTTAAGAGTTAGAATCCCGCCTTGGTGGCGCAGTGGGCAGCGTGGTCGGTAACTGCGCCAGTGTTTCCAGGTTCGATACTGGACCGAGGTCCCGTGTGGTGTACGATGGCATTGTCACGTAATGGTAGATGAGGCAAAATTTCCACGTGTGTGACCTCGTTCCCTAGCATCTGTGGAATACCCCAACGAACAGCAGACAACGATGAATATGCATAGGGGTTGCAGCTTTGGTCGGCAACAGGCTGCCGAGAAACCCTATCCAAAACATCACCCTGGACCTAGGGCCGGTCCGTCCATAGGTTCAAAGTGTGCAAAGAACGCGGGCGGCGGCCCTAATAGGGCGGCCGGCCGCCTTCACAAACTTAAAAGTAACATGAAACTTTTAATGCTTTGATGCATCAGGAAAGAATCTCGCCTTGGTGGAGGCAGTGGATGGTTTCCTCAGTAACTACATCAGTGGTCATTGGTTCGATACTGGACCGAGGTGGTTTGGCTTCTTTTGGGCGAGAGAGAACCCCGAGTGCGCCTTTCTTCAGATGAGAAGTAAAACCGAGGTCCCGTGTTGTCTACAATGGCATTGCAACGTAAAAGAACGCTCTCTACTATACAAAGGTTAGATGCAGTAGCGTAGCCAGGATTTTCTGAAGAGGGGTGTATAGCGCTTCTGGATTACTGGATTAGTTTCATGGGTTAGGGAGTACGCCAAGCAGCCATAACAGGACGAACCCTTAGGATGCTGCTCGCAGGAGATGAGGAGGTAAGTGACGAGGACGAAGGAGAGGGGAAATTTGCAGCACCCAACGTTCTTTAACATCCACCCATGTTGGTATTGACGTGGGCTTGCGCTGCTTAACTTCAGTGATCTCACGGGAATTGGTGTGTCCAACGCAACTTGGCTGCACTTGGCTTCGCTATATAGTACTCGAGGCCCAAGGAAGGGGGTTAACCACCAAACCTCCTCTTTGACTACGCCACTGGGTAGATGAGGCAAAATTTCCAGGTTTAGGAGCTTGCCACCTGACGTCGGTAGAATGCTCCAACGAACAGTAGACCGACGATAAATAAGCATAGAAGTTGCAGGCGGTGGAAATCCACTGTCCAATATATCATCTTTGTGTCCATTCAGAGGGACAAGATGGGTGCCCGACACTGCTATAGGCGGGAAAAGGGTCAGGAGTTGCTTTTGCTTTGATGCTTCAGGGAATTCTTTCAGTGTGCTGGCAAACAAGAAAATGAAAATTATTTGTTTTGTTTGAGTAAAGAAATCAACGTTAACTTGTAGACGGTAAGAAAAATAAGTGAAAATATTTTGAGGGGGGGGGGGCGGCCTCGACATAATTGCACGCAGGCGGCCGAACCTCTAGGACCGGCCCTGCTTGTGTCCATTCAGAGGGACAAGATGGGTACCCGACCCTGCCATAAACGGGAGAAGGGTTAGGAGTCACTTGCTTTTATGAGTTAGAAATTGTCATTTATCGCTTTCTTTCTGTTGGTTATTACACAACATAAAACTCAATTGCTTTTAATTTGTTTTTTGCATTTGTGAAATTTGAACACTATTGCTCAAAATGTCCATTATTTATTTGTGTTTCAAACTTTTGGGTTCTTCACTGAACTGCAGTTTTCTAGCGTTCATCATAATGTTAGTTTTGATATTATTAGGAAGCAATGGTTGTTATTTCTTACTGATTATCGGTTTCTCATTTCCCCTTTTTGTCTTTAACCATTTCAATCACTTGATTAAAAGTGATTAATGGAAATAAATTTTCCACTACTTTAGACCTCGAGAAGTCGTTGTAACTGAAAACGGTTAAATGGTTGATTATCTCAATTTTACACATTGGTGGTCAAGTTTTCCGTGTGAATGCTGAGAAATGTTGAGTGTTATTTGTCGTGATCAATTAAAAGAGCCATTAAAGTGTCGGACCATTTCATTTTAGCACTTTTAATGGAAATATAACTAAGGAATGTGTTTCTGAATCTGAATCAAATTGTAATACGATGGTCGCGACAATATTCAATATGTGACAACTGTAATTGTGTTACTTTTGAAGAGATTATAAAATGTTGCTTCAAATTTTACTGTGCTGCACGATTCCTTTGGTCAGAGTTATATTTCAGCGGTCCCATAAAGTAGAATTTGCAAATTAAAATTCTCCTTTCGACCTTTCCAAATCTAAATTATCCATAATACAATTTTCTACTAATGAGTAGAAGGATTTTCGGACGTTATAATTTTGAAATGGCACCTTTTCTAATCAGGAAACTTTGTGTAGGGTTCAATATTTCCATCCGCAAGGGATGATTTTGGTGCAGTAATTATAAATTGCTAAATACTTGTCTCCCCCCCCCCCCCCCCCAATGTTAATTTCATGTGGAATGGATTTCTCTATCAATATGGCTGGTTTGGTCTTCAGTGACAAAGTTAAATTCTCCCAATTTGAAAGGACATTTTCTCCACGAAACTCAAAGACAGAAAAAAAAATCACTCTTGTCGCATCCAAGTATACCATAATTGCATCGGTGAGTGTACGAAATAAACGTGTGGGCCTGTAATTCTGGTTTACAACGTTAGAAAAACCAAATCAACTTTTAGAAACGGTGGAAACAGCAATCAATCTTCAGAGAAAATCAAATTCAATCTGGTGACGTATAATGCATGTACCATCTTTTATATTGAAGCAGAAAAACTGACGTCTTTTTGCGAAACTATCAACGCGCCTATATCCGTTACACTTCAGCAAACGAATTTATAGCTTGAAATAAAGTACAACGCATCATTAATACTCGTATGATGTAATTACGCTATGGAAAGTTACCTTAAGAAATATGGGGCTTAAGCATATAAATATTCTAGTCTTATTCTGATTGTAGTCGTGAATAACTTGGAGGCGCCAAGTGGTGGATAACTATTGACTGACTAGTAATATATACCCCTATTTTTATAGGTCATGTGAAATATACAGTATTATGTTTTTCACTCATTTTACACAACGTTTTTCATTGGAGACTCTGGACACTAGGCTAGCACATTGAGACATCAGGCAGGGACGTCGACAGGAGTCACCAGGCCCAGAAAAAATTTATATAGTCATCATCATCATATCCGTATCCCGTCTATAGCAGGGTCGGATCTGCGGATTCTAGCCCTCCATCCCACACACTACGATATCCTTATGGACAACCTGCTCCCACGTCTGCTTCATCCTCCCCTGCCACGGGTGCTTCCGACTACCAGCATTCCTGAAATGGACCTTACGAGCTCCTGCTCCTCTCGTCTCATTGCGTGTCCAACCCACCTCAACCTATTCTCCCTCTATTTTTCGGCGATGTCCCCTACCCCAAGGCTACCTCTAATATACCTTATTCCTTATTTTATCAGCTCTTGACACCCCACTCATGTACCACTCGAGTAGGGGTTAGCAAACTTCTTATGTCAGTGTACCCTTTGATGATGGCTTGAAAATTCAGAGACATCCCAGCAAAAATTTTAATACTAAATAGTTGCTAAATCAATTTTATGAACGGTTTTTGAACGTCGGTTATCCGAGATAACTCAAGAAAAACACATCCAAGAAAAAGTGCCAACAATAGAAATTCCAAGAAAAAGTAAGAAATACGCTTGTTAGTAGCAATTATTGGCGACATTTTGCATTTTGTCAATTTTTAAAACAAAACCTCTTAAAAGATCGACCTTTTAGCTTTCGTTTACCCAGTTAGTTTGTAGCGACCACATGGGCCCAGAACCGACCACCTGGGGGGAACCCCTGGAGAGCGGCGAATTGCGTTGGACACACCAGTTCTCGTCTGATCACTGAAGTTAAGCAGCGCAACCCCAGCTAGTACGGACATGGGCGGCCGCTTGGGAAAACTGGGCACTGCTAATATCATAAAATCGTCGCATTGGCATAGTGTCTGTGCAGTCTCTGCATAAGAACTATGCTGTGGACGGGGCTCTAATGACCTTGTAGTTGAAGGGCCCTAAAACACCAACAAACAACAAACAAATGGGAACCCCTGGCCTAGAGCAACTGATAAGGTATTTGAACATCTAAAATGGGTACAAAATACATGTCTTGGATAGGAATAAATGGTTTAAATGTGTTAGGCAACTTCCTCACATGAATTTTTGAGTAAAAAAGAGAAATGCATTGTGATAGTAAGAGCATGTCATTTTCCTGCGCCACAAATTTAGCACTTCTTCTGTCAAAAATATTTGTTTCGTATGAGCATAATAAACAGATTTTTGCTTTATCTATAACGTTATCTACACTCGAAGCATTGAAAAGGCATTATATTACGATTTCGTAGGAACTTCCAGTTATTTCTCTGATTTAAGTAATAAATCAAAACTTGCCAAGTGCTCCAAAGTTTTGAGAAGCGTTCAGCTACAGATCCAACATCGAGGACGTTGATAACAATTCCCAGGATGGATTTTCAAAGCAAAATGGAACAGAAAAGGGGATTGATTTGAAAGTCAAATCAACCCATTAACTTTTATAAAGTCTCCACTCTCGTCAAGTTATGAGAAAGGCTAAAGAATTATGTGACTCGGGTAGGTATATCGAATTAAATGAGTCTCAAATGAAATGCGTGTGGGGGAGAGGATATGACTATATAGTCGAGGTACAAACAAGAAATAAGGACTCGACATGCGATGAATAAATTAGCTATGAAGCCATTCTAATTCGACTTATTGCAAATTGGTAACATCGACGAAAGGTTTTTAGCAGCAGCTCATTCTTTTGCACTTTGTCGCTTTTTTTACTTTACCTTGTCGCTTTTAAAATAGTAAAATATAACAACCATTAGAAACGCTGACAGGTCAATTTCTTAAAAGAAAAAATCTATATTAGTACATCTTTGTTTGAAGAAATCACCGTACCTAATGAAATTTCAGGTCCTAGACACGAGAAGAATGTACACTCCAATGAAAACGTTTGTCATGAAATGTCATTTAATGGTTTTACAATGATACTGTTGCCATCTAATGCCATGACGCCAATGACATATTTAAATATTTTGATTTGACAGGGCAGTGTCTAAACATCTTATGAACTCTAACCAATTTCTTAGATTGTCTAGAGAGTATGATAAGAGCCTCGAAAAATGCAAAAGAGTACAGTAACGAAGTCTGATCATTATAAATCTTATGAAAGCTTTTACGTTTAATAATGCTGACATATCATAAAACCTTAACAGAATAAAGAGTGCAAAAGTGGTAACATGAATTATTTTGATAATCTTAAATACGAATAAATTTAACTGTGCTTTGGCAGAAAACTTTCATGTCATTCAAATTCTTCAAGGATTAAATGTCTTCAAAAATCTGAATAGGGATGCAGACACTACTTATCTTAACACAAATCACTTTGCTGCACTTAAAAGCTATAAAAAGCTTTTGTCGTGTACATATTTTCAATCCGTTGTTTAAGGACAGTCACTCATTGGATAATCAAAGAAAGATGCGTGACCACTCACTACTTAAAAGTCTTAATTGAGAGTACGTTACAACGATTTTTGCATAAGACATATTTACTGTATTTTATCGCATATAACGCGCGCGTTAAGAGCGGTTTTACGAACCGTGGAACCGTGGTAAGGGCGTTATACCAGTTTTTTTTACAGCCAAAAGTGCATTGATAAGTTTCGAGCAACCCCAAGTTGATCACAAAAAATAAAAATGTCACCCACGTGATCATTCTGTGACATCAAAAGATTACCTGTAAAATTGCATGGGTATCTAGGTTAAAAACAATACTGCCCTAATCCCTCAATTTCGTTTTTTCGTCCCCGTTACTCTCTCCTAGCAGCATAAGACCTGTTTAAGCATGTGCACTAGCTCAGTGGTTCTGAAACGTATTATGGCCACGGACTCCTTTGTGTAACAAACAGCTGATCATGTACCACTCATGACCCCGTGGTCCCCAAGGGGCCATGGGGACCACACTGGGCACCACTATACACTACTAGCTGAACTCCAGTGTCCTTAGCATTAGCCATCATTTTATTTTTTCACTAGGCCCAATAGTATAGGGGCCGGATAGTCGAGTCTACTGCGTACATGAAAAATATCAGGACATGGCATTTACAACTGTGATTTATTATTGCTGGACAGTTAGAGAGTATCAGATGAGGCACCTCTGGCAGTCCTGTGTTGGTTACCACGCAGTATAGGAATGGGCGCACATAACATAGCATAGGTGTCGTTTTGCCAAATTGTTATTAAATCTTAGTTACAAGAGGATCAGTTTTGAGTATGGATGTCCCCTAGATGGTTGGCAAACCTTTGGAACTACAACAAAAAGTACTTCAGGAACAATCTCCACCTGGGCCATTTACATGGGTAAACAGAAGTACTCTCCTACAGTTTGCTCTCCTTCTCCCCAGACATGGTCACTTTTGGTCAGGCATCAGCTCAAAAGGTAAATACAAGCTTGGCAATGCTGTTATACACCAGGTTTTCATACAGTACTAAGAATTGGATATTCTCTGTCTAATTAAGTGCCCAGTCAAGGAATAGAAAAGTATCAGTAAAGGCACTTGTTTCTTCTTAGGGAGTTGAAGATGGGGAAGACTTAGGTTCTATAGATCCTTTGGTAAGTCCTGGCTGTTTATTCCACTACAACTGTTTCCATTTATTGCACCACTAAAGCTGTTTCGAGGAAAGGTTGTTAATTCCGAGATCAACATTAAATTTTAACTGCAAAGATATTCAGTGACGACTTTCTACGGTGAGACAATCACAATTTTCAATTTGAAACGAGTATAAACGACTCAGTTTTTGTGGTAAGTTGTAGAACATGGTTAGTGAAAATGCCTAAATACTAAAGCACCGTCCAATATGTCACCCTTGTGTCCATTCAGAGGGAAAAGATGTATACCCGATCCTGCAATAGACGGGATAATAGTTTTCAAGAAATGCTACAGTTTCCTAACTAATATTAGGCTGTCCACAGGACCGGCTTAAGGTACCTTAGGGGCCCCCCGCCAACTATTGTTTGGGCTCTTTCGAATTACAAAAAAAACCATACAGTAGCCTAGCCACTCGCCCAGCCAATTGCACTGTAAATACGCATGCCACAATTTTACAATCTTCTATTATATTATGTCCTGTATATTTTACTTTTTTTTGTACTTCCCGGGGTCCCTTGGAAGGCTGGTCCCCCGCCACGGTGATCAGTTGCGGTGTGCTTAAGCTCGGCCCTGGCTGTCCAAAGACATCCCTGTGATAGTTCTCACTAACATCGAGTTGTGGACAAGTGAGAGGAGTGAACTAGCATCTGCAATAAGCAGGGCCGTAACGAGGGCGTGGCGAAGAAGGCGACCGCCACGGGCGCAACTGGGTTTGGGGCGCAAAATGTTTAAGTTTTTTGTCATTATTGGGTGACAGGCAAGCGAAAGTTAGATACTTGCCACAGGCGCTTCATACCCCCGTTACGGCATTGGCAATAAGTAAAATATTCAAATAATGCCATCGTTATTTCATCGATTTTATGTGCAAATTCTGAAATTAAGAACTAAATAAACCAGTAGCGGCAGAGTGCTTCTGAAATACGATAATGAATTAATGTGCAGCACTCTGTTGTGAGGTTAAATTAACTAAACTTCGGAAGTGGGCAAATTGCAATGCGATAGGCATCAAAACAAACGTTTAATTCAGCGCAAAATGCTGGACAAATATCGATTTAGCTCATTGTCCGAATTACTAAACAAATGACACAAACTACTCGTATGCAAAACTTACGCAAAATGACAATAAAAAAGCCTTTCAGGCAACCTAGATTGGTAATATAGCAAGTAGATTCAAATGGAAATGTATATTAATTGTATGAAGCTTTGGAAAATTAAGTGTATTGCTATTTGATGAAATGAAGTGACATATAGTTTCAATTACAATTTTGACATATTTAAGATCACTTCATGTCGGAAACGAGTCTTATATGCGGTATTGTGGAGAGTGGAGTTTGCCAATTAAAGCCATCCATATTAGTGCTAAAGTCGTAAAGCATTATTTAGGGAACACAGTGCTGAAATAATAAATTGGACAGGCAGAGTTTTGATTAAATTATTTAAGCGAAATGGTGTACATGATAGCTTTTATATGCTCTCGCAAAATGGGTGTGTCACTATTTATACTTGTCCCAAAGAGAGCCATTTGAATTATTAAATACTTTTAATAATGCAATGTAGTGAAAACAGCCATGACGCACTAAAGTGCACTTTTCCTCGAATTTCTTTCACATGTATCGATTAAATTAAGGGGATGACTCATTTAGGCATTTTAAAAATAAAATACATGCATGTACCTATGTCAAGAGTAAAGTCTCGTCAAGAACTTGACAAATTAAATGAAAATTCAAACGGAAATTTGAAATCCAATACAATTCTACTTCAACTGTTAAGCATCCTAATAAACACAACGGGACTTAGTGAAATGAGGCACATTGAAGAGGGTAAAAAATAAGATCAACAGGTCTTCACTCTGCCAAATATTTCCTAAATCTTATAGAACATATCAAAATGGAAATGAAGTACACACTACAAGGATAACGACACTTTTTTAAGAGGTTGGCTGTAGCTTAGGAGATAAAAGCATAATACATTCAGCTTTAAGCAACATAACATGTATAGAGCACTGTTGTTAGAGATGAGAGACAACTAACTATAAATTGTTTGGCTTATCAAAAAGCTAATCTTGAAATGCGAAGAACCGAAGAATGAACAGTTGAAAGATTTAAGTAAAAGATAAAGGAAACACAGTATGCATTTTTTTTTTCAATTCTTAAGGGGTTTATTAGTGAAAAAAGTCAGGCTACGGGCTTCGTCTCATAGTATATAAATACAGCACAGAGTACATCTACTTCTTATATTAACATCAGCATAGAAAAATTCAGTATTGACCGAAATACAGGGAGGGGTAAAATCACATCCATGTCATGAATACTCATGAACTGTCACTAACGTACAGTATATACAGAGTCTGAAAGTTGTATAAATGAATGCGTTTGAAAGTTTACTAGGCTAATATAAAATCTGACACTATAATTCGCAGTAATACATATAGCTCAGAGAAGTGCCTAATGTTATAACGACCATAAAATGACACTAGAAGGTTTACGGATGCGAGTTTTATTATAAATTTTCATCTTTCTTTCTCTTTTGATGTGGTGTCAACCTATCATTATAAAGCTCAATATTTCTCTCTCTCTCTTTCTCTCCCTCACTCCCTCAAAACATATTTCCATGCAGAGCAATGAAAGACCAACATTCAACACTTGAAATCGCACTTCAACATCGGGAAATCATATATACTGTATATTAAGTATCTGTAGACATCTGAGAAAGTGGCATAAGACGTCGAAATTTTCCGTAAAAATACCCGTCACTCACTGCCTTTGTTGAATCAATTACACCCAAATAACTTTAATGGCATCATCATTGCATTTGGGGCTGTAGTCATTTTAAGTTACGAACTATTTAGTGGAGCTATATTAAATTACAAATTTCTTTCAGGCAGGTATTGAGTTTGCTATATATAGGGAGATCTAAGATAGTGAACTTCTGATCCATTGTGCTCTGCGATGTCTGAGGAGTTCTTGTCCATACTATCGTTGGATCGCTTTGTAGTATCATCATCATCTCACCCTTCTCCCGCCTGAGGCATGGTCGGGTGTGCGGGTTCTAATCCTCCTAACCCCACACCAAGTCCCCGTCCAACGACTCCATGTCCCTCTGCACCACCTTTTCCCATGTCCGTTTTGGCCTTTCCCTACCCCTGGTGCCCCCAATCACCCGCAGTCCCACAATGGACCTAATAAGCTCCTCATCTCCCCTCCTCATCACATGCCCATACCACCTCAACCGATTCTCTCTCATCTTTTCCGCAATGTCTCCCACCCCCCAAGCTATCTCAAACGTAATCGTTTCTGATTTTGTCGGATCTTGACACTCCACACATGTAGCGCAGCATTCGCATCTCAGCCACTTGCATTTCCCTTTCATGGTTCTTCCTAACTGCCCAACACTCTGAGCCGTAGGGAGCGGCGAATTGCGTTGGACACACCAGTTCTCGTCTGATCACTGAAGTTAAGCAACGCAAGCCTAGTTAGTACTGACATGGGTGGTCGCTCGGGAAAGCTGGGTACTGCTAATACCCAATAATCGTCGCATTGGTGTAGTGTCTGTGCAGTCTATGCATTAGAACTATGCAGTGGACGGGTCTCTAATGACCTTGTAGTTGACGGGACCTTAAACACCAACAAACAAACAAAAAATCTGAGCCGTACAGCATAGCGGTTTTGTAAACTTTGCCCTTCAACTTTATTGGGACCCGGCAGTCACACAGGACCCCACTTGCCCGTCTCCACTTCAGTCATCCCGCATTAATCCTACGGGTCACGTCAGAATCCATTTCCCCATTGCTCTGGGAAACTTATCCTAGATAGCGAAACTCTTGCACCACTGGAATCCCTTTTCCCCCGCAACGAATCTCACCCCCATGCCCCTGGTTACTAAAATTGAAAGCTAGGTACTCAGTCTTCTTCATGTTCACCTTAAGGCTCCCTCCTTCCATTGCTGTTTTCATGTCTTGTTGGCCCTTTTGTGCATCTTCCCTGGACTCCTCAAGCCTTCCCACATCATCAGCAAATTCCAGGAACTGAGGGACCAATTCCCATATTTCCGCCAGTAGTATGAAGAACTTAATATATTTATCCATGGATTTACCTGTAATTTGACAAGGAGGGTGATTCCTTTGATACCGAGTGGTCTCTAGTTTCATCAGGATTAGTCCTGAATTCATTCGCTTACAATTAACACCTTAAAAAATATATTACTGTGGCATCGTCCTTAGTTTCAAGCTGCCATTAAATACACGGAGTTGGCATCTGTAGACGCGGTATGTGTGTGTCACTCTCTGGACTTCCATATTGGGATGCTGAAAAAACGATTGAAAATATTGCATTCTGTCTATATGACTGCAAGCCTCTGTTAACTACACACACAACATGCACGCAATGTTTTGGAAAAGAATGCATGGATAATGAAAATCGTTAAATGTTGTTGAACAGGCTCAAGCACGCATGATTCAGAATGTATTTCTGTATAGTAAATAGTCATATAACGAAAAAACTTTCAAAAATGCCTTTTTCCAAAAGAAATGCAGTTGCTATCAGGAATGAAGAATATCTTTGAGGCAAGACCAGCACACATCGAACATGGTCCAGTGTTCATCAACACCATAAAACCATCCATCCTCTCTCTCTCTCTCTACTTTTACCGTCCTCGGCGCTATCATTTGGTGGATGCCACAAGAAAACAATCATCGAGAATGGAGCCATTGAAGTCCAAATCCATCAATATATTCATCAACTTTATAAAAGTGGATCCATTGTGAATAGCTCTTAAAATTCCTCATAAGGGCGTTTCTTCGAGTAAGCACCGACATAAAGATGCCAAACAATATCTTGATTTTTTTCTGCTTTTTTTGCTTTCTTTGACATGAAAGAAAACACGCAACATTAGCATCCTTTCATCGCTTATGAGTATCAACTTCATGAGCAAGACATTATGGATCACCATCAAAAGAGGAAGCCTATAATTTAACATGTTCAACATTTAGCTACAATGTAAAACACACGCATACGGATTGTAAACACAAAATCACTGTCATGACTTTTGAAAAATGACAAACTTTGAAGGCATCGCCATATGTTAGTTAAGTTAATTAAATACATCCCATTAACTAAAACAATTCCAAAAGAAGGGAAGAAAAGTGAATGCCACTCATACTTCCCCACTATTATGGTCACTAGCCGAATTCACATATTCTTCACAACATCATTCAGATCATAGACGCATAAAATACGGTCTTGTACAAAATCACGCTTCACCCTTTAGTATCAATAATTTAAGTGATGTAAACAATACTGCATCCTTTGGAAGGGGAAAGGAATCAGCATAAGAAAGGGGTTACTCTTCATTGAGTCTTTGGACTTTAGGAGGCTGATGTTTGATGGTGACTTGATTTTTTCGCTTCGTTGGTGTTTTAGGGCCCTTAAACTACAATGGTCATTAGAGCCCCATGATGGGGAGCGGCTTATGGTGTTGGATACATCAGTTCTCGCCAGATCACTGAAGTTAAGTAACTTAACCCCAGCTAGTAGGGACATGGGTGGCTGCTTGGGAAAACTGGGTACTGCTAATACCGATTAATGTAGTGTCTGTGCAGTTTCTGCTTTAGAACTACGCAGTGGACGGGGCTCTAATGACCTTGAAGGGCCCTAAGATCCCAACAAGGCAAACCAAAGCCCCATGATGGCTTGAGAATAAGGAGTAGAGCTTGAGGATTTTTCGACTTTCGACAATTTTCTAGCGACCTGCATACAGTTAGACATAACTGCAAGATAGCTTCTGTACCGCCATTCTGTACCAACAATGATACTATCCACAGGCTATTGTTTGTAACGGTTTCTTCCACGCGAGATCTAGGGCTCGTGTAAGTTACTCAGGCCGACCACTAAGAAGGTCATAAGCTGTGTGCTGAGGATGGATAAGAAGTAGTTCATGTCCCATTTGAGAGCTGTCATGAAACATGAAAAGTCGATTATTGATCCTGAAAAGTTTGAGTTTATTCAATATGTGAATCTTGTTTAATTTCAGATGGTGTATTTCGCTAGATTTTGTAATTGATCTTGAATGTTTTTAGTCGTGAGACCGCAGTTTTTTTCCGTACATTTCCGGCGCCTAACTGTAATTCCAGTCTAATCATGATAGTGGCAAACAGACACAGACGTTTGTAGATGAGTTAAGTAGAAGTCCATAACCTAAGGAAATCCTAGTTGGTTATTTTTATAATGACACTACAAATTCTGCGAAATTTTTGCAAAGTCATTTTCCAGTCCAGACGATGGGATGCGGTTGCACATTCATTCGGTTGTTGTCAAAAGTTTTAGATTTGATAGCGATATCAAACAACTAGCCGAAGCATCAATAACAAAGGGACTTTATAAATACAACAAAATACTTTTATGAAAGAACTACCTATCAAAGTCCTTTACATGCACACGCTAATAATTATTGGGTATCGGATTTCACTTTTCATTTAAAATCGACCAGTTATGTGCTTACGGAGATATGACACATTGGCTGCTATCATCTTACGAATTTCTATTGTTGGCACTATTTTCATCTTCAAACAATTAAATGAAACCTGCCGTCCATTTCAGTACATGAAGCAATGTTTTCGAGTGGGTATTTATCTCCAACGATAACCTTAAAAACATGAGGTTTATCCACACTTGCATAGGAGATAAACAGCCTTCCTTAGGGCAAATACCGCCATAATCTATAATGGGACTAATCAATAGTCTTAGATTAATTAAAAGTAGAGCCGATATGAATCACAGTTCAAATACAAATTTAGAAGAATTGCGGGTAGATAGAAGTGATTGTAAATATTATAATAATAAAGCTCACTCCATACTGCTCATGCTCTGATGAAACACTGTTTGAATCTAAATTAGTCTCGGCTTCGTATTTCATCTGAGAATGACTTCTAGCTCAAAGAAAGTGAAGCTTCTTAAAAATAAGATGCAATAAAGGGAAATAGACCTCTAGCAAAGTTATGAGGTCAAGGGTATTGACCATTATGAATATGATAGGCAGCATCCACCTAATGGAGAATTTCAATTATCACTAGACTCTTTACTGATATTTATAGCCGTAAGTATACTTAGGAAAGGTAACTATAATTACTTAAATAATTCCTTTAGGGAAGTGAAGATTGTTTAAGGCTTTGTAATACTCTCAATAATTTCCAAGTACTGTACCTAGAATTCATTACATATAAATGTTGCGAGTTTGCGTGGCTGACGCCAATGTGTACTTTCATAAAGTCTTTTATTACATATGCATTTTAATAGCAGTAGGTCAGTGAAGCTGCAAAAACTTGTTACGGAGTGTCATAGGTCGAAATAGATAGTCCAACAACAGTGGAATAGATTGGAAACTACCTAGTTGAACAGGTGCTCGTAATGTTATAAAAGTACTTTGGACAACCTGGCCCAAATAGAAATGGCGTCCAGTTTTATAACCAAAAACGCTAGGGACTTATTTATAGCCTGGTCTGGAAAATTCAACTAGATTTATGATAGTTGACGGGTTGAATGTGATCTGTTGAGATAACAGAGACAAAAAATATCGTCTGCAACACAATAATAAAAACTACTAAAAACTTATGGAAAGAATGGTCAGAATGCATGTACTCTACAATTTTTCCACCACACAGACATTGTCCAAGTGATCTAAAACGAAACCTATTTGTTTCCAACTTTAATAGACCACTAGTAATGTTACATTAGTGGGAAATGTATTTATTCTTGTTCATTTTCTACCAAAAGCAGCTTTTCGATTTAAGTTAAAGTAAAGGTAAAAACAGTCAAATTGTTCATCTTTCCATTATATTTTCTGACTCAATAAAACTACCAACACCGCAATACTTCAAAGGCTGGAACAGTCAGTGTCTTCTGCAGCAAATTACTACTACTTATTCTTAACTAATTTAAAACACATTAAACTTATCCTTTTTATCCGACTTTGGGCCTTTTTTATCAAACCGTCTGTAAATGAGATTGCCGCATTCACTCTCCTAGACGACGCATTAACATCGGAAAGCCAAGAATAAAATATAAAGTCAAATGTGAAATACAACAGAAAGTATAAAGAGAAGGAGTTTTTAGATTAATCTAGTACAGAAAGAAATTGGAAAGAAGCCACAGGAAGCACAAAAAGGATCCAATTTAAAATAATCTGAAATCAACATGCAATTAAAAAGGACCTACGGCAGACAGATGAAAGCACTTGGATTTACTATAGTATATAAGGTGTTGCTAACATAGGATTAAACTTCCACCCACTAACATGATCACGACATAATACCCGAATTTACATAAAGTTCACCTGTAAATCAGCTTAGAGAAAACCACAAAAACGGAAATTTAATGAGTTGTTTTTAACAAATAGTGATTGTTGATCTGTAGTTCAGAAACAAGAAACAGTTTTTTTTCTGACTGTCTGTAAAATTTTGCACAAATGATCGATAATAAAAGTCTCTGATTTAAAGCGGTTCAAATAATTAGAAGTTCCATAGCCGAAATAATTTCAACATAGCAGGAAAAACATCCTTTTAAAATGACCACTACTAAAGAAATGATACTCGAAGTAAAGTGCAAATAGTATATATAGTTGAAAAAGAGATTTGCTGCGCTAACGTGCTCTTCAGTGATAAAAACAATACTTGCTTCTGTGATTGAACTTACTTTTGTATATGTGCTTTTAACGATAGGCGAAATTCAGACTAAGAGATGAATAAGAAAATATTCAAGATAGTCATGAAAAGTCTCGAAAAGAATGTTGCAGAAACCTTACATAAACTCATTTTTTTAAAAGTTGAAATCCCATTTCTTTGAAACCACTTCAGTTTTACTCTTAGTGATGGAAAGTGGATTGATTTCTTGCTGCATTTTTTTGACTCCCTCGATCAAGTGAAGTGGTAATGATGGTAGATAAAATTGAATTTTCTCAGACTTTAATGAATTTTTATGCAGTAGTTCAAAGTATGCCGAGAAAAAGATAAAAAAAAAGTGTTTCTATTAGGTAACCTTGGATAGAGCCGAAATATCCCCGAGGATCCTTAGCAGTTCAAAACGCTAGATTGAGTGAATACTAAGTGCAGAAACAGACAATAAAAACTGACATACAATGTTATGCAGTTGCGTAGCAGTTATAAGAATTCGTCTTTGACGCCTTATAAAAGTATTATGAAAAAACCTATGCATTAATGAGAATAATAGAAAAAAATGTTAAATACTATCTATGAAAATAGCAGTTTTTCATGCGCCAAATATTACCAGTTGCATTTAGGGAATCCATTATCTTGAGGAAGTAAGATTTTAAAAACCTTGTTAAATGTATGCGTGTTTGAAAGGAGCCGTCTTCAGAGATAACAAGTATCTTAGCGGTGATCATTTCGTGTCCAAGGTGTTCACAATAATTCCGCTAGAACATCATAATTGGCCCAATCTCTTACCGTCTCTCTTTAATCAGCAAGAGAGAGATTATTTCAAAAGTAGAAGTTATTTAGATAAAATATTTACAAATGTATTTCTTTCAGCCAAACTAAGAATACTCAAGTCACAAACTGCATTCAAGCATTTCACGAAAATGCCCATTCAGATGTAAAATATTCATTCATATGAATCGGTTCCTACGAATTATGCATTATAGTAATGTATGGAAAAAATGCTTTTTCTAACACAAAAAATAGGACATACTTGTCGAAGAAAGTTTAAAAACCACTAATGGGCCTGAATTTTTAAAAAAAATCTCTTCTGCCGTTTTTTTTTTGGATTTTATCAATCACATTCATCCCTAAAAATATAATTTTGCTCAGAAATGTGCTGTGCCAATGATGAGGAAGAGAAAATCTTTCGGCATTCCAATAGACTAATATGCTAGAACCATGTTTAAATCTCTTAAAATAGCATAAGGTACCAATAAAGAAAAGAATTCTATATATAATATATTAAAATTCCATAAGGAATTTTCAATTATAAACTAAAAAGCAAAAAAAATTCAATAGCCTTGCTAAGATGCCACCTGTTAACAACCACTTTAATGCGAATTTCCTCAAAATGCTGCTTTCATCAGATGCTTGAAGCTTTACGTTCATTTAAAGAAAATACATCTTGTGGTCCTGTTATTAAGGAATTCAATAATTGCGAAAATAACGGTAAATTATGATGGCTTTTGAGTACTTCAGTGCAAAGTGTAGAATACCACAATGCGTGTGTCAAGGGGGGGGAGTCACACCTATTCATTGATAATAAGCCATTCAGCCTGAAACTGAAACAACTGCAGTTGATGCCGCTGCTTTCAGACAGAAACATAAACCCAGACTCCAATAGAAGCATTATTACCAATATGGCACCCTTGGGTGTAAAAAACTAGCCTAGCCTCTTAATTCCCAGTTCAATTTGCATCATGGTGCGGTGAGTGACCTCACTTTGTAGAGTCAGGTACACACACGATTTCCAACTTTTTATAGCGGTAAACGATAATATAAAAATAGAGATTGAAATTTGCAGTTAGAGGAAGGTGGAAAATAAACAGAGTGGAAAGAAGAAAATTGGACACAGGAGCTCATAAAGGAAAAAATTGGACAAAAGATCTTATGAGACTGACTGGATTTGTGTTATCTGATCTTCCATAAACATGAAGGATAAAACTGAGACTCAATATTTTCGCCCAAAATTTATAGACGGGAAAATTTTGCCAGTAGCTTGTCAAAAGGCAGATAATATTGCCCTTTCCATTCCCAAATTAAGTGGATAATTACAAAAAAAAAAAAAAAAAAAAAAAACACACTTGGTAAAACCATAAAGTTTCAATGCTAAAAGCAAGGAATCTTAATTAAGCCGCACAGAAATCTGGCCAAAAGACGGAAATCTAATCCTTTCACTGCGTTTTGCATTCTGATAGTTCTTAATTTAGTCATAAACCCGATATCAAATGAAGTATAGCCAATATGTGGCTTCTGATATGAGCCAATGGCAAACAGTCAAATAATTCGGTTGCTGGAGCTCTTGAGATGTGGTACAATGAAGTGAGTGCAGAATGATTTGAATGGTAGATCTTGTTATCTTGTTGTTTGTCATGGATGGTTTTCCTGATAAATACATTGTGACAGCACGTTCTCATATCACCGCAATTGTGCATTTCCTCAAATGTTTGGCTTTGATCAAATGCATCTACTTGGACTATTAACAGCTGTTTGAACAACTTTGATAAGATAGGGTTTCTAATTTCTTGCCTGTCTTTAACCTCTTTTTTAAGATACCGCCCGCTTATTCATAGGGTATTCAAAATGTATAGTGTAAAATGTTTGAGATACTTTTACTATGATTGAATATAGTATCTACAATGAAAAAAGCATGATATATAAGTAACAGATGTACCATACTGTATGTTAAGACAGTTTAATGTAGTGTAACACAACGTATAACTTGAGGGAGAACTTGGTGATATGTTGAACATTAAATAATTCAGCTCATTATATTCACGATAAGGGTATCAAAATCAATTTTAAATTTCTAGCTATCTATGTATAAAGGAGTAACTTATTATGCTTTAGACACAACTGGTGTCGTAGCCAACAATGTGACATTTAAATTCCTCATCTTTCATCTTAGATATCTATGCACCATACCTAACATGTGACACAAATTAATTACTCTGTTAACATTTTACTAAGGTTGCATGATATATGTAGCAGATTGTATTGATTTTTGAATGATGTTCAATATTTTGTGAAAGCGGAGAAGGAGAATATTTATGAATAACAATATGAAATGTACAGAGTCCCACAAAACTATCAATTTGACCTATTGCATGAACATGATAAGGACTATCCGACCAGAGAGATAGTGGAAAGGAGACAGACTAAAGGGCTTAAAGTTCTGAATTGCCTATTCTGACTAGACTAATTGTAGAAAAATTTTATCTGCCTAATAATTTAATACATTAGTTGATACTAAGATGCAAATTCTTCAGAGACATTCAACAAATAAAAACGTAGGGCAACTATCATCAAAAATGTAATCATCTAGGAATAAACTACTGAATAGAAAACAGGAGGCTGTTCCAACTACAATAAGTGGGTCCTTTGTATCGTACAGTTTCGTTGATCATATGGCTGTATCCAATTATAAGGTTTCCATGATTAAAGGTTGGAACCGTACAGGGAGTTCGTAGTAAACTTATATCAGTCAAGATGCGTATATATGAGACGACATATTTGATCACATGAGAATTTATCATTTTCATCGATGATGAACTACAGTTGCTAATCATTAACCATCATAGTCTCTGATGAACAAGAGTATTAACTATGATTACTTTTTTTCTTCTTTGGATTAAAGCTACGTTTTGTGCTTGTGCCTTTCAAGAATAACCTTATATATTGAGCTTTCAATGACAATGAATCTGTAGGCTCTACATAGAAACCATGAAGAAGTATTATATTGAAGCTTTCTTTATTAACTGAGATTATTTTGTCCATATTGATAAAAGTCAACATTATTTGGACAAATTGTGAGCAACATTTACTGCAGAATACATTAACGACCAAATCTGTATCATTACTTGCTATATAAACGCAATATCAATACCATATATACAAGACTACCTTAATTAAGGATTTTGAGGAGAAAAACACGAAGGAAATCTGACACTGTCTGAGCTCGAGCACTAGACATATGTTTTTTTCTTCATGTAATCTCGAGGGTATAGCAACTCACGGTCTAGTGTTGGTAAAAAAAGAAATTGTCCCCAGGAAGAAGACAGACCTACTATAAATAACATGAGCCTGTGGCATTAGGTAGTAGTCGCCAAAACTTTCCAACAGCTCGCCTCTTGTTCTCCAGATACAAAGGTGAGAAATGAGATTCTGCCATTGACAAGAAAAGGGCTAAATGACGATATGTTAAAGAGCACTAGGGAAAATGAGAGAGTTGACCGAGATGACATGGGCATTACATTATTAGATGAGAGGATTTAGTTAGGTCCACTACAAGCATGCAGGTTATAGGTAGTAGACTTGAAGGAGGTCTAAATAAATGTGGGAGCAACTAATAAGGTAGGGCATAACGGTATGTGATGTGCACAAGGGCCCAATTTAGAAGAGAAATGCATAGAAAGAGGGCAAGAATTAGTAGACAATACTCTGTCATGGGCGGGATTTGCGTATGATGTTGATGATAATAATATCCAGGTAACCACATATTGCTACCAGAAAATAATGCGATGTTTTGAAGTTCACTGAAGGATATAATTAAGAAGAGACACAGAGGCAGAAAAAGGGTTATTGGGGAATTTTAATTTCATTACCATGTTTGAAATTAATTTCAATTTACGAGCATGAAAATAACAATAGCAATGTTTAAGTTTGGGATTAAAAATAATTACGGCTTAAAAGAGAAATAAAGGGGTGAAATATTTTCATAAGCTTTCTGAATAAAAAATTTAATTAGGAAGATTATTATTACATTGAAAAGTAAAGTAAAAGTTTTCGTTGTATTATAAATGCTGGTAAATAAACATTAATTTGCATTAGATATACTTAAGTGATCATCGAGATGATTCTTATTGATTTCCATTAAGGAAACGACGTGAAGATGTGCACTTGGGTTTCACTACCACTTTTATGTTGACAAAGGTTGTCATTAGGTGATGGCGTGATTAAGTGCTTTTAGATTATGCTATGTTTAGGTACAGACATTGTGGGTTTTATTATTCCAAAGGGATACTTTTCATAACGCTGTTACACAGTAGCTGGTTGGACACTAATGATAATACAATTACTAGTCCATCGTATTCATAGCCACCACACTTCCATAATCCATACGTAACTCTGCATAGAATACGTGGCAACTATAACTGTGTTAGGCAACCAGACCCTAAATATGCCTTAGGAAAAATGGCACATCGCATCCCCCTGCCTCTTTCTCATCAGTGGTGGATCACCACATAGGAAGAGCAAGCGCGTACCTATGGTCTCTGAAAGTGAGCAGCTTCATATCCGTCACTAAAATGCATACTTTTTAAAATTATTTAGTAAGAAATGGATTTGATAGCATTACTAAAAATTCGGTTAATGTTTGGACCAACCACTTGCTTGACCTGCTACTGTTCTTACTCACTAGTGATACAGCTCAAAATGTACAGTATTAAGTTTTCATTTTGCTATGTTGTATGTTGAAAAATAAATTCTACTTCATTTTCCAAAGGTGTCACGGGTTTGTTACCACAATTCTCAACTCCTAAGATGGCGGTTAGAATATTTAATTCTTTCCTGACCAAAGAGATGATGTTGTCCATTTAAGGTCAGTATCTAAAATTATGCTTCAAAGAACCTAGCTCTTAATTAAACAGTGTTTCATGTCAAGACTTTCCCCTCTTATCTTAAATTGAATAACAGGTTCTTACAAAGCCTCTTATAATAAACTTAAAACTTTAATATTCAGACAACAATAAAAGTAATGCTGCATAAGAATCACTGACTCAGTACTTTAATCTAAAGACAATCGGTGAGAGATGTTAATCATGGACACAATGACTACTACTACGGAGGAAGTGGTTTTTAAATTTACTCACATCGCTAGGAATCCAATATAGGGCCTATAGGACTAAACGACAGTTGGCTTCAAACCTTTAAAAATTGAAACTTAAAAAGGACATTACCATTTTCAGGCGTGCTTTCCATTAGCAAACTATAACTTCGGATAAATTATTAGTACGAATCACACAAGTCGATACATGAAACAAGGAGAAACTGCTGGTCATTGAAAGGTCATTATCTAAATTAAAGAATCTGATTTGTAGCTCAATAAATGAGTGTGACATTGTAAAGCCGTATGTGCCCTTGTTATTGTGGTTTTACCCTTACAGATATCTGACAATTTTCTGATGAATTCCAGCCGCATTCACGCAGACCTCTGATCAACATACCGTTATCAACCCTCTTTAGGTATCCAACTTAAATGATGGCAATTAAAGATTACATTTTCGATGGGTAGAGGGATTGAAAGTGAATAAAATAAAAAATACTGCTATGTCGTAGTTTTCTTTATGAGCATCTCCATATAGATGAAATGACATGGTATCTAGATGTATTGACTTCATTCATGAAGCAAAATTTAAAACTCTCAAAACGATGTGTATGGAGCCATCTGTTACAGAGAAATGTAGTAAGAAAAACCACCAAACAACTTCTTTGGGATATTGATATTAGTCGTCATTTCGTTTCTGAAAGTATTTTAAACTTGTGGTTACACAGATTTATGCAGGGTGGTTCGGAGAAAGAGCAATATATCTCACCAACATACATTTCAGCATCGATCCTACTTCACAAATTACAATCTAAATTAACCCCCAAAAAATTCTCTTGAAATCGCTTCGTATGAAAACGGATGTTTATGTGCCACCAAATATATATACAGTAAGTGTATGGAGAGATCACATACACAGTGGACATGTCGCAGAATTTATAACGTGAACTCGTTATCAGTGAAGCACCATCGTCGACTAAATTTACTGTATGATAAAACAATTCAAAGGGAAGGCCTATAAGATCAGATACTTTATGTAAATGGCAATATTAGAGAAAGCCTATTTGAAGCATCAATGAAAAAAAGAGAGAGGTTTATGTTTTCAGTTCTCGACAGACTTCCAAGTAACAGTCTTCGATATGATCATTATTATTGTTTATCTCTATGAAACAGCAAATATAAAATTTAAAAACGTTATTCATCATACAACAATGCCAGTGGCTGAAAAATAGTTCTAAAGTGAAAATGTTTCATTTCTTTCAAACTGGTCCGATACCGTCCTATTTTCTTTGCGCAATTTACTGAAAATGGTAAGGAGCAAATACGGGATATCACAAAACTTGAGATTGTAAAATCATTCTCAGTGGAGGTATTACTGTAGAAAACAGCTATGAAATGTAAAAGTAGGGGGCAAGAATATTACCAAGAATTTTCCCAAGACAACACTTCACAACACTTTTCCTCATTATCACAATCCTATCATACACGTACGAAGTCTGAGAGATTATAGCTTGAAAGTTATAGTTGCTGTAAACGAAACCAGCCTTCCAGTTTGGCCTATAATAAGAATTTTCAACAATGAATTCATGGTCCAACTAAGGAGAATTGGTTATTCACAATGGAGCTTTCACTGCTTTCTTTACGAGATTTCAGTTAATTGCGTAAAGAATGTTTATACAAGTCGTGTTTGAAATAGATGACCGTTGAAAACAAGGAATCAATGACATTGGTTGCGGTGATTGCTTTCAGTTTCATTTCATTACAGACAGTGGTTACCCTGTCGAAATCTGTAGTTAAATTCCTATTTGCAATTTAAACTTTTATTTTTCATGCAGAGAAAAAGACCGCCATTTATTGACTGCGAAAAGGGGACAGCAATCGACTATGCATTTCTACATCTCAAATTAACGCAGGATATTTGTTATTTAAATTTATTGAAGCTTAAGGAACTACACAAGAGTAAAAGATACTATTTCGACCTACTGCATAAAGTGGATTGTAATATTTGCCTACGGCCGTTGACTAAAAATTACTATTCAGAAGGATATCTAGATGTGCAATTTCATTGTGAATTACCAGCAGTTGACAGAATAGTAATCGGTGGAAGTTTCTTATTTTCTCATGTTAAACGCACTTGCAAAGGCTGTTACAGGTTTAAATATTGATAGTTATCACAGTAAGTATACACTTGTAACATAGTATTCCCAAAGCATTTCGGATCCGTAGTTTACTTCTCTAGCATGATCGTATTTGCATACTCATATTTTAAATTCACTCTCATAGTTCTCTCATTTCTGCTCCCTGTGTTGTTGTTTAGAAATTCAATTTTTTTACTATCATTATACAAACTATCATTATTACTACTTTCTTATTACACATTTTATCAATTTCATAAACGAAAAATAAATCCACATAATGGAAGCATCACTTGCTAGTAGGAGAGAGAGAGGCACTATATTTTTACGACACTGTCTTAAATTCTTGGGAAGTATGGCTTAGGGAATAAACTATCCAAAAACCCCTGCAGCAAAGAGCTGCGAGATTTTTCTTGCTTATTCATTATACGTAACAGCCTTTACTTAGCCAGTGTATCTCCCAGACGTCCAGTTTACCTTTCATACATATAGGTAAAAATATATTTTTAAAGGCAAGCAATAATGTAGTCAGAAGGAAACCAATTCCACATCCATACACTATTACAAGAGCTGGATATTAATTATTCTAGAGTAGACTGATGTCACAACTATAATAGGATAGTAAATTAAATTAGCATAGGGTAAACTTGAATGTTTAACACGTCAGCTTGGGTATAGTATAAATTTAAAATACTTAGTAAAGTAGTAGAGTGTGTTTCCGTTGAGCATTTTCAGTTCAGGCCGATGACCTACCTTAAAAATTAGATCACTAACGATTTTTGCTACAACTACTATGTGCTTTATCCAGTATAAAAATATACAACATATATAAATGCATATCCTTACAGGTTTATTCAATATAATTGAAGACGCTTTATCTTTTTTAGAATGTTTCTACCTGTTCAAGGTATAAATGATGAATAAGATACTTGTATAAATGTGCAGTAACAATTTTGTAAGATGCATTTAAAGTTTAGACGGTGATAATCCCAATGGTTTATTACTGTCATTGTGTAAACAGCTGTCACCCTAAACTTAGTGGAAACCTTAAGGTATATTCCTCGCATTTTCATGCCATTTAAATGCTTTAAACCCACAATTTTCCACAATGTCTCTGCCGACAAAACTACCTGACTTAGTACAATTAAGTTAACTCTCGTCTTGCAGTTGCAACGCTCACATTTTCAGTCGCAGTGAATACTTAAATATTAGACTTCAGACCTTATCAGAAATAAAAAAAAATCAGACGTTGCATAAATGTTCAGGTATCCATTTAAACACAGTACAGTAGTTAAAAATATTAAAATAAAATATTGTATTCAATTGTCATTTCCAGCGAAGAAGCTGAGACATTTTTGTCCTTGTAAAATTATAGAAATGATTCATTACGTTCAAAATGACAGTGGAGTTGATAAATGCCTTTGAATTTATAGTGCATGTATGTCAGGACTCATTATTCAATTCATACCTATGTTAGGGATGGAGAGTGTGGAGTCGCTGAAAGGATATGAAGAGCATAAAAATAATTCTCAGATGATGTTGAAATGGTATGAGGAAGAAAATGAAGATGTAAGACTTGTATAGAAGAGGGGACTAATGGCTAGCGGACTCTGAACGGAATAGTTGGTTTTTAATCGGTGCAAGATGCAGAAAGGACTGTCTTCAGCTGCAGAACAAAGGTGGTGAAGTGAACACAATATTACAGTCTATGAACATAATGTGGTAACGCGCGACAGAATTGCAAATGAGTGATAGACTGTTTAATCAGCTTTGAAAAACAAAAAACATAATGAAGGTAAAGCAACCAAGAGATATTGAAGTTGGAGGTACCGTGAAAGAGAATATCAAGAAAAGAGGTGAAAAACTGGTTACTTTGCATGTTAGTACAGTATGTTATATTAATGGGTTGGGATGTTGGCCAAGCAGCCATAACAGGCTGAACCTGTTATGGGATGAAGCTGGATTCTGGAGAAATATGAGAAAAATATTCAGAACAGATAAATACGACTGTCTAAAATTAATTAAAACTCATGGAAAATCATAAAATTGACTGATGATTCTGTTATACTCAACACTGCTACCTGTAATTCCCAAATCTGTTGGCTGACAACACTGCCACACAGCATACTGAATCGACACCATCTAACAATTTTTTCCTATTGCGTGGCAAGTCTTGAGTTCTAGTAAAACTTTCTAGTCACATCATTATTTAAACCTAACTGCAAACCATTGGTTGGTAGAAATATCACTGTAAACAAGCAATCTAATGCCAGAACACGTATAAAACTTAAGATTAGAAAAGGGTAAAGAGAATTAAAATACTTTTCTCTTCAGACCGTAGAACAGAGAAAGGGTTGTGTGAGGCGTACCTCAAATAAATAATACATCAGCACATCCGTCTGCACTTTTGCTAACCGGCACTATAGCTTAGATATAAAACTGTGCTATGATTAAATTGGGGGCATTGTATAAATGCAGCAGTGGTCCATTATAACACGAAAGTGGTAAATCAAAGGTAAATATATCTTACTTATCTATAAGGTTTTAATATTTAATTAGTGACCACTTGAACAATGAGTAAAAGAAATCTAACGAAACATGACGTTGCATTAATATTCAGGACCCGTTAGTCAATGCAATTCGATTACAGTATACATGCCACTTTCTGAACGATGATGCTATTATGCACGAAATAGCTGGCGACTAGCTGTAAACCTGCCATCAAACAGATTTATTATATAAAGTACTTACATGCGTAAGTAGTGAAATGAAGGCTTGTGTCGTACGTTATATTTACTGGACTACAGATGACCTAAAAAGTAAGCGCAATGTATGTCTGTGAACAAATAAACCTGCAGTTACAGCAATCACGTTCAGAAGGATAATGATGGCGATTCAGTAATCATCATCCAATTCAATAATCACCAAATTAACAAATTTATGTGGCTTTCCAATACCGGAGTCTTTGAAAAGGATGTCACTTGATTGAATATACAAGTGAATAACTCATTTCGTCAACGACTAACAAAATGGATATTAAAACAGAAAATGCGATGGGCAGTCATTTGTTAAGTATGTAAATGCTCCGAGTAGACCGAGCACTACGAGATTACCACTATTTCTATGTAAAAGATAAATACAGTAAATTATTTAAATTGCCAGAACTTACTCTAATAACTTCGTTACGCACTACGTTAATTAAACTCTGCATGGACATTCACTACGGCAGTGGTGGCGAACCTGTGACCCACCGTGCAATTTTAAGTGGCCCGAGCGTGAATCATATATAGTTCATCGTCTGATAAACAACAGCAAATTTCGCACTGATGCATTGCATAAAATGAGAAAGCCGACAGAGTAAGAAATGAGTACATTAGAGGTACTAGTCTGAGTGTGGGGGACATCGCAGAAAAATGAGGTGTTGAGGTGGTATGGACACGTAATGAGAAGAGGGGAGGAGAAACTCGTTAGGTTCATTTCAGGAATGCAGGTGATTGGAAGCACCCTGGGCAGGGGGAGACCGAAGCAGACGTGGGAGCAGGTTGTCCGTAAGGATATGGTAGTGTGTTGGATGGAAGGGGACCTGGTGGGAAGTAAGCGGGAGTGGAGGGCTATAACCCGCAGACCCGACCCTGCCACGGGCGGGATAAGGGTATGATGATGTTCTCTATTTGCTACTTTAATAAACTTTATTCATTATTAAAATTAATTCAACTTTATTCATAAAATTAAATAGTGCTTGCACCTGACCAGCGGACAACTTTGTTTTATCTTTCCGTGTTATTGTGACCCGTTTTCAAAAAAAGTTCGTCACCACTGACCTACGGTCTATTTCCTCTCATTACTTTTCTTTGGTTCACTTCTACTCCTTCAAGAAAAATGCAAATTTCTACTCTCAAACAATCAATATATATACACTGCATATGGATGTGAAATGATTATAAAAATTCGAAAGTATAACTAACTACTAGAGACAAGCAGGGAGTTGAAAAGTTTGCACAAAGATATATTGCAGCATCATGAATCTACTTCTCATTAAAACCATTTAATCAGTTTAAATAGTGACCCTTAAGAACATTAGAAAACAAAACACACTCAATAACTTTCCTCCTCATACTTCTTAACTAAAACGGATCAGTCATCTTGCGCAGCTCAAATGCGGTTGAACGGAAGGTCACTATTAACATTTTTGATGATTCGAGAATTTTACTGAGGCTTGTAAACTACTGCAGATCAAATTTTCCTATCAGAATTTCGTATGTGCAAGATTAATAACGATGAGATGGCAAAATGCAAATTATTTCTTATTTGATATGCGGATGACAAGTTGAACAATGCCATGCATGATCAACTTCAGTTAATCTGTGAATTAAATTAGCAGGCACTGTTCAAGCTTACAAGTAATGCTTGCATCAGTTAAAAGGAGAGGCCAAATTAACATATCAATAAGGTTTCAGCCAATATCATAAATGCCTCATCTTAAGCTGGCAATAAAAACAACTTGCTTTTTTCGTTTTATCACTTACATAAAAATGCCCCCTCTTAAGAATAAGAAGTTTAATGATGATGAAGAAATTTTCTCAAAAGTTCAAGAGAGAGCGAGAGAGGGAGAGCAGTGGATTGATAATAATCTTGCCACCATTCCCAACCACTCCTACGGCTTTACAAATTCTAGGGTTCTTTCGTACAAGTATTTCTTAAGATTTTAATTCAGCTCTGGCAATGTAATGACTTTTGATTAAAATTTCTTGTTTGCTGTAGATTTTATTTTTAAGCTAACACAAATGCTAAGAAACTATATTTGCATGTTTTCTCTGAGTTTGCTTTCTTTGGCAATATACTGCCACTGCATGAGGTAACCTCATAGTATCATAAACAGTGCCGGATTTAGATATTGAGAGGTCCTAGGCTATTTCAATTCATAAAATTAAAATATTATCATATCATCAGTTGTCACGAAAACGGAAATGATTTTGAGAAGTCTTTTTAAATTAAAAAGTCTTACTTTAATAAAATATTTGGGGAATAATACGTCAGGATACTGTCTGATATATATTTTTAAATTAAAAATTCAAACAAATACTGAAGTTTACCATTTTTCTGAAGTACTATTAACTGTCATCTGCAGTCCAAGCCAGTACTTATGTATCCAAATGCTCTCAATCAAAGTGCCCTATATTTCATCCTTGCGTTTCAAAACAAAGTCAATACAAGATGTTGAAAGGATAGTATATATGGGAATTATCCACTTTAATATGCTAATAGAATCGCAATTTAAATCAATGTTTCAAGTCTTTAGCACAGAAGATAAAATCATTTTCCTTCAAAAATACATGCATACTACAAGAACAAAATTAAATGATAGCATTGAAATATACGTCTTTTAAAATATAAAGGAACTTTAAGAATATTATGACATTTAATTCATATTTTCTGCTGATAACAGTATCTTTTATGACTCATTCTTCTGCTCTGGATATAATATGACTAGAATCCTTGAATGCAAACTTAATTATCAGACCATAAATTCAATACAGTATAAAGATAGGGTATCCAAGAGGTATGTTTAGGACAGGTGTCGAATGCATGCGAACAGCAGTAAAACGAGTAGAAAATAGGTACGACCTCTTTGTCGTTATCTTCACAAGCAAAACAAATCAGATTAACATAATAGGCTTCTAAGATCGAAAAGACTTCTGGAGATGCTTTCATTAGCAGAGACTAACTAACTCAAAACACAATTCAAAGCAGGAAAATGTAAATATTTACTAAACCTCATTACATGTATTCCTCACAGAGACTCAGATGCAAACTTCAATTTAAAGCATAATTGAGGATTATCTAAAGGATACCATGAAATGTAAAAACACCTATCAAGAAAATTACGTGCCTCTATCTATCACGCTTTAAGTAATGCATATGGGCATAACGCATATTTGGACTCATCTGGATTACCATCCTCCAAACGCATGTCGCATCTACAGTATACTTACATAGACATATTGATGTTAGGACAAAACAACTTCAGTATATCTATGAAACACAGGTCTTGTAGAAATGAAGATAGCAAAGCTTACGAGTCACGACTGAAAAATAAATCTCTTGCACGCTACTAACACTTAGACATATTTTTCTAATTAACGTCATGTGCATCTTTTAGCAAAATGAGTACATGAAAAACACATATGTGCTCGACTTCTCAAGAGAAAAAAATATCCATTATCGTTATTAATAATATTATTATAGATTATCTTGCCGACCAATTTCTCTGTGTCGCTTGTATAGGGATGATGATATAGGCAACACCTTGTGCTTCAGCAATGACAAGCACTGCACCTCTTTTATTGATAAAGTCAGTGTGCCCGAATACACGCACTTCATCCTCACTATCATCCAGGTTAGTAGAAAATCGGTAATATCATAGAAAATGCATCAATTAGAATAGGGCTTCCTTCTTACCATACGTATATCATATAACCTCACACCTGTACTCAAAAATATACAATGTCAAAATTCACATTTTAACTCTGAAAATGGAATCGGATACTTTTGTTGAGATATAATGAATTACTATATTCTTAATTTGTTACTGCATCCATCAGAAATGTAAAATAATACAAAGTCTCATCATCCTTTTGTTAGCTTAACTAAATATAAGTTTTTCAATTATCGCGATTAACGGAGTGCTGCGATGATACTGGATATAAATCTCTATTTCATTATATACAAATATTTTCAAATTTCTGTTATCTCCGACAAAGTGAAATAATTAAGATTAAAAAAAAAAGCATTTACAGCTTTGATTGCGATATCAAATCGGAAATTCTTATATTAGTTTTCAACATTGAGCAGTTATTTTCCTTCAGGTAGTCCTGTTAGTCATATTGTGCGTGATCAGGTGGAGCTCTGACAAGTTGAAATATACATTCAGATAAAAGCAGACGCAGAAAGGCAAAAATCAGTGAGATATCTCATCTCTTCTTAGCTGAAAGTGACGGTAAAGAGAGTTCGTATGCCTGATTACTGTTACTATGGATTGTTTGCTTGTTGGTGTTTTAGGGCCCTTCAACTACAAGGTCATTAGAGCCCCGTCCACTGTGTAGTTCTGATGCAGAAACTGCACAGACACTACACTAATGCGACGATTTTTGGATGCTAGCGGTACGCAGTTTTCCCAAGCAGCCACCCATGTCAGCACTAGCTGGGGTTGCGCTGCTTAACTTCAGTAATCAGACGAGAACTGGTGTTTCCAACGTAATTCGCCGCTCCCTGCCTGTTACTATGGACTTCTAACAAACAGCCTAGACATATTTGTATTATAAATTTTATCCAATGAAATATAGGTGTCAATTTTTATTATAGTTGGCTTTAGGTCTTTTTTCCTCATAGTAGCAGAATTATTAACAATATTGGAAATGTATCAATTTTCTGGATTAGACAATACTTTCAGTTTATGACGGCAACAGTCAGAGCGATGAGATACAGAAAAGAAAATATCCATTTTTTTCAATGATTGACCAGACTTAATACTATCGTTATCGTATATAGAAAATCGTGTCTTGTTGCCAAAATAATGAAGTCAGCTTGATATTTGATATTCCTACAACAAGCTTTCTTACAATGTCAAATGCATAGAGATTACAAGCCAGAACTTCAAGAACCTTCCTTCACTTACTCTATCAATCAAGTTCATAAAAACGTTAATTGAGATGTGGTCATTCATATCGTAAATCACGGCTTTATTTATAAAAATGTAGTAGTGCTGTAATTATGCCATAACGTGTACAACCATTATGCTTGAAATTACAATTCGCATCTTTCTAGTACACTCTGTACACTGTTTTTCCACTTTTTTCCCCTCCAATGTTGATGGCATTTAGCTAAGTAAAGAGATGGCTGACTGCGATGACTGCATTATAAGTACATAATATATAAAAATTACAACACTTTGATTCAGGGCACTACCAATTCCTAAATTATCATTAAAAGAACTAATGGTGCATACCTACCAAATCACCAACCAGTCAGACTTTTATGAAACTATATGTGTGGGGATTAATTTCCTGTTTCCCAGAAGCGAAATATCAGTTCCTCGACTTCCTGCGATGGCCTAAAAACTTCTGAATAAACTACTATGAACAAATGAGATAAGTAATGGGATGCATATGCCATTTGAACTAAATAGCGTAAATGCACAAACATATACACCGTCTACGATGGTATAACGCATGACTCCATACTTTTGATCAATAGGCACATACGACATTAAACACAATTTCAACGTTCCTTTCTATCAACTTGGCATATTGTGTCATTTCCTTTGCATCCATCTCACTGCATCATTGTCGCAAAGTTTATCCAGGCTACATTAAAGTGTTATATATGGACACTCGTCGCATGCCAACATTTACGACAAACCCAACAGTACTTACTATGTGCATATATGACAAGCCAAATATTATGTACCCATTTGGCGACAAGTGAAATAGGACATACTCACATTAAATAAAGCTCGCAGAGGAATATTATAAGGTCATCGCTGCATAATTTTACGTCTCCAAATGTTTATGACGTGAATGATCATTTGCCCCAGTGTAATTTGTATGCTGGTGCAGGAAGAGAAATTTGCATCCTAATGAGCACTCTAATGAACTTACATTAAAACTTTAAATCGCTTAAGCGGAGCTATAACTCGTAGTCTACGTCCAACAATGACCTCAGTGCTATCAACTGGTCATTTGTGATACGAAATGAAGCGAATAAGCATGACTACCGTATATAATGGAAATTTGACCCATGATACTTGGAAGGAGTCCTTTTACATAAATTGGCTACAGCTGGTGATATTAGTAATCTCCGAGGAGGGACATTAAACAGACTTCTAATGACGGCACAAAAATATTCTGCTGTGCAGTCAATAAAAATTTCAATTGTTGAAATTCGTAACCTCAAAAAAATAATCAATTTCCTCTTGATGGATGCTTTTAACACCAATGTATAAAAGAGCACATTATAATTATTATTCTGAGTTCAGACACATTATACTTCCAATTACTTTTTCTTTAATTGTGAACAAAAATGGTTCTTAACCTGATGCACGCTAATGGGCATTACTTTGAGAAGTTTGTCTATAGACATAATTGTCCCAAGTCTGCAAGACATGTAAAAAAGTCCCAGAAAGTGTAATGCACGTAATTTTATAAAAGTTTAAAAAAATATTGAATTATGTGTTAGTAGAGGTGACCATGGTTACATACATACTGTATACTCGCTTAGCATATGATCTATTTTGCATTGTATTATTACTATGACATTTTAGAACATGGCAGGTTTGGGGTAATAAAATAATGTCTATGATTTCAAAAAATTTTCAAAATAAAATCGGAAAAGTTGATCTTCCTGTGTCAATACATAGAAAATAATTTGAATCATTTAAACGATGGTGATTAGTCAGTCTGCCCTACTGTTTATTACTGTAAATGTAACAGAATACTACAAAACACTTTATGAGTATTCCTGATCTGAACAAATGAAATAACAGCAGAAGAACAAATGGTCACGTATTAACAGCATTATGGGCCCCTGGGCAAAGCAGCGTGCTGGGGCCTCTACAACAACCACTCACAGGAATAATATATACAGTAAATGGTCACTTGATATCCACATATTAGCATGGGTTGTTGTTGTTTGTTGGTGTTTAAGGTCCCGTCAACTACAGGGTCATTAGAGACCGGCCCACTGCATAGTTCTAATGCATATACTGCACAGACACTACACTAATGTGACGATTATTGGGTATTAGCAGTACCCAGCTTTCCCGAGCGACCACCCATGTCAGTACTAACTGGGCTTGCGTTGCTTAACTTCAGTGATCAAACGAGAACTGGTGTGTCCAACGCAACTCGCCGCTCCCCTATTAGCATGGGGCCCCCTGGCAAGTGCCCAGCGGGCCAGTGCGATAAGACGGCACTGCGTTTTAAGCTAACCATTGTCCAAACGGCACCTTAAAATAGGAGTATAATTGATTCATACACTATAGCATTATTTGAGGACATACTGTACTTTCCAGTTTCCGAGTTCATTATTTGTTAGAAATTTTAATAAATGTCTTTATTCTCCTAATTTTCTGCACAAGAGTATTAATAATCACGCAGTCGCAATTTTTTTTTGTAAAAACGCTTAAGACCTTAGAAGTCGGAATATAAAATTGTTTTCCAGTGCATTATCAACTACAGAGCAACTGTTTTCTAAAAATTAGGAGCAGTTTACTGGATGAAATGTGCGTATGCTACACTACAAATACTACGTCTTGGAAGTAGATATTAACCCAGTAATACAGAGTGTGATGCTATGTTGTAAGTCAAGCATAATATTACAAGTTGGATGAAATTGCTATAAAGTTTTTGAAGAGGTTTCATGTTTGAAAGTTTTCAGCGTGAAAAGATTACAACAATAGCTTTGTTTAACATAATTATTTCATACATTTTGCACATACCATAACAATTGCTTAAAGCATTTAAAGAATACTGCAGTAAATTCAGAATAGAAGACAAAAATAATGATGTTACAGAGTACAAAGTGTTATAATTGATGCAGGTGCGCACAATTTACTTTTAAAATATAATTCGGTATCATAGGAATTAGCCTGTAGGCTGAATCTACTGTACATATAGTAGCTGTCCTCGGTCCTAATTGCTCTCGAAATAAAATGTGAATGATTTTCCTTATTATATTCGATGCAAAGCATCAATGACGACGACGTTTGATGAAAACATTAATCGTGCCAGCTTGTTCAGTGATAGGACGTTAATTATTTACCGAGAGGGGCCCCGTTTTCATTGAATACAAATGGAAAGGCATCGAATTAAAATGCATAGGATTGAAAGACTATGCATTGCTTGGTAGATGAAGGTAATAATGAAGTTCCCTTAGCGCTGTTTCATTTAGCAGTAGTTTATTGCTATTTTTATGCAAATTTTCTGAATAGAACAGACAGTTTAAAATAGACGAACAACTAAATTTCTGGTGACGATTTTAACATTAAATGCGCCTATATACATATTATGTATAAAACTAATTCACTATGATTAAGGTCATTAATAAAAGTAATAAGAGAAAACCGATTCCAATGAAAAGTTTCCGCTTTATGATTGCCTCAATTTAATAAATTGTTAGGTAAAGAAATCAGAACGTGGAGTTGAGACAGATTTCAGCATTTAAATTAATGTTTTTACAGAAAATGTTTGAAGTTTAAGATAAGCAGTGAAATTTTACGATAATTTCGTTCATTCTTAGTATTAACAACTGCATATAATGTATAGGAATGATAACATGCTAGCTGACCCTGTTAAAAAATTCGACTTCGTCATTTTTAATCAACATGCTGTATATACAATTCGGCAGGTGCTGAATTTCTCAGACGACAATCAGACAGATAATAATTTGAAAATGATTATAAACAACAACACAACAGCGTATACAAATATTAATTAGAATACATTCATTCACATACGTTAGAAAAGTAAATTACTTCAGTGAAATGAAAGTAAAGAAAATGTCTTCTGGTATTAAGTCAAGTAAAACTACGTCTGACACTAACTAAATAAGACGAGGATAGCTACTCAGATTACTTTTTTGTGCCTTTGTCTATTATATAAAATTATCTACAAGAGTCCTCTGATATACCTAAAAATTATACAAAAATTGGATATAACTTAAAAATGTCTTGCAACTTACCAATGACAAACATTTCTCCTTCAGAAGACACTGTAGTGAAATATGGAGCTTCAGCTGATATTTCACAGCGGTATATTCCGCTACTTGCTAAATTTACTTCTCTTAAAGTCACCGTGGTACTATTAGATTTATTCATCTGTCAAACAAAGAGAAAAAGACAGCATTTTAATATTGCAAACATATCATGAATGCATCTATAGTATAGTGAAGTGAGCAGCAATACAATAGTAAAGTGGTGTCAAATTTGGCAAAATGTTCATTGTTACAAAATTCAAATACGAAGGAACACCACGAATTTGTTCAAAAATTTCGCATTATATAACATAAGTTCACTTCTCAGTACTACATTATCATCAAATTAACAGTTAAAAACAACTAAAACCCTTCTGAACATTAGATGAATTACATGAATAATGAGCATTACCCATTTGCAAAGGGATGAGAGAAGCCTACATTGCGACTGATAAATATTCTGACAGACAACTAGCTTAGGTTAAAAGGAAGACAGTTTGAAAAATCACTTACTGCTCTAAATGATTACTAGTTTAAAAACGAGCTGCAGTAGTTCTTGTTGCGAAAATTCTAATACATGTAAATTAATTAGGGATACTTGGGTAGTTGTGCAATTCAAACAATCTATTCAAGACCCACGAGCAAAGTTCAGACGTTTCAACGCCTTTTGGATGAAATATCGATTAATTAAACATTCATTACAATAAAAGATCGTTGCTCTGATTAACATCATGATCTTCGGGGTTATAAGCATTCTACAATTTATTTATCGCAATTGCAAATTGAAACTGCATTTCCCCCTGTTATCTCTTGACCTGAACTCTCTCTCTCAGGCAACATGATTTCAGATTCTATGTTCATTACAATGGTACATCATTACTTTGTGCATGTTTAAATGAGTTTCCTCCAAGGTAGAATATAAATAGTCTAGACATCATAGATTAATTAATATAGTAATTTCAATAAAGGCAATTAAAATAATCATTCCCACATGCAAATTTTTGTTAAATTGTATTGTCAGTCAACTAAGATTTTCTCTACTGCTGACTTGTTTTCCCCACACACCCACAGAAGTTAGGGTCGATTCCCATTTTCACAATAAAAAAATTGATAAGTAACAGAGTAACAGTATTATTCTCAAAGCTTTCTCCAATGTTTCGCACCTAACAGGCTATAACAGGCCATAACAGGCTGAACCCTTAGGAGGGTTTAGGAGGGTTCAGCCTGTTATGGCTGCTTGGCTTACTCTCCATCCCGTTAGTATAGCCAGGCATAACAAACAAATATTAAGATCAGTATTACTCCATCCCATGATTAACATTTACTCATCTTCCATCTTCACTGCCAAGAAAGAGTTAATATACTAAAGTAGAGTCCGTATTAACCGACACTCTCTGGTTACGGTCGTCTTTTGCACTGTTGGCGCGATATTGCTGCCAGGAAGAGATATTAATGTGGAAAACAAAGTGTGATAACAAATTTGTTTAAACATTAAATATGTATGGATGTACAATTAAATCATAGGAACAATAAATGCTTGCTTTGCTATCATTTTTAATATATCCACTTATGTAATAACGATTATTTTATGCATTTCGGATTATCGGACTTATTTTTACTTATCCGTCATAACGCCTGTCCCAATTAGGTCGGATTCTAATTCTAATTCACTACACTGCAAGCAGCCCTATTTGGCCAATATGGCAGTGGAGAGACCAACTCTCATTCCTACATACGTTACCATAAAACGCCCAAAACCCTAGGTTATAATTATAATGGTCCCCCTACAATGGCCATTCCATTGCAGAATGGTCCTTGGTAAGAAAGACCAGTAGTATGAATCCATCTGTGACCTAATCTCCTTCAGTTTATATGAATGATCCTTTCTCCCCTTGCACTCAGCCAGGGACACAATTCCAACCAGAGGTCCATCACACCCCAGACTCTACTGTATTTTGAATTGAAGTATCACTGGTAGGTAGAATAATACACTAAGGAACATGCACGTTAATGCAACGATGGATCGTTAAATGGGTACGTATAGTATAATAGTCACTCAAGAACTAAGTATTTGCAACATAATCTTGCTAACTAACGTAAATGTCAGACTACCATGGCACGGCTTATCTTGATCAACATGTTCATAAATCGTGTCCACCTAGTCTAAAGATCAAGAAAGCAAGTACACGTAAAAGTGAATTTTGCAATGCAGAATACTTTGATAAACAATTTTTCGTTTTGAAGATAACTAGAATATTCACTATTAAACGAATTTATGAAAAATATCGCAAGGATTTATGCTGACATGCCAACAAGTATAGGAAAGACGAGCATAAACAGCATCTCAACAAGGATAAATTAAGCAAATTCTGATAATTATGAGTTGAATTTCGAATTAGATCAATAAATAGTTATTGTTAGTGCGAGAGTTGAACCCATGAATGAAGTGGTGAAATTTTTGGTGTCATGTTCTGGAAACTATGAGATTTTATCTGTTATAATTGGCGTATCATGGTTGGGGATTTTGTGGTTACTACCTTCTTACGATAAATGGTATTTGAGACATGATATAAGATAGTTTTTAAAATTCTTCTTTTAAGTACCGTTATTTGAGAATGAACTAACGCTTTGTAAATCTCGGGGCTCTTAGTTCTTCTCAATTTGTAGTTAGATCTAAGGTTACAAAACTTGAAAATATAGGATGAGATAACGCTTAAAATCGACATTACCGTAGAGCATCTGTTTGAAAATGGTATCTACTAATGTGATACTAAGGAAGTGCGTAGAAATCTACACTAATTAGACATTTGAATTGTAAATGAGGTAATGTGTAATGAAGCATTTTGATTTCTCAGCAGAGATTTTCATAAATTATACTTAGTAGTACATCGGACCATTTTTATAGCACGTTTCATTTTAAGAAAATTCACATCAGAAGTTTTTAGATATCGTACTAATATCAGGATTTTTTTGCATTAAAATAGATACAAAACAAAAAAAAATTGGTAAGTGTTCAAAGTTGGTAAAATTTCAAAATTGAAAACCAATCTCGTACTTAAACACCTTAATAGATTCGCTCATCAAAAACATTTTGTTAAACTGAACGGAATTTAATATAGTAGGCTACCTGGTAAAAATATTGTAGTTTCAAAGCTATAAAATAAGAACCTCCATAATATTGCCCCCAGAGGGAAAGAAAAACTGCGCAATATTATCGAGGGTACATGTTATGGAGAGCCCCCTTAATATTGACTTTGATCAATAGTAAAGAGGTTTTGTTCATTATCTAATTCTGTACTTTCATGCATACTTAAAACTATAATCTTTTTTGCAACAGGCATACACTAACATGTGCAGTATAAAATTTAATTAGAAAATTCACTAAGGTCGATTACGTTGAGATTTGAACCAACTTAAAAGATAAGTGACAAAAGAGTTTGGCCCAAATAGAGGAAACAGCTTGACAAGTCATTCCCTTTTCAACTGCCACTTTTTGATGTGTTGCACCATTTTTAACCATTCAATCACCTCTAATTTCTTATCTAGAGAAAATCCCTTGCCTTTTGATACACTTGTTTCCCATCTTTATGAACTTTTGCATACACTTCAAAACCTTACATGATAAACAGAAATTGCTGTATTAATTTGAGTTTATCAGAACGTAAAGGAACAGAATACGTGACTGAAGTTCATAACGTATCAGAAACAGCAGGAAAAGTACTAAAAGAAATTTTTTGTTGGGGCAATATGTAATGAGGTTTTTTTGAACTTTTTTACTAAGGAAGGGGAAATATTTTAATGACAATAGTATGGAAGGCAATATTAAGAAGGCAAATTTATACTGAAAAGTGAAGGGCGGGACTAAGGGTGGCAATATTAAGGCGGTTCTACTGTATATGCATTTCTTGCTTACAAATAGTGGCCAGAATACCAAGAATATGAAAGATTGTTTCTCACGAACTATCCCGAGTCCTAATCCCTTGCTTCTCGGAACACTTTCATATGACAACGATTCAATTATATTTCTCCAAAAGGATCATCTCAAAAGTCAGAAATCACATGAGAATGACTTATGTATTTCTCTTTCCCCTAATACAAACAATATGTCTGCAGAATAGAAGCTAGAATGTATTAGACATACAAATCATCTCGAGACTACCAACAATTTAACATTGACCTGAATATAAGTTACCTGACACCTGAAAAGGGATCATCAATTAATAATAGCTAACTGTTAGAAAAAAAAACTATTTGGGAAGTAAAATTTATAACTAAAGTAGCTGCCTATTTCAGTAGTAAGAACTTATTCTTATGAAACTTCAACAGCCTTGCTTGATTCCCAAGAGTTCAGAGATCCAATTACCTTGTATAGATGAAGTAGAAAAAATGGTTATGGTTGGTTACCTTCTAGGTCTTGCACACCAAAATCTGTCCCGCTGAACAAAGAAAAATTAATTCGAAGCAATCATTAGATTGCACATAAATTAAATTACTCTGTGTGTAACGGCTAGAAAATTGAGCTCCTCGTTCTTTCAATGTCAGGAACAACTAATCCAGGCAATTTACATGTCGCGCTAAACGATATCATTATAAGTTTCTGAAGCTGATAAAAATTGTAGCTATAAACCACTTCTCTAAATAGGAAAACATATACACATCCCCTAATTATTTTCATCATTTAATAGTCAAAACCTTCCCTTTAAGGCAGAAACATAAACAGTCTGCAAACGATTGCAAAATGGAAATCAAATGACTCAACACGTGTCTTGAGGATTTGGAGTAATGTTAATGATTCTAAGGCTATTAATTACAGGATAGTTTCCAGAGCCACGTGACCAATGACCAAATAACATACAGAACTAACAAATATTCAAGACGAAAAGTGTTTAAATGCAGCACGCGTCCATCTAAGAGCCTTACAGCTTTGATACATGTGTTGGACCTTCATTAAACTGATAGACAAGTTTGAAATAAAGTAAATTGTGAAAGAAATATATAGGCCTTATATATGTATGTATGTATACTACATACCACAATTGATATACAACCTAAGACTAACTACAGAAATGGCAATTTTAAGCTGATTTTATATAATATAGGGCCTATTAGTTTTCTAAATCAAAATAATGACCCAATAAACATGTCTAGGGGTTGCAATTAAAAAGGAGAAACTTAAGGAATTTACTTAATCGGAACAGAAATAATAGCCTTTGGCAGACATGAATAATGCCGAACGACAAACTAGAGACTTAACAATGCTATACTTTACACAATAACAAAACTACGAGACCTCCCACAAATTAAGCCAACCATTAGAAACTGCATAAAAACATCATCGCAAATAAGTTCATCAAATGAATGAGATAGATTTGGCGGTCTCATAAACCTCACAGTAAATTATCAATAATATTGATCGCCTACAACAAATGCCTACCATAGATGTCATATTAGCGGTACAACTAGCAAACACTTCTCTGTATAATTATTATAATATTTAACTAAACAAAAAAAAAGTTATTCAAAATCGCAATAATTTATGATAGAGGCTACTATATTCGTTATCATTTTTTTTTCATTTCTCACGAGATTTGCTGCTGTATGAAGAGTCAAACTCTCTATATTAATATTGATTAGTATTTAGTCAGAATTTTGTTTACAGATAATCACAAAAAATATGAAATAAATGCAAGGTAACGGTATTTTACCACAAACATAGTATCACACAAACGAATTTATTAGATTACTTCTGAGAATAGGTACATTTAGTAACTGACGTTGCGAAAAAATAAAGCAATATATATTTTATATAGAGAACAAAATTAATAAGTTAAAGCTAATAGGAAATTTTAATACAGTGAAATTTTAAATTTAAGTTCACTTACAACTACAGTCTTTGCTGTAATTTCTGGCGCTATGTGCTGAATAATTCAGAACCGTCTTAACAGTATAATGGGCCCCTTGGCAAAAAAAGTGTACTGGAGCTCCTACGACAACCACTAGCAGGAATAAAATATAAATGGTCGATTGCATAAAATTAATTTAAACGTCAAATATATTTACTGAGTAGTCGTATTGCTTTATGGCATGTTATTTGACATACACGTGGGGCTCCCGGGCAAGTGGTCAGTGGTCCCATGCGTTAAGATGGCATTTCTAAGTATTCATATTTTTTCATCTGATAATTGTAATGATTATTCTCGGAAATTGCAGTATAATTTCTTGTAAAATATTAAAGTATACCAGACTTTTGCACTCTTTGATATAAAGTGCTCAGGTGACTATATTGTTCCTCGACATCTCTTCAGCATCACGCCCACAAGGGCTTCATATCAATAATAAATAGAATAAAATTCAGGTCTCAATAAGGAAAAATTCACAGCTGTCCAGTTTGTTATCTGAATAAATGAATATAGTACTCTTCATTTCAGTTTTGCTCTATAGGTCCACCCATCTGCCCTCAGCAATGGCAAAATAAAAGCCATTACTGTAGTAGATATATTCCCCACCCACTATCCAGTTTGTCTTAAGCAATCACTCTGATGTCTTTGTGTTATTGCTATTGTTAGTATATAAATATACTAGTCCATGGGTATCCACTTTAGCCGTTTAATGCTTTCTAGTAGATGGCTCTATAGTAACACTAAGTAAAGAAAATGGTCAAGTTTCTAATGGGTCTTTCAAACTTGTTCCTTTAATCTGTAAATTAATCTATGGCACTCCTTGCATATTGCTGTTAGCAAAATTTCATTAATATTGAGTCATATATCTAAAATAAATGCTTCAACTAATTCTCAAATGCTTTGAAAATTCATTACAGCTGCTATTAATCATCATCACAGTCTCTCCCTTCACAAGGAGGTCAATTTTATGATGCTACTTTCATGATGGACACCAGGAAAAGGTTCATCATTTCAAATGACTGCACTTAACTGCTTAAAGCGTTACAGGTGAATCTGCACAGCTTATACTGTGCCTCACTATTTTAATTCATTGTCGATAAATTATGTTATATTTCATAAAGATTTCCATCTTGTCCCCTTTTCTGTCTCCAGTGGGAGGAGATGCATAAAAATTCTAGGCAATCATGCAGAAAGAGGAGCAAAAATAGAAAAATTGATTACAGTGGATATATTATGTATCAAGATGAAAAAATATACAGCTACACAACAGATTTAATGATGCCTAGGGTTATTTTCTTAGCTGGGAGAGTGAATATCTAAAACCCATAAAAATAAAGCAAAGTACACCATTGTCAGTATAGCTTGAGTCAATCTATTATTTCATAAATAATTAGACGACGGTTGCTTAGTCAGACAATAAAAGTAAAAGATGTAATTAATGCAATGCCTGTAAGATAAAAGCGGTTGGTTGTCTTGTTGATCTGAGTTTTGAAGAAGTACTTAAGGAGATCATTGGTTTGTCTCAAGTACTTAATTGATACTCCAATACGAAATCTATGTAAATAAAGTAAATAAGTTAGGATGTGCCGAAAGATACGCAGTTCATCTTAAAACCATCACTGGGGTAAATTTTTGATGTTTATGAGGAAAGCAATATGACGATAAAGTTGTTAAAAGAGAACCTATTGTTGCTAACGGCCTTATATCTAACATCTAAAAGTGCAATAGTAATCATCATTTGAGTTTACTACTGTTAGCATCCTACATGCTGTTTGGGACAAAAAGAAAATAGAGATTGTTAGTGGCCAACCATTGACCTTTGTAAGAGCTAAGCAATGGCATTTATGCCGTTTTTAGTTAGGGGGAAACTTGCATTACAGATGATTGAAATGAACCAGAAAATGAGTAAAGTAATTTTCTTGCCAGTTTGGACATAGAAATAGATGGCGTATTATAACCCTACAACAATAACACTAGCAAAATGCTACTATTGAACTTGGATCTAATAACGAAATGGTTGGAGAAATCACAACAGCCTGACGTCATATTATAGACCTAGTTGTTACAGTAACAAAAAGTTTCAGAACTTGGTTACTGAGAAATAAACCTGGGATGGATGAAATCCTCAGAATTTGTAAGTAGTCGTAAAGTAAAAAGTATTTGCGGGAATTCAAATGGTAGTTGCAATTGAACTTGTGACAGTTTATAGAACCATAACGTTAAATTATAGGTATTGAAGTTTAATTTCTTCATTCGTATTTAGTTTGGTTGAGTTGCGACATCAAAGTAATCAAATGGTATTTTAGTAATTTTATAGTAAACGTTAAATACAGTTAGCAGAAACTACCAATGCGATTCCAAGAAGACGAAGGGTAAAAACGGTTTCTTCAACTGACATAAAATCTCAAAATCACTTTTTATACTACACTAACAAATGAGAATAAAATTGGATTCAGCCAATGGATGTACAATGGAAACGTGGTCTTTATACTGCATAACAAAGTCTTTTATTAGAAAATCACCTAACTGTCTGCTGCAATTATCATTTAAATTAGGTTGAAATTCTTTCCTGGTGAAACGCTTCACTTTTACAATATACGAGGTACATAATAGACATAATTTTATTTCAGCGAATTGCAATTTTCTTACCAACTTCATTAAAACCAACAGTAATTATCATTTACTTCCTTTGATTGTTGGCATACAATGCATGATGGATATTAGGCCTACTTTGGAGACTTAGAAAACTCAGGTCACTTATTGAAATTACTGAATGAGAACAATTCATTAAAAAAAGTAAGGGAGAAATTAAATATAAACGATTAAAATATTATCATTCATGCATTTTAAATAACAAGAGAATTAGATATGAAATTTTGATGTTTTTATCTGTCAATAATTTAGTATATTCATTGTAAAGTATTATTGTCTACTTTGAATTATTTGACCATTTGAATGCCTTAACTAAGCTACATTAAGAACTCTAGGGAATTACATCATGTGCATGATCTTCTGATTGATTCATTAAACTGTCATTGATGCATAAACATTAGTTAAACATTTATTATAGTTTATTTCAGGGGATGTGATTATATTCCACCATTAGAGTGCAACTTTTGCTTTACTTTTATTACATAAGCAGATTTATGTGCGAGGGCCGGAAGGGGACGAGACTCAGAAATGCAATATTCATCCCCGTACCAAAACTTTTAAGATGTAACAGAAGAGTTACTGTAGATGAAGATATTACGACAATAAATAATGCATAATGTACACACACATGCGTTATTTAATTTTGCAGTGTATGCATTTAAGAAGAATTTGCCTGAATTTTAGCAGTGTTTATTTGATTCTCTTCCCGAAGGGCCATCTTTGTTGGGAACCCGATGCTGCACCATCAATTCTCGTCGTCGCCAACCAATGAATATAAATATATAGTAGGTGTCCATGTGCGCTAATTTTTTTTTGCCAAAAATTGTCGTCTTTTTAATAACATTAATTGCTTTGAGGAATAGTTTGGGTGGAGTCAGGACAATTTCCACCTGGACTATCATCATCATCATCGTCACCATTATTGTCACCATCATTATTATAGTTTTCCTTCATTACCATCGTTATCGCACAATAAAGTATCAGGTGAGAGACGTCAGGGGATTCTCATATAATCATTTGAACAGAGCAACACAACTTGAAATATATAACCCCAATGTAAACGTCTCCTCCTCCCAAGTCTTTGTCTTTTAACATTCGCCATTGTTACTATATATGAAAAAATCAAACCATAATTAATTCCGTATCGTAATGTTACGTTGAAATGATAGCATTTTTATGAACCATTTGTCATCCAAATGCCTTAATCTCAAGAGGGATGAAATAAGAAACATTAAGGGTCGCAGTGAAAAAATCAATCGCTTATCATGTTTAATGCATGACACAATTATTTAATACTCATAATTGAGAACTAAAAGTTTAGAAGTAGTAGTCCAAATTTAGACAGCGCTTGCGCTGAATTTTATAATTATGGATGGACTAATGTCGTCACTGATTAGGTCCGCATTAGTAAATCGTGCAAAGCATTACTGACATTCAAAATTGAGGGCGACAACATATTGGTTTTTGGATGAACCTTTCTTTGTAATTAGACAGAGCTACAACATCAATTATCATACAGCCTGTCCAGATCAATGCCAGAATCTTCCTAGATTATATAGGAGACGGCAAAATTAAGCTATCAGGGGTGTTGAACTTCTAGGCTCCGAAATAAAAATTAATAAGGGACTACTGTACTTTAGTTGCATCTGCACTAACGGCTGACAAACACACAATAATTTTTAAAAGCAGAAGTAATGGAGAAAAATAAAGAGGCATTAAAATCACATTGGTTTTGGTTAAGGGATAAATATCAGTGGTCCTCTAAGTGGCAATGAAATGACCTAAATGTGTATAAATGCTATCGACAGTTGTTTCATATTACAAATAATCATTAACTCTTTCTTCTGGGGTACAATTTGCTACTGACGTCAGGAGGAAAGCGAGTTACTACACTTGGAATTTTTGCCGGTATTTTACTCCAGGAAGAAAGTTAATTACGTACAGGCTATACGATGAAAGGTACACTTGGAGCTTTCTTTTCTCCCGAAAGAAGCCGGGATCCAATCTGCATCAGCAATACAGCAATTGCTCCCCCTCAGTGGCTCAATGGGGCGCATATTTCAACTGATGCATAATCCAACTTTGCAACTGATGAGGCGTTTTTGCATTTGCTATTCCCATTTCTATACTGCCAGTCCAATATGCAGTTGGCTAAACGACTGAAGACAGGACATTGCCTAAGGGGACCTATTGTAATTGCTAGCTAGATTTATAATAAGACATTCTGAATATTCAAAAATATTTGGGGGTACACTTTTTTGAAGTGCTCCCCAAATGTTCAGTAGAATATGAAATAGTGTTCTGTACAGTGGGCTTACCTCACGAATAGGGATCAAATCTTTCTGAAAACTCAGAAAGTCAGCTTTTCCTTAAAAAATTCTGCTATTCTTTTGTATCATTTTAATCGTCTTCTTTTATTTTTTAACGAGATCTTTATTTTCATTGCAAGATTCCTTAAAAGCTTATTATTTTTTGATTTAGTAAGGTCTTTGTATTTCTCTTAAGAAAGTATCCGCTTTTATTTTATGTGAAATTAATACTATACAGTATATGCATACACACGCACACACGCGTTCTTTGTACCTATAGCAAAGCAACTCCTAATCCTTTTCTCGCCTATGGCAGGGTCGAGTACCCAACTTCTCCATCTCAATGGACACAAGGGTGATGTTTTGTTCTGCAGCCAGTTACAGACTGCTGCAACTGGCTGCAGAACAAAAGTCCTTTGTAACTAATAACGTAGAAGGTGGTATAATCCAAATTTCACTTCTTTTAAAATAATTTTTCTTACTATATTATGTAGGTGTCTGAGGGCCTCAAAATACAAAGCAGCTTTATACACTGATTACTAGTAAATCAAGTCCTGTCCAATAAAAACAGGAACTGGCACTTGAGGTTTCTAACACGTGTCCAATTATTTACCAGCGACTGTCATGATAAATACGAATGTATATCCTGTGGTAATACTCAAGTTGTACAGCACATCCATGCACTTTATGGAGTTAAACAAGCGTTCTACATATTCACTAAGTCTATGAAATAGTCAAAATAGGACAAGTATTCGTTATTTTCAACAATGTGCACTATTTTATCATTTCACATATCTACTAACTCTATTTGAGTAACATGGTAACTATTACTACAGTGACAAGTTTAAAAAAGTTATGGTTAGAGTCAAGGTACAGATAACGTGTTACACATAGGTGTATATTACCATAACCGGAATATTTACTTTTATAGAAATGAAATGGGGATGTACTTACATCAACGTTAGCCCCATTAATGTTATACTTTTGACCTGGAGGACTATCTTTTGGAAGATATCTGTAAAATTCATTGCCTCCTCTATACCATTTGATGGAATAGACTTCCGCACCTTCCATATCGTACTCGCATTGTAATGTTACATTGCTTCCAACAACGGGATGAGATGGAATAACCATAGACTTGAATTTTAATGCTATAATTCCTGCAAATATAACAGCACAAATATTGTAATCAGTTTTAAAAATATTACCAAATATTAATAAGAAATGCACATTTAAAGGTAATGCTTAATGTTAGCAGTGGCAGACCATCACACAGGAGCCAAGGGCGTTCTTTGGACCTCCATCTGTCAGAGGCCTCTAAAAGATAGCAGCTTTATATTTGTGACTGCAAAAGGCCAAGAACTGATATTTATTTTTTTAAGGAAAATGTAATTGAACAGTATTCTTTATTAATAAATTTTATAGCATTACTAACAAGATTCATAACTAGGATGCGCTTTGGCCCTACAACTGCTTGATCGGCCACTGAATTTTAATGTCATCTAACTTTCAAATATTGTTTGCCTGATATCAAATTGCATTGCTGATATATCTTCACATTTTAGATTAAATTGGAGAGTTGTTCATATCACTGAGAAATGGGAGTAAAAAATTAAGATTTTGATTTGGAAAAAAGGGGGACAGTTAATTTTGAGGATAAGTTTTTCAGCCAGAAATTGATATAAAATCATATGTATTAAATTAATGTTGAAAAGGATGTTAATGATGATGATGATGATGACGACGAAGAAATGATGATATCCCCGTTTCACTTAAACAGCTCTTACACTTGAGTCTGATTTTCCTTGGTTATTTCGTTTCCTTGGCTCACAAATTGTGTCCAACTATTTCTAAGCTACTCATTATATAACATAACCCACTATGTACATCTGAGCTTCAGGAAATTGCACAGTGTGCAAAGACATTATATTGTCACAGCAACACATAACAGTAAGGACACAGGTAAAGATCTACTGGATGTCAATTCTTTGTAGCTAAATGGCAAAAATCCTTAAAGTACATTCCATTCAGTTTTTTATTCACTTTAACTGTGGTCATTTCCTCAACAAAGTACCACAAATGGTTCTACCAAAAGATCCTTAAAATGACTTTTTGAGATCCTCACAAATTCTATAAACGAAAAAAGTATACCCTAAATAAATAAATCCTAGTACGTTTCCTTAGTAAATTTAGATTTGATTTCAAAGATATTCTTGTGGGCGATGAAAAACTAAATGTTCGTATATATACTATCAATATATATATGTATGTATATGAAAAAAGCATTCTTACATACAACAACACACATCTAAATGTGTCATTCGACAGGCAGAAATAACGTGAAGCCCATCCTTCACCTCACTTTTTTCGTCTCAAATGATGCTATAAAAACAGTAGCCCAAGTGGAAAGAGGCCCATAGGGAGACTGTCTGTGCATATACTGTATAACTGCTACACATTGCAAACGACTGCTGCAGTCCAATGTAATTATGTTACTCAACGTATAAGAATTTAGGTATTTGAGAAAAGCTATTTTGCTATTGTTTTATGCATTAACATCCTCACAATCGTTATATTATAGCTCAATAAACTTTCACATAAGAGACCGTAAAAAAATTGCCCACGCTAATTGCCTATGGATAAAAAACTTGTGCTACTTACATTATATGCAGAAATAGGAAGAAAATAGCTTACTTAAGTCAGTTGGAATACATCATAATAAAATACCGTAAATATTTACCAAATGAACTTAAGTTGCACAAATTGTTATTTATTTGACTCTAATAAGTAGTAAATTTACATATTAATCGATAGTGAACAGGATACGTAAAGTGAGATGGCACCGTACCATTATGAAACTAAATTCTATTAGTTGATTAAATATAAAAATACTACATTGGGAATAAAGCTACATGTTCACTATAAGACAATTTCTCCCAAGTAATTGCTAGCATCAATAGAAACTTATATCTATGATTACTATTCACTTTTATTATTAACCGTAGAACCCACCCATGTCAGGGTCGGTTGATGTATTTCTAGATCTCCACTACCTCCTCCTATCCTGAAATACTGCTCCACCAACCTCTGATACCTCTATACTTTTCCACATACTTTACTCCAACGTTTGCTTTCTTTGTCCACAACCTGTGGCCTGCATTTCGGCAATATGAATATATGAATATGTAATCCTTTGTGCTAGTGAGATTTTTCACGCTAGACCCATATGTCTAGACCCTTTCACACCCAGTCTAGCCAACCCAGTGCCCACCACCCCAGGACCTCTCCTCCCTCAACCACCAGGATCTACTTTCTTCAGGGGTTAGGGTTTCCACGCAAGCTAAACACGTGGGTAGGCGTTTTCTTACAGTAACCTCCCAGAAGATCCTACATCGACCAGGGCCACTTATGATGTTCCAGGGTAGCCTTCCCTGGGCCTACCCTGTTTAGTCGCCTTTTACAGACGGGTATTTCCAACATACTGTGTACATTTTGGCACGTAAATTACTGCTTTGTTGGCTATAATATTGCATGGTATTTGACCTATTGCTCAATAACAATAAGCAACAGGGATTTTCCATGCCTCATGTGTGAGCCTTTCAGCATCATCATCATCATACCCTGTGGCAAGGTATGATGCATCCTGTGGCAGGGTTGGGTCTGCAGGTTCTAGCCCTCTACTCCTGTGTATTTCCAACGAAGTCCCCGTCCATCCAACACACCACCATATTTTTATGGACAACCTGCTCCCGCGTCTGCTTCGGTGTCCATACCATACCGCTTAACCTTATTCTCCGTCACTTTTTCGGCGATGTTCACCACTCCCAGGCTACCTCTAATATACTCATTCCTAATTCTATCAGCTCTGGACACCCCACTCATGTACCGCAGCATTCGCATCTCGGCTACTTGCATGCTACTGTCGTGGCTCTTCCTCACTGCCAAACACTCTGATCCATATGGCATAGCTGGTCTAACCACTGCCCTGTAAAACCTCCCTTTCAACTTGATTGGGACCCTCCTATCACACAGGATTCCACTTGCCTGTCGCAACTTCAACCATCCCCCATTGAATGAGTTAGTCTTTCAGCATGGAAAGAAAATATGCTTATCTATATGTATAATTTGCATGTGTAGTAGTTCGCTTCGAAGGGTTTGAGTCTGACCTACGAGTGACAAAAATTCTCAGGTGTGGCAACTCACTTTCTGGCGTCTGTGAACAATTTTTGAGGGTTTACATCAACTAAAAACAATCCAGTAACCAACGTAAGCTTTTCAGTAATAATCGGTAACAATATTGTGACAGATAAACTTAAATATATAATGCAATAAAATCCTTCTAAAATATGGTTTGCATTAATTATCTCTTATACTTATAGCTCAAATGAAAACGCAATCAATATCAACTCTAATCTTAATATACTCTCTCTATGATAATATACGTGCGTTTCATTACTAATTATATTTAGTTATGCAATTTATAATAAAAACCTAATATGTACGCATAGTTTAGTTTTCTGCACGGAAACGACTACCATAACAACAATGTATTTTAACATAATGTAACACTAACTCAACCCATCACATAGTACACATCAAAAGTAGACTTGATGCGATACCTGACCTTCACAACGATATGCAAAAAATACATTCAGTAGGCCTACATTGTAAACAAAAAATTGCAATAATAAGGACCAATTAATATAATACATTTTTAAACGAAAATATACTGGTCTAGTCATAAAAGTTGCGTTTGTCAAAATGTTATTTCTGAGAAGAGCTTCAAAAACGACGTCTGAAGATATTATATTTCAGAAGTGCACCATAACGCTAATTATATATGCAAATCCATTTGTCATATAAAACTACGATAGATGAATGAATTATATGAGAGAGAGAGAGAGAGAGATGCAAAAATGCTGAGCAAAAAAAATTGTACAATTTATCTTTCGAGTCCATTTACCTCAAATATCCACCTGAACGATCTCATGTAAAAGTTTAGTCTCGAGAGTGACAGGAATATAAAGAACCAATAAGAAGATTTACCAAATTCATTCGAGTAAAAATGTCATAATGCATTCAATGCATGTATAAAACATAGACATATTTTCAGTATATAAAATGAAAATGGATACAACTTACTAAAATATGGCTAACGAATTTCCCTTCAAAACAATCATTAATGTGAGACTGGGTTTCATGAGAAACGGGGCGAGACAATTAGTTCTTTAGAAATAGTATCAGAGTTTCACCAGATACTTTCAACAAGCCAATATAATTGTATCCCATTAAACATGATAATGAGGTCTATTTATTGCTACATAAAATTTTCATTTAATAATCATAGAAACCAAAAAATCCCAAGACTGAAAGAGAAAGAGAGAGAGTAGGCATGCAAAGTTGACTTTGATAATAATAGATTAAATAATGTTTCAGCATAAGCGCAGTATGAACATAGCTTTATTGGATTGAAACAATGATAATCACAGTTATGATATGACAACAAGTATAGGGAAATACATTTTATGCTATACGTCAGCCAAGCAGTCGTTAATATTTATGAAATTAGAAATGCAATGAATGAACATGTACATTCATATTTAAGCTTCAAACTGAAAATAGCTACTGCATATTTATAAATATTGCCTTCCTAAGATTGTGGCGTCAGTTTTGATTCTTGTCCTGAATGAGAATCTGCAGTAACACTATTTGGAAGTAGGCATACAGTACTGTAATTCCATCCAACATATATTTGTAATACTTCAAGGAAAAGCATGAAATAAATTGAATACACATGCAATAATGTGTGTGAATTCCAGGGTAGGAAATTCTGGTCCATGAAGTTCCTAAATATTCATAAGATGCGGCTAAAAAGTTACTAAAGCAACAGTCAGAAATCTTTCCACTAATCTCGCCACCAATGCAAGGTTTGATACCTGAAGTTCAACAGCTTGTGGAATTCAGGAATTTATGACATGACAGTACAGACATGACGTAGAGTTCAGGTCAAACATGATAGACGATAGCCATCAATAAACGCCGTAGTTAACATCCTACCTCTGGTTTATGGGATTATGAACTACGTCAACACAATACAAATGGAAGGGAGCACATGGAAATGCCAAAATACATTATAAAAGTTACCACTGTGCATTTAGCCCAGAACAGTGGTTCTCCAGGTGTGTACTTGCTCAGTTGTTTAACAGATAAGATACTTTCTTATTCAGGGTTCCTCTTAGTAAAAGAAAGGGTGAGGGCGTTAGTTGTTGAATAGTATCAACTGCACGAAATATCCTAGTGTAGAACCTCGTCTTTTTGGTAGCATCGGTAAATGGTCGTCAGAGCTTGCAAGTTATCGTTGGGTCGCATACTGTTTCACATTGTTAAGGCCACACAGGCGCCTGAGGGATTAGAAGATCGCCATTAAAATGTTGCCAAACTACTATTGCCAAAATTGCGAGACCTGAATCAGGGGAGAATGGGAGAAGAACTCGAGAGACAAACAACTTGAAACCAAAGATGAAAATGAGTGACCGAGATACAGTTGGTTGGATGTTGTGATGGCATCACTGACACGTAAACTGACTTTGATCGATTACGGGAGGCAGTACATGAAAGAACATCTCCACCTTATGCATTAAGTTGCAGGGGCGAATCCAGGTGGGAGCAATGCAGCAATTGCTCCCCTCAGTTCCTCAATGGGGCTCATATTTCAACTGGTGCATGATTCAACTTTGCAACTGATGCGGCATTTTTGCATTTCCTATTTCCATTTCTATCTGCCAGTCCAACAGTTGCAATGCAATATACAGGTGGGAAAACCTCTGAAGATAGGATATTGTACAAGGGGCAGTAGAGGCCCTATAGTAATTGCTAACTAGATTTACACTACGGGATTCGGAATATCGGTATTTAAAATGTTTGGGGCGCACATTTCTTTAAGCGCTCCCTTTGATCCGCCATTGGCATTAACAAGAGTCCTGAACGTCAGTATCCTAAAAATTATGACTGACAACTTTTGCTCTTAACGAATCTTTAATTACCTCTTAGGACAGCGCCCCACAAATATCTAAATACACACCGCTTGTGCTTGTGGATTATATAATTGAGTGACTAAATAATAAACGATAACAGTCAATAATTGGTGAAATAATAGCGCAATGCTTTTTGATATTTCGTTTGCTGACCTTTTTCAAATTATTAGGCTTTCACGACAGCATGCAAGACTAATATTGAATTCAACTTTATTGTTATGGCATGCGAGATAGATTTAATAATATTTCATAATTCTCGTCAGTATAACGTGGGGAATATTCTAATCGTATTCAATATAAACTTAAAGAGGAATCGATTAAAAAGTTACTCAACTTTAGGGCCTAATAAAACTGAGGAAAATAATAGGGTTCACGACATAAATACTATATTGATCTGGCAGAATATACAACGCCCACTGAGTACATTTATGAAAGCATTACAATTCAGCTATGAATTCAAAACCAACTTGAGGTTGTTATAGACAACCAATATTTATAATAGTTAGCCCATTATTATTATGTAAAATGTGGAAGCTATGGGGCATTACACATTCACTGGTTTCGAGAATAAACATTTCAGAAATACTATTAGATTATTAATTGCTACCTTGTACATAGCAATTGTAAAGACCTTTATGTCATGTATTGCGCATGTTTTTCAGTAAGTGATTTCTGTCGTACAAATTCTTTAATAACAAACGCCCAAATATTGATGAAATAACGCTCGAGGCTTGCTTTCTAAGAAACGCTTAAATAATCGCTAAATAAATTAAATTCTTATCATAGTGATTAGCCTCTTCTTATGACGAGACAATATACGATAAGTCTTCTTTGCTTGCTTATTTTCTGTTAGTTAATTAAAAGGTCAGTTCACAGAAGAGTCGAATTACAGGTCACTCTTAGTCGATTCTGGGAGGAGAATGACATCGATGTTGTCATTTTAAATAACTGGGTTTCAAATTGCGGCTGACCGCAGTGAAAAGTCAGAGATCGAAACTAAGATTTTTATGGAGAATAAAATTAATTATAACTCTCAAAGGTACGCAACCTAAGTGTTAAACCGCAAACAATTCAACCTCTGAATAAGAAATTTAAAAGAAAGAAGTCTCTCCAAAACTGCTTGGTACAGCTAAAGATGGTATAATGTATAAATAAACATAAATTTTCTTCAATGAATTGAATATCCCATGTTTTTAAATCATCTCTTCAATTTATAAGGAAAGTCGTATGCTTGTAAAAGAGCCCTAACACAAGGGACAAATACAAAGGATAAAACCGGTCCGGGCTAAAGGTTTTGTCAGCTATCCTCTCCCAACGTACATTTTCAGAGTTCGCAAAGTCACGAAATCACTTGCTGTGCAAAAGCGTAAAATAACAGTTGCAGTAGTGTGAAAAGTAAGAAGCCAAACAAGGCCATTTAGCAGTCGTCCGGACTACACGAGCCGCCGCCCGACTGGTGTATCCACCCCTGCCTAACACCATGGCAATTCGGCAAAATTTTCAGGTATAAGACTCGCCCCTTTTGGAGTCAATGGAGGAAGGCTACCCTAACGAAGAGAAATAGGTCGACGACTGGCTACGTAGATCTATTGTCCAACGGATCACTCATATCTTCCAATGAGACGAAAATGTGCATCCCACCCTGCCATAGGCGGGAGGGAAAGAGTTCATGATGATGAGGATGATGATAAGTACATACATCGATTAATTTAAGATCTGCTTTAATAATCTTAGGGTACAAACATAAAGAAAGTAGGTGCCAACAGTCGCCGATGATGAACACAAAGAACGCGTGTAAAAGCGGCTAAAACCAGCCTGTTGTTCTGAAGATGTCAAACTTGTCTGAAGATTTTGTTCTTGACAGTCCCATTTCCTTTCTGCCTCAGCGGTTCCAGGTTCAATACTGGATCGAGGTGGAACCGTTAGCTCCTTTGGGGTAAGAGAGAGGCTCCGAGTTCACTTTGCTTCGGATAAGATGTAAAATTAAGGTCCCGTGTGGTGTACGATGGCATTTGCAGGTAAAAGAATCCTCTTTCATATGCAACAGGTACGAAATGGGGCAAAATTCCCAGGTTAGGAGCTCCAGCCGGCAATGGAAAAATATTCTTTCAGTATATCACCTTTGTGTTCATTCAGAGGGTCAAGAGATGTAAGAGTTAAGAGTTGCTTTGAATTGGTACTTTTTTCTTTTGTCCATATACAGTAGGTGTTTTATTAAAACCAGGCGAAATTAAAGCCTCGCTGTTCATTTGTGCGTTGGGTTTTAGTAAAGCCCAGTACGGTACGTACGTGGTTACGAACAGTTAAACCGTTTTACTGTACGTAACCGGTTAGACTGGTACTTACTGGTGCGGGTTAGAAGCTCTGACAAGTATGAACCTCTTCATCTATGTGTGGGTCTCATCAGCCATCATTCAAACATTTTTGTCATAATGGACATTCTTGTCTTGAAACCACAAAAGAATGTAGATAAAGTCCTTGGAAATTACGTATTAGCTTTCATCTTGTCATGGTGCCCTGAATTGTGATGACATAATGTATAACAGTTATTTAAAGTTGTCATGTTTAGAGACCACCTGAATATATCTCTTACCAGACGAAAGTCACCCAAAAATTTCATATTCCTAGAGAATATCACAGTACAGGCACATTAGCAGCATCACATCTTTGACTGCAATGGACTAAAACTAGAGATTGACATTTAAGGAAACGACTGACTGATTTGATCAGAAAGGATTTGATAGTATTATTTAGTAGTATTTAACAAGGGGGCTCCAAATACTTGATCCGCCATTGTTCCCTACCACAGTAATAAGAAAAAGCAGTAACAAACCATTAAATATTGTAAATGTGTAAACGTCTTCTGGAAGATTTTTATAATGCTATGGGACATTAATGTGACTTTTAAACGTATGAAGGGCAAAGCAGGATCGATATTAGGACGGGCAACGATTTGGCTCCAGATTGCAGTCACAGGAACATAGCAGACTTTCCATTTAATAAAATACTAATAAAGTAAAAGTCGATTGAGGTGGTAAGGTCTTATAATATTACTTATCAGTATATGTAGTGAGCAGTTCGTAGGATTTTAAAAGGGAGATTATAGCAAGCCGAATTTAAATGGAAATTGACAAATCGTTTTCTCCTCATATCATAAAATAGTGTGTTTTTGCTGAATATTACATATCTTTAGAAAAAAAATTAAATTTTATTGCAGTGCGCCACGTTAATCAAAGGGTTTTTAATGATTTCACTTTGCTTGAAAGAGTATATCAGTATGGATTGAAGGTCAGTCACCAAATGTACCAGTGAGCTGAATACCAGTAATTTCATTCTGCTTCTAAGTCACCACGAAGATCTCATTAATTATCGACAGTAACCTTTTTAGGATTCAGTTGATCACACGTGGATGAAACGAAATGAATGAAACGGAAAGCAAAATGAGACTATCATTGTTATCAATTGAAAAAAAGCAATAGAAAGTTACACGCACACAGAGAGAACCACTGCTTTTTTTTATCGTTTGATGGGCTGCTTTGTAATGTCACTTCGCCTTTGAAAGGCATAGAAATGCCATTTATCTTTGTCACATCGTGTTCGTCTCCATCAGATGACCAGAGATCGAAAGATTTACTACACAGTATCGGTTGTTAAAAAAATGTTATTTTTTTGTCACATTAAGAGTCGATGCAATATAGAAGGCTATTTAACCTAAGTGTGATCATGAAGTCTCGTACGTGTTGAATTTTATATTTAGCACTGAATGTCTTTATAGCTTGTGTCAGAGAAAAGGTTTTTTTTTGCTAAATCTTTTTTCTCTAAGATACTTTTCAAAATAATATCGCTCATCACAATGTTTGGCGCATGCAATACATGCCAACGATGAACTCATCCTTTAGCTAAAAATTGCTATTAATCAACTAAAATTTTTTTTCTCTACATATTAACTTTGTACCCATTTCTGATAATGAATTATAGAGTTTGTCAGATGGAGCAAAAAGTAAAAACACGTTTTTTTGTATCATTCTTTTCGTAGATTCCTCTTTGATAGATTAAGTTAAGATTAAGTTTAAGTAACTACAATATTATTGGAGTCAGGATCATTGCTAATACACTGAATTCTTTGTCTAAATTTCAAAAAATAGACTAATGAAAGTTGCAGAATCAGTGCAACGATCTGTAGAACCTGTGGTGGTGTGATGTTCATCCATGACAATAATACTGAAGCACAGAGAAATGCCTACCAGAATTATCCCGTTTTGATTGGAACTGACTAATATTTATGCTTGATAGACACTAACTTGTCATCTTTGAAGATTTCATGAACAAATTTTAATTCGTGAGAGGTCCATCTAATGATTTCAGCACTCATTTCTCACTTACTTCTTCCTGAAAAGTTGTTTCTTACGTAAAAGTGAGTATAATGCTTCCACTTTGCTGAAATATGTATGCGATAAAGTAGTTTCATGGAAAACGGAATTCAGTTGTATGCATATTGTAGTCAAATCGCATCCAATCATTTATCGTACTGCTCATTTTTAGATAAAGGACTTTCGTCTGCCTGAAAATGCTGAAGACCGACGAATTACTCACAACTTCAACTGCATGAATAAAAACAATGAATATTGAATGAAGCTACAATTCATGCCTTTAGTAGTATTATAAATACTGACGGTTTCCCTAAATTTAAATTTTCTTCTGACTTGGATTTAAGAATGTTGGAAATCCAATTACAAAAACTGTGAATTTTTTAATGTTTAAAAGGTAGGAGGATGCAAATCGATCAGATCCAAATCAATGAAAACTGACAATGTGATTGCCATCGATTAAAGTTCATATAAAAATAAGACATGGATCCGGTTATTTTACAATAATAATATGAACAGTGTGCAATATCCGAAAAGAGTTTAACATCGCAACCGTTATTTTATTTTATATGCTTCCGGAATTAAATAAAGCGAATTTCCTTTAGCCTGCAATAGACCAAATTACGAATTAGGTGAGTAAAATATCAATTATTTGGGAGCTGAAGTCAGGAACAGTCAACATCGCAAATCGTTTTACTAATCCAACTTGTGGTTAGTTAGTACTTACTGCATACTGTGTAACTTAATTTTAAACTTGCCACAAGAGGATTGGAATTAAAATTCATTATTCATAAAAAGGTGTATTCTAAAGAGACAATTTCAGCATTTCGACTAAAAATTCAATTACGCAAAGAGTTTACGAATATAAATTAACAGATGGGTTTGCGCTAACTATGTTAACACGTAGGAGTTCAAACGCAAAATTACTAAGCGCTTTTTAAAAATAGAGTTTGTAGTAGGCAGATAACTTATCAATTTTATTTGTGGTTTCATTATGCCTATGACGTTAGTAGTCCTAGTTAATATGTATTAAAATGGCAAAGCCATGTTTTGGAGACTGTCATTAGCACACAATATAAATTAAGGCCATCATAAGACCATGCCCCAAACAATCACGTCTCTAAATTTAATTTGGATCATTCGGTGTTGTGTGAACAAACACAGAGCATACTGTACGTTGGATAGTCAAGATGAACAAAGTCAATTCCTTAAATGTTTTTCTGTTCACAGTTGTTTAAATAGCAGTTGAAATTATGAGGGCATCTTGAAAAATTAAATAAAAGCCTTCAAAATATCCCTTTATTCAGTCGGGTACTCATTTTTGTCCTACTGTTTTAGGAGATATGAGGGATCTGCTGGACAGCACTTTTACGCGGCCAACTGCAAAACCTATGCTTACTTATCGTCGGTCTATTTTCCTTCATTGGGGCACTTTAGGTCCCACGGCCGCCAGCAAGCGACCTCCTACACTTTTTATATAGAAAGGGCCACGGCTTTATTTCCTATCCGGCGGAAGACAGAAAGAAGCCAACCCGCGTCATTCCAACATCGAACCTGGGACCACTGACGTAGTAGTTGAGCCCACTGTCTCTACACCATCGAGGTGGGTCTAAAGTCTGAATAGGAATATAAATAATTAAAATTTAATTTAACTTTTAATATATCAAGCTCTTAATATATCAATGAAGAAGAAAAATTGAATTTTCAAGTCTACATTTTGGCATATTTATGATGCTCACAGTGTATATTGACCTCTAGCAATACTGCTCGATATATGAACGTGAGATTGGCATCCATATCTAAAACTCACATGAAAGTGCAACATATACGATTGCCTGTCATTGAAAATATTCCAATAAAGCAGAGATATTACATTCTCCTTCGATGCTTTTAGCATGATCTATACAGACAGTATGATATTAAGAACCCCTAAGAATAAATTTTACTTTCATGCGATATTACATTGTTTAAGGAATGCAATCTTCTAATACAGGCGCTGACAAAGAGAAAAGACAATAATACAATCATGGCGGGGGAAGAAAAAAAAGACGAGATGAAATTATATATACCTAACCTTAAAGCATACTCATCTTTGCAATATTCATAAAATAATACAGCAACATAGTCTGTATAAATGAAATAAAGCAATGTTTTTATCTCCAAATCAATTAAATTTATCCATACAAATATTTGTGAAGGGTGAAATATTTTTAACTTGCGCCTTAAACGTATTATCAAGAAATGTCTTCTATATCATCTTATTAAAAGTAATAAGTGACTATTAAGTTTAAGGTAAGTGTCCAGGTGATCAATTCTGGACGCACCCATAGCCCTTTAATTTTTTTTTCAAATAGTTTCTTAGAATAGGTCTATGCATTGAATTTTATGAAAAGAAATTCCATTAGCATGTATTTATCGATGAAATTTTTATCCTCTTTGTACTCTACGATAACATATGACATTTACAAATATATTTGCAGTTGGTTTGTTGGTTTTTAGGGCCATTCAGCTACAAGGTCATTAGAGCCCCGTCCCCTGCGTAGTTCTAATGCGGAGCCTGCAGACACTACACAAATGCGACGATTTTTTTGGGTATTAGCGGTATCCAGTTTTCCCAAGCGGCCACCCATGTCAATACTAGCTGGGGTTACGTTTCTTAACTTCAGTGATCAGACGAGAACTGGTGTGTCCAGCGCAATAAGCCGCTCCCTCCAATATATTTGTACTCATAATCATACATTTTCCGAGTTTAAAAATAATGCTATTATTATTATTATGACGAAAATTTTTCTAGAACATCAGCTGTCCTCAGGATAGAATGCTAACAGGGCCTATGGCTTTGAACGGCTGGGCAAACTTTTCACCTTGCCAGTTACATAAGCGTCCAGCTTATCACTCCGATATTACTGAAATTGGGTCCTGACTGCTGATTCAGCTCCAATTCACCAAGTTTGGGATTCATTTTATCATGTTCTTACCTCTCACGAGAAATCACGAAAAAAGCATGTCTGCGGTCTCGTAATTTTTTCGCTTCTAGTTATGGGACCTTTGCTAGGTGTGGCGAGATAAAAGTATGTCTTAACAATGTTTTATTATCAGTCTACCGCGTTAGTATTGTTAAACGGTAAGAAAGGAAGGAAGAAGCAGACGTCTAGTTTTTCATCCTAAAATAATTAACATGCACCGACCTATTTGTGTCAACTTTCAATTTCAATCTACGTCAGATCTGACACATTTGGCAAAAAGAAACACACCTTTGTACTTAGCAGTTCATTTCAGAATCAATTCAAGACTTCAACTTAAGGCACTGTCATGAATTGCAGTTATACTACGAACTTTTAAAATATTAGGGGCCTACATGAAAGTTACTGATACTAACTATATTTTTAACCAAATCAAAAAATCGTTACAAAGTTTGGGCTTTCATGTCAGAAATAATTTCATATATTAAAGAGTTACTAATGTGTATTATTATTGACGTTTAAACTCTTTAAGAGCACAAATTGCTGAAGTTGTCAGGGATATCATAAAGAGGCTCTATTTCACATATGGTAAAACTGGTAAATACGCCCCAGTTGTAATAGGACAGCTATCTCTGACGAGATGGTGTTAAAAGCACTATAAGACAATAGATTATGTGTATGGCACATCGTGCATGCGTTTCTAGAAGAATGGCTGTCATTTGGTTTGGTGAAAATAAATAAATACTGCAGTCAGCTGTAAAAGTAGATCTCCACAATTTATTGGAATGTATCTGGTAAAAGTAAATGCTCATAAACGTTCTGAGATATTTTAAATTTGAAAATGGTGTATTAAGTTAAGATCCTTAATCCAAAATTTGGCCAACTCTGTACCATGCCCATAAAATATGTTATGATGGTGGAGCACATTGCACCTGTTTTGGGGAAAAACGCCCCACAACATTTGGGGTAATATGCCCCACTAACATTTACGTGTTTTGCTTCAGAAAATTGGTAAAACCTATATATTAAAATAAACTAGAGCTAGTTTCAGTCATAGCGCTTTAGCACAGGGGTCTCCAACATAGGCCTATAGCCAGTGGCCGGATTTGGCCCGCCAGTCGATTTTTTCTGGCCTGTGGAAGGATACCATAAAACAGTGTTGAGCCATAGAGCAAGAACAATAAAATATTTTTCTATAAATATTTTTCTTATCAAGGAAAGTATACAGTTTGTCATGGAATACAGAATTAATTCTGTATTCCATTTTAATTGAATAAAGGTTGGAGAAGCCTATGTGATTTATGATTTACAATTTGTGGATTTTTTTAAAAAATAACACCATAAATTGGGTTGTGGCTAACCAGGGTTTGAAAAAATTCCTAATCCAGCCCACCAATCACAAATGTTGGAGACCTATGCTTTAGCAGAAGCTTGTAAGATGGAAAGTGAAAATTTTTGTTATGAATGTCACGAGTATTACTATTCCACTAAGTCAAAAGTTGACTGGATACAATGCAGTGAATGTTTTGGTTGACTTCATTAGACATACAACAGCCACAAAGACATTTGCAATGAATGTGCCACATAAGAGAGGCATAATTAAGTAATATTTGGAGGTGGGGCGTTTAATCCACAGTACTGGGTAAAACGCCCCAGTGCACATATGTCAAAACTTTGCTTTATTTCCTAGTTGTAGATAAATGTCACCTTATTAAAATTATAAAATAACTTTGAGATTCACATTTCATTATTTCTAGTAATAGCGATTTTTTTTCGAAATGTGGGGCGTATTACCACGTTTTACCATATCACAAAGTTGAAAATTTCTTAACATCCTACTAGAAATTTGATATCTTTGGATTGCAATTTTAAAATTTAATTATATGGCCGTAAAACATTCCAATAGGTAAATTCTTATGTAACCTCAGTGCATAAATTGTTTACGTAATTTTTTGAGCATGCAGAATTGTTGATACACTTGTCACTTTGAAGCTCATTACCAAGACAAGTCATTCTTGAACAATTAATTTCTTCGCTCTATAGACTCGATCAATTACACACCACTAATCGTATGGTCAGTAATATCATGCCATTTCTGAGCTCATCTTTAAATCCGCTGATATAAACGTATTTCCAAAAGCCACATTATGAAATTAAGTAAAATCTGTGAAACATATCTCAAGACAGTGTGGGTCTGTATAATGAACATGTAAGGCACTAATTACACGATTTTACTCACCATGACAAAACTATCCAACGTCTGCACTTAAAGAAAACAGCATTCGACATTTACATGGGAAAGAAAATAGAATTACGCTAAATGGTTACATGCAAAAAGACCGTGGCAATTTGACCGTGGGTAAAAAGACTGTGGTAAAAGGACAGCAAACAATGAGGTTGCATGGCAATATGACAGTGGGTAAAATGATCGCAAACAATAAAGTCACACAGCAATAATACCTGGTTTTACCTGGTTACTATTTTACCTAGCTGATTGAGGTGAAAGATGCATGCAATGAATTATCTTTGGAAAGTACCTTTACAATGATCTCTACTTTTGGTGTTTCGGTCCACCGGCCTTCTCACCTTCGGCTCGAAGGCCTCCACCCCGTGAACAAGAAACATATCGATTCTGTGAATGATCTCGTGTAGCCAGGAATATCCCATTTGTACGAATCTCGCTTTTCTAGGAACTCTGCCTACTCATTTTTGTGACCTTTTTGGGGGGTCCTTTTACCCTCGATCATATTATCATGCGATATAATTTTTCGCGTCCGTTTTTTTGGCGGTCTTTTTACCCTCGATCACATTACTGTGCGATCTAATTTTTTGCAGCATTTTCATCACAGTCTTTTTACCCATGATCATATTGCCATGGCCTTTTTGCCTGTCACAAAAAATCGTCGCATTAGTGTAGTGCAGGGGTGGCGAACCTTTTTCTGCTGGCATGCCAAAAATTTAAACAGTTATCGTTCTTAATTTACTAACGTGCCAGATACAGTAGTGTGTTACAGGAATATATATAGTAGGGTACCCTTACTTCCGGTTTGTTACAGGAAATGGAAATTTCATCAATTGATTGGTAGCACGCTCGGCTGCGTCAGTAGTACTAGGTTCGATACTGGACCGAGGCGGGGTGACTTCTTTTGGTGGAGGGGGCAGAGACCCCAAGTGCGCCTCCTTTCAGATGACAAGTAAAATCGACGTCCCGTGTGGTGTAAGATGGCATTTCCACGTAAAACAATCCTCTCTACTTTGCAATGGGTAAATGGCGCAAAACTTTCCAGGTTCAGGAGCTAGCCCTCTAGCGTCGGTGGGTTGAATGCCCCAACGAACAGTAGACCGACGATTTGGTCGGCAACCGGCAGTCCAGTATCTCGCCCTGTGCCCATTCATAGGGACATAATGGGTACCTGACCCTGCCATAGGCGTGAAAAAGGTTAGGAGTTGCTGATTGACTTGGCTTTATATAAGGCCTACTGTAGATTACCCTGTATATGTACAGTCCCTTATACGTGCCAACAAAATTGCTCTACGTGCCATAGGTTCGCCACCCCTGGTGAAGTGTCTGTGCAGTCTCTGCATAAGAATTATGCTGTGGACGGGGCTCTAATGACCTTGTAGTGGAAGGGCCCTAAAACACCAACAAACAAACAACAAACCCGCTTCAGTGGTACAGAGTAGCGTCCCAGGTTTGCCACTCCATCGAGGCAGTTTGACTTCTTTGGGCGCGAAAGAAGCCCCCAGCGCGCATTCCGTCAAATGAGAAATACAGCAATGGTCCCGTATAATGAGAGATGTCATTTGTATATACGTAAAGAACCCTCTTTGCTACCCAACGAGTAGATCAACAAAACTCCCACGTGTAATAACTCGTCTTCTGGCGTTGATGGAGGAAAAGTGGCCCAATGAAGACAAATAGGCCGGCTATAAATAAGCTTTCGGGTTCCAAATTAGGTTTGCAGCCGACGGCGTAAAATACCATCCAACAGATTGCCGCAATAGGGCACAAATGTGCACCCGACCCTGCCATTAACGGGAAAAGGGCTAGCAGTTGTAGTTGTAGTATTAAAGAGAGAAAATCCACGGTGGGCTAATTTGGATTAATAAATGAAGTCATAAACTTTACACGGATATTATTTACGACACTAGGAAGCACTAAGCATAATATTCATTTAGGGTGCTTGTTGAAAGTTTGTTGCGTTTGACGTATATCGATGCATTTTAAAACGATAAAATCTTGAGCATTTTCATGTCATTTTATACCTGGTGTGTCTCATTCTCATCACATTTCTACAGTATATAAGGGAGCGCAAATTTCAATAAAAACGAATGGCATAAACAAGAGCCTAGGACTCGTAATGAAAAGGAAGCAACATCATTCCATCATTCTGACAACCATTCAACTCCACCTCAAAACAACTGGGTGTCTCACTTTTCCTGTGTGCACGTCAAAACAACAATAATAATATTGTAACGTCACTTCTGTACTATGTGAAAGGAAATTGATGCATACAAACTAGAGCTAAAAAGCCTTACTTGTAAATGCACTGTATTGACTCGATGAATAAAATATAATATAGAATTACTAGTAACGTTTAATTAATTAAAACGGTTTATAATAAATCCTGCATTTAATCAATAACTTGATTTTTTTCCCTTTGTTTCCTGTAACATTTTGTTACACACCTATGGATGCGTGCAACCAACTAAAGGAAATAAGAAGAAATGGTTTCTGTGTTGATAAGTTCCTGTTAATTATTAGTTGTATGATAATAGATTGCTTTTAAAGTTCTTCAATATAAACATCTTTAAAATGTATCAGCTCATTAAATAAAATTGATCTCTATATTTAAAGATTAATGAATTACAAGGGTTAGAGCTGAAAGCTACACGGGATACCCAGTAATTACGGTCTTAGAGAGAAAAGAATAATAACATGTTACAGCATCCAAACAGAACTTTACAAGTACTGTACTTTATGTAGTTTATTTATTCAGAGTAATCCAGCCTAGGTGACGTAACAACCTTCGTCATGCAAAAACCAAGTCACCAAGCAACTACTTTCAGCTACACATATGTATTTACATTTAATAAATATGCATGACAACTTCTAGAAACCGAACTCTTCATATCCATATGCTGAATAGAAATATCGAGATTACTTCCTTACGTTTCTACTTTAGAGCTATGTCTTCAATAAGGCAACACTGTATACAATGTCAAGGCTAACAACAGTGGCACATTCCATGCCCCTTCGGAATATGACCTGAATGTAACTGCTATGTCAAATTATGGGTACAGTTTAAAGGATTTCCGTAATCATTAATACGATTTTTAGGTTAGAGGTTACCACTGAATAGGTATTATAAATACAAAATTTTGGTGGTGCCCATAATATCGATTTTTAAATTTCCTTTGATACTAATGTTGTCCTAATATTCTGGGCAAGTTCGTGCATATCAATCACCTAGGGGAAACGTGCCTAATATCGCACCATTCGTAAAATCGCACCCCTTGATTTCCAAGTGATGAACGTGCTGCAACCTAATGGTTATTGCCTAAATTTGTCCCTCCACCAACCAGTTCAGTCCTGAGTTGCAGGGGATGCACTGCAGACATGTTATGCTTAGTATTTATACAACATTATATTTTTTTAGACTAGTGAAATATTTTTCAATGTGAACTTCAACTACACATTAAAACAGAAAGGCAGGTAACAAAAACTTTGAAAGTTAATGAAAATATTGCTCTTGTTCCCAAGTTTTATTTAGGCTTAGTTTAAATGGGCATTTTGTTTTTGTAAGCCTTTATGAAGCCATCAATGCTTTTGTTGAAATGTGCCTAATATCACACATGGTGAGTAGTCCTAATATCGCACATCACTTCTGGCATTCCTGACTGACTGTCCATATTACAATGAGAAATATTCAACTGATAAAGCTGGTGAGAAGCGGATCACTTGTACTATATGCAGAGTTTGGTGCCATGAAGAATGCTCTGGCCAGGGGCGGATCCAGAGGGGGGAGCAATGTAGCAATTGCCCCCCCCCCCCCTCAGTATCTCAATGGTGCACATATTTCAACTAATGCACAATTCCCATTGCTATACTGCCAGTCCAATCTGCAGTTGGCTAAACCACTGAAGATAGAAGGACATTGTCTAATTGGCAGTAGAGGACCTATTGTAATTGTTAGCTAGATTTATACTAAGGGATTCTGAATATTTAAAAATATTCAGGGTGCACTTTTTTGAAGTGCTTCCCCCTTGATCCACCTCTGGATCTGCCCCTGGCTCTGGGACAGACAATTTCAAATATTTTGTTTGTGAATTTTGTTCATAACTGTAGAGAAACGTTTCTATTCTATTAAAACCTCCTTACCTAAAGTTGGCCTGACTTATTATGACTTTGCATCTGATACTAAATCTTACACCTGTTCTCAATATCACAATCGCTGTGCGATATTGGGAACACTTTTACCCATCTAGCAATGCGGAGTTCTGCTATTACCCACACATCGTCTTAACAGCGTAGTGTCTGTGCAGACTCTGCATTTAAACTACGCAGTGGACGGGGATCTAATGATAATTGTAGTTTGAAGGACCCTAAAACACCAGCGAAACAAACAGATAGTGTTCCAAACTTATTCGGGGAGGTTGTACGTAACATTGGAATAAAAACATATCGTTTTTTAAATACATGAATTTAAAACATGACTATTGTTATCGACACCATCAGATTATGGCTGAATACCTTACTCAAACCATAAAGTCGAACATCATATGAGTGATCAACGGGAAAGATGCAATGACTTGGAGATTATGGGAAGCCTTGAAACTACACAACTTAATTTCGTACAGAAAGAGAGATCAGCACTTATAGCACTGATCTTGTTATTTGTTGTTTTCATCAATGTCTACCAGCCGCAATCCAACAGAGTGCACTGCACAGTGCACCCGGGCAGCAGAGTAACTCCTGACAGCTCTGGGCATATCCACTGATATTTTGGAAATGGTTTGCCAGCTAGACTTTAATACTTAGTTGAGTTATAACATTATTTTTAATTACAGGCTAAACCGGGAAGGGACTCCCGGAATAAGAAGTGCTATAGGAACGCTATAAGAAACGCTATAGGAACAGGATAATTAGAAAAGAAGGATTAATACAACGTGAAGTGCATGCCAATTTACTAGCGGTAATTAATTATTACCGTAAAAAGGGTACACAATTTAGCTATTTTTGGCATATGTGACACAATGCAGACGTCTTTCTACTAGCAGGTGAAACAGGGGCGAATCCAGATGGGGGAGGGACAGTGCAGCAATTGCTCCCCTCTCAGTGCCTCAATGGGCGCAACTGATGAGGCATTTTAGCATGGCTATCCCATTTCAATACTGACAGTCCAACAGTTGCAGTCCAATCTGTAGTTGGCTAAACCACGGAAGATAGGACAGTTTGTAAGGACCTAAGGCCCAAGTCAGTAGAGGACCTATTGTAATTGCTAGCTAGATTTGGAGTAAGAGATACAGAATATTTAAAAATATTTGGGGCGAATTTTTTTGAAGTCCCCCCTGATCCGCCCCTGGATCTGCCATTGAGATGAAGGATTCTGGTCTGCTATTTACAGATATAAGGCAGTTACATCTTAAAAGCCTAAGGGTTGCGAGTTCTCATGAAGTTAACATATACATGGACCTGGTGCTCGCATTTTTATTTTCTAACGCACGTTAATTAACCACACTGTTAACGTAATAAATTATTTCTTTGCCCTCATTTCTTTGCTCTCAAGAGTGTGCTTTCAGAGTTATCATTTAGCAACATTAAAGGTGGACTTCAAAAACTCTGGTGATTATCAACTTGATGATTGTTCGCGACGTCTACAGTATATATAAGTTTCATGAAACTTTTCGGCAATACGTAGACATCTTTTGTTACCATCTGATGTGTTTTCTTTACAATTTATATCATCTATAATCCCTACTATCAAAAGCATCATGATGTTCATCTTTATTTGGTAGATGTACCAATCATAATCAAAATGACTTAAGTCCATGCTCAGAAAAAAAAAACACATGACAACACAGACTTTTTCGATAGCAAGTGTAGCTACTTAGCAATAATAAATACGTCTGCGGACATGAACATGGGTTAGGACGACCACGTTATGCATTTTTAAAAAGTGACATCAAACCCTCAAAACCTATACTTGACAATAAAAGAACACAACTTTATTATTTATTAACAAGTCTATGTCATCAAATAGCATTCGTTACTTTATTCAACTCCATGTTTCAAAGCTTTGAACAAACCCCTTAGTGCTATGAAAACCAAGGGAATTCAAACCGTTTTATCGTTACTTCCTTTACCGTTACTTCCTATGATGATAACTTTTAATTAAGGGAAATCATTAGTATTCAAACTCCTCGTAATCTCGTACTCCTTTGCGGTGAAATAGTATTATTGCTAACGATCCTTCAGGATATCTCCAACAAAATATTCATTTTTGTATAAATGAAAGTCTCCCATAAAAACTAAGTACAGTAGTATAGCTAGTGTAGTTAATCAACATTTATGAAAAAATGAAACTAAATTTTGATTACAGAATAATAGAAGTAACCTGGAGGCAGTGTATGATGAGTAGTTGTTAGTAAAAAGGAAGAATTTGAAATATAATAAAACCGACTTCATGATTAGAAAGCTCTAGGTAAAGAATTGGATGTATTGTAAACAATAATCAAAATCAAGATATGGCATAAAAGCAATAAGGCATATATATTAACAATTCCAGGATCTAACTCCTAACCTTCAGCACATTAATAATTGATAACTTGCTGTTGTTGACTGAATAATGCACCATAGAAGAGCACTATCAAAATCCAATAATGGAGATGGTGAATAAGGACATCTCATTCGTTTCTTATCATTTTATTCATTAATAAGGTTTATATACTATTTATACGCAAACACACAAATGTCATAAGGTGAAACTCTTAAAAGATTTTTGAAATTCAATTCACGTACATCAATACTATTACTATGAATTTCGTAATTTAAATGACGTGTGAAATAACGACAAGAAAATGTTACCCTTCCAAAAATGCAGTAGACTAGTATAAAATAATTAATCTTCAGTGATATAAATGACAAATGCTCACATGTGCACCGACTACTTTCAGTAAGAAGCCTCATGAAAACACTTCATTTTTAATTAGGCTCATTCAATAATGTTGTCACTGAATTATAATTTGTCAATAACTCTGACAATGAGCGGATGCTGCAGTCACATCACATACATAATATATCAAAGAGTAGTAAGGCTTTCTTCTTGCAATTATAGCGAAAGACTCTATATTTAGATGCATTTGCCGGCAGTAACGAAATTCTTACACATGTTTTAATTTTGATTTCTCACTAATGGAAGTATGTAACATTTAAAACACATAGGTGATGTAAAACCAGAACGTGCACCTATAATACGATGCATTTCCAGAGGCTTGCCACAAAAACATTACTTAAGAAGGCTGCCTATCTAAAATAAAGTCGAAATGGTGGGCGCTAAAGAGTAAAATACGATTGATTCAATTCATGAATTATTCTCATGACTATATCTGAATGCATTTTCATCAGAAATATGCATTAGTGAGAGAGAGAGAGAGAGAGAGAGAGAGAGCACAGAGAGAAGACAGGAATGCAAATACTATATCTTATCGGAAATCAACAAACTCGCAATGTGACTTCAGAAATATTTTTAAGTACTGCGTGAATTAAAAATAGAAAACGATTATTCAAATTGGACAAACGAGTCATACTTTTTTATAATGCTTATTTCACAATTAGGTCTCATTACATCGGGATAGACTAACTTGACAATGTAAATGTGTCAGAGAGAAAAGCCACTACAAATAAATACTAGCCATTATACCTAAAATGTATGTGCACAAATCCTTTTTTTTGCCAAATGTCTTTATTCATATTTTTGAAGTAATTAACCAACAGAGGACTATAATTGGAATTGGGCAACATGTAAAACATTATGGCATAATGCAGGCCGGTTATATAAATAGCTATTTCTATAAAATATCACACTCTTCATGTGCTAAATTTTGCATTACTTAAAATGAACTAGGCTACATATATTTTTTTTTTACTGTTGTCAGTTATTAAACCTATGCTTTAGTAAGAAAGATGATATAGAAATTAACTTTGATCAGTGGCAAATCAAGACCTTGGAAGGCCCTAAAACCAACCAACAATGTCTTCAGACCCTTTGTTTTAATTACTAAATACCGTATGCTATCAAAATAATTTATTACTTAATAAAAATATCGATCAATCAATCTTTTCCTTAATAATAAATCTTTATTTTCAGCCTATTGCAGTCACAGATATGAAGCTACTAACTTTCAGAGGCCCCAAGTGGGCACTTCTTCCACCTGTTCGATGGTCTGGCACTAACCTCTACTGAAAGAGAAGCAGTTACTACTGGCTAAACTTTCGGGTTCGTCTATTAGTGAATTACAGTTGGATATTACAGATCAACCCCGGTAGTCAGAACGATGCATGACATTTTTAACAGTCCCGAGTCGATTCTTCAGGAAATTAGCCAGCATCCGTATAGTTGGTGAATTCTACGGGGACTGACAAGACGAAAATATTCCCGTCAAGTGGTCATTAATTAGATCTACACCAAGAAAGAAGTCGTCAAAGCTAAATGCAAGTACATTCCTTCAAATGGACAGCTGTCTTTAGAGTATATCATTAGTAGTCCATTGCTGAACAAAGCATTTTTGATTTTCTTGACCCAATATATCATTTTTGGGGTATGAATACACACGATTAAATATCTTTCCCGCCAGCAGTAATATGCAGACGACAATTGAGGTGCAATGTCACTCTTTAGAGACTTATCACTCTATAAATTGAATAAAGCCTAAACAAATGGGGTCGGGAGTAAAATGAGAATTGGTGGCTCATTTGAACGAGAAATGGCGATAGACGAGCCACCCACCTTATCTGCAAAATTCCAAGAAATCAGCAAAATTGCACGGTGTAGACGTTCGCCCTTAGAGTCCATAAATTACCTTTAGAAAAAGACAAGTCTATATTATAGACCTATAAAAAATAAACTAAACAAAATTTTCCTTTTATTCCTTATCATTCATATACTTGCTAATGTTTCAGTCTACTTATGCTATTCACTCTCTCTTCCTGGTAGCATTTATTGTTTTCAGTGATATCTGGGCTTCATGAATGACCAATCCTGCCGCCGAAGGGGAAGTAGATAGAAGTACATATTAAATATCAAGTATTAGGTCCCAAAAGAGACTCACTGGTCACTATTATTGAGAGTGGAAGAGATTGTTTAAATCAATTCGTAAGATTTCAAATCTTTAAACTCATCTAGATATAATGGCGATTTGATTATATATACAATGTAAAATTATTCCTATGCACTTATAAGAGCTAATGTTGCAAGTGATGAACTGTAACAATAAATGCATTTACCTTTAATGAATTTCATATGGGTTTAAATTCGTAGCAAACTTTAAATCACATGAGCCATAAAGATAACTGGGTTATGAAAACCATACAAATAAAATTTGACATCGTGAATTAAACATGAGTATAAAGGGATTATCTTGGAGATTACGTCACAGAACACAATGAAACGTCATATGGTAACAATGAGTTTGTCGGAATGTTAAAACAAAATCAGCGAGTTAATTTACGCAAATATAGTTCCACAAATGACAAATGGGTGAGAGTTTACTTTCCGACAAAAAGCCTGTGTCTGGTTATAAATGTAATCACATGAAACAAAATGGCATGTTAGGTACCATATACTGTATTTAGATTCAAAATACATTGTATTAAAGGTCGTCGTGTCACTTTATGAAATATTATCTAGATTTGATCACATACGTGTAGTAGATTCAATGTGATAAGCCACATAATAAAAGGAGCATGGATATGGCTTATAAGCGGTTTACAAACTGGTTTTTCTGTAATTTGTAAAACAATATAAAGATTTTAGGAGAAGAAATGTATGACAAGAATTACAAAAAGTAGAAACCAAGAAGTAAATGGAAGTACTTGGCTTATAAAGCAAGCCAAAATCCTATTTTAAGCACTTTATCCACCTTCTTTGAGGCACTTCTTCTAAATTATAAAGAAGTTAAGGTGATCCTTTATAAAATTATTTATGTCAGTCAATAATTAAATTTATAACAAAGACGCAATGGTCTAATGCCTCTCTCTCTCTCAAAACTTTTACGACTTAGTTTCAAAACCATATGGCAAATTGCTTTCAACAGTCTTCCAATGAAATCATATTATGCTGCCCTTATATCATGTGAGGATATTAATCAGACTACTAACTAACTTAATTACCTATTAATTTTCAAGTAATTTACTGGCTTCATTGATTATTCCTTTTTGCTGGGTTTCTTGAATTTTTGCATCTCAGCAAGGAAAACTTGTAACTACAAACAACTTCTTAGCCACGTCTCTCTTGAATGTAACCAACGGAATATCTCTTTCAATAATAATTATTGAACACTATTATTATCATGAAAATTGAATACTATTATTATCATGATATTTGCCTGATCTATATGACTGTATTTTCTATCTTGCTAGTGCTTCTGTATTTATCTTTTATAACTTTGTTCTGTACTTGTTTAAATTTGCTGTAAGGAAATAAATTCCACTGTCCCCTGATATAAATCATTAAATTAATTAAAGTAGCTGATTACAATTGAGAATTAATTTTAAAATTTCATCTGTATGAAATATGAATTTCAACTCCTAAAAAATTCGCTGTATTTCGAAAAAATGATGACGTCTAGACTGCGACCTTTAATAGGCTGAACAGTTTCAAAATGGCAAAGCTTTTAATAATACAGCAAACTAAATTAGGCACACAAGTTACTTTTGACTTTGACTTTCTAATCGGGTAACCATTTTGAAGCACCTGAACTGACATCAAAAGATATTCATAATGTCAGTCGCGCAATTGAATCAGTAAAGCCACTAGAGACACAATTAATTACCCCAAATCAATAAAAAACCTTCTAGGGTAAGGAACCTTAGTTCAGGATCGTTGCAGAGTATAAATTAATGTCGTTTTCAATATGGCTAGTTTAGTTTTGCAGTATTAGCTATCAACAATGGCAATGGTAAAAAGTGAGGTTTTTTTTCTACCAGGTGTTAATTAGTTGATATCAGGCAACATATACACTTGGGGAGGTTTTTTGGATCTGAGACCAAGATGAAGAATAGTTCTTTGCAGTTTTATACCACAATCGCAGTACCGACAATGTTGACGCCTTATTTTATTGATTTTATTTTCCTATTATCCTTATAAATTGTTGTCTTCGTTCTTTATTGAATCCCTAGCTCTTTAGCAGCTGTTTTCAGTCATCCTTTTATCCTAAACATTCAGGAAAAACATTTCAGCGTAGAAGAAAAAGCAATTTAGAGGACCAGAGACTGTTTCAAATTTTAAAACTTGTTTCTTGCGTAATCTGGTTATTGTTATGAAACGACTAGTTGAAACATCGTGCTACGAAGGATAAGAACAATGCTAGAAATACTGCAATTTCCAACACGAAATTTCTCGGCAACCAATGAATCACAGTGTTAAGAGATACCTGATAGTCATACCAAAATGAGAGGATTTTTTAAGGATATTCCTGAAGGGAATTACAAATTACATCACCACTTGATTGAACACTGGATTTGGGAAATGTATCATTACCTCTATCCACTGTTCATTGGGGACGCCTCAATTTACAAAATCCTTGAATTAAATCTAGGATTTTAGTGGTGAAAGAAGTACTCGTGTATTGAGTCCTAACAACAAACTTGTAAAGGACATGGGGAACTTTTGCCAGCTCATAGATATTTTAACTTTTGCAGAAGGTTGCTACAATGCATGTGTGAAATTTTTCCATGTAAGTTAAGCATTTCAACTAGGCATTGATTATTTTTTCAAAATTGTGCCTAGAGGAGTTGTGAAATTATGTCACCCGTTTGCTGACATTTTGGCCTGTCTTGAAACTGATAAGGCATACCACAGAATTTCCCTGTGGTGAACATTATAGAAGTTATTAGTAGTGCTATTAAAGCGTTATTCATTGAATACTTAATTGATTAAACAGACTACCACTGCCCTAAAGACTTAGTAGTGTCAAATGCACTCATGCTTTTGGATACAAGGGCTCTTTTTAAGATACAGACACCAGACACAATATTTTATTGTAGAACAAAATAACAAGGTTGGTTTTGAAATAAATGTCCTTTAAAACAGACCTTAAAAGACTATCAAATATTGTGAGTCTGAGGGCTATCCTCCAATGCGAATAACGCCAATAGGCAGGTAGAAACGTAATTACATAAAAATCAATAAAGACTATTATTATTACAAATATGCAATAAAAGAAGATTATTGCTATGTATCTTTGCCTTAAATTTTGGATCTATGGACTTCTTTCTCTCTCTCTCTTTTTCGTTATATTGTTCGTAGATAGACTTGTAGATACGAATATAATCTAAACTATGAAATGAAAATATGTCGGAATATCACAATATGAATTATAACCTAGGAAAAATTGTTATAGTACACAAGATTAGTGTACTATCTGAAATAGATATGTATATATGTAGTGAAAGTTAAGAAATTGTTTAAATTGAAAAATGTATGCGCCTCTTAACATAAGGCTATACAAAAAAATTAAATGCGTAGGTTTCAAAGTCATTTTTCTAAGATGAATTGTGCAGAAAGCTAAGTTCATAATATTAAATTGTCTTTGGGTCTTCTACTCTATGTGAACGATATTATACTAATGTTATATAAAGCAAACATGGCACGTAATTTGTAATAAAAATGCTTGGCATCACGAAGAAGTACTCTATTGCAGTCTGCACTTGGTACAAAAGATTTCGATTGAAAAAAAAAACGCTAACTTTATGATACTAGCAAGCCAATGTAAGGGATAAATAATGAAAAGGGTGATATTTCACCGTCTTTTTCTCATTTCAAAGTAACATGAGGATTTAATCGTATAAATTACTCAAAGCTATCGCTACCCTTTATAGAGATTTTTTTCTTCAAGCAATGTTAAACGACTGCGACAGAGAGTCCTATCCTACAGATTTCACGAAGAAGTAATTTACTCATCCAAAATATAAATTGTTCACCTGGAAACCTTTTCATTTCTAGCAAAGATTTAAAGCCATTAAAAAATCCTTGTGAATAATGCATCTAGAATTTAATATACCAAATATATTCACTAGAAATCTGTTTTCTACTAACATTCAAAAAAATCGACTAAGTATGATTAGTCTCTTTTCTGTTATATATAGGTACTGACTGTTATAAACTGCCGTCGAAGTATTCACAAAATGTTTTATTGAGCCAATGATGGGCGTCAAAGTACTAGTTTTTATGTATGAATAGATTGTAAGAAAGACGGCAATAAACATAGAAATCGTTATCTTGACAACAGCACAGCAGATGAATCGAGGTGTAATATGTTAGGAAAAGCACCTCAAATTGCTGATAATCATCGGATAATGTTCCCTAATAAGAACTAAGGCAGAACTGTAAGAAATGCAGTGGAACCCGAATACGAGGTTTCCCGTGTAGGAGGATTTCCCGCATTTGAAATCCAATTTTTTTTCGGTCCAGAAATGAAATGCATTAAGTCTATGTTATCATCTCCCGGATTTAAAGTTTCTCAGATATAAGAATTAGCGCATAAGAAAGTGAATTTTACTAGACCAAAAATATATGACAGACTTCTGAAGGTTTCACTGGACAATTTGAGGACTATGTTAATGCAGATGACAATTTTCTGCCGCGTTCGGAGCAAAGTATAAAGAAATCTGTGAACATGACCAAGATATGTCAGGGAGTGAAGAAGAATGTGTAGTGACACCTTATAATCAGGAATTAAAAACCCTTGATAGATTTCGGTCATAGGTTGACAGTGTTCCTGACACTATTATTTATAAAAATTGATAGAAGAACCGACAGATCCGACCCTGCCACAGGCGGGATGATGATAATTTCTGTTATACTATATTAGAATGTTTATAAATTAGTTTACGATTATATTTCTCATTACTTCAGGAGGGTCCCAATCAAGTTGAAAAGGAAGTTTTACAGGGCAGTGGTTAGGCCAGCTATGCGGATCAGAGTGTTAGGCAGTGAGGAAGAGCCACGTCAATAGAATGCAAGTAGCCGAGATGCGAATGCTGTGCTATATAAGTGGGGTTTCGAGAGCTTATAGTTAGAAATGAGTACATTAGCGGTAGCCTGGGGTGGGGGCATCGCGGAAAAAATGAGGGAGAGTAGATGAAGGTGGTATGGACACGTAACGAGAAGAGGGGAGGAGGAGTTCGTTTGGTCTATTACAGGAATACAGGCGGTTGGTAGCACTCAGGGCAGGGGAAAACCAAAGCAGACGTGGGAGCAGGTTGTCCATAAGGATATGTTAGTGTGTGGGGTGGACGGAGACCTTGTGGGAGATAGGTAGGGGCGGTGGGCTAGAATCTGCAGACCTGATCCTGCCAGAGACGGAATAAGGGTATGATGATGATTACTTCAATGCAAACCATAATTCAAATGTGTAAAACCCAATTTCCCGTTTAAGACCTTCCCGCTTAAGAACCCATTAAACATCGGGTCCCTTGAAACACTTCTTAACGGGGTTCTACTGTACTCATAACAAAAATATGAAAGAAATTTTAAGATATAAACTTCATATAGAATGGGTAAAATATTGAATTCTACTTTAGTAACTTGTAAAATTTTCTCTCGTTTAACTTCAATGCGTTTTCTATACTTAAAATATTTTACTTTAGCGATGAAAGCATCTGAAAGGGTTGAATGTAGAGCCCTTGTCGACAACTCCTTTTTCGTAACACAAAGACCCACAAACAATAATTTAAACTTATTCAAGCTCGGAAATGTTATGAGATTGCTAAAAGCAAATCAAGTTAAAAGCATGGTAAAGTAATAATGGCTTTCAAGCAAGAAGTGGGGGACCATAGGTTTCTAGATCAAACAAGCCCACCGTTAACTACTTACAAGGTATAAAATATTATATTTAAGCAATATACATAACATTAAACACTATGCACCATGGTGAAGTGGTCTAAGTATGACCTAAAGAGGACGTAGAGAACTTCAAACTCAAATTTGTTGAGCTGCGATGACTTAAGTCTGTACTACACTTGAATGTTCATCGCCAAACAGAGAATTGGACATCAACATCATTTTCAGTCTTTTTACGATCATATCTCTAGAGAACAAACATTTCAATTTTCACACACTTTCACACAAACATTCTCATTTCTACACTTCATAAAACAATGTAAAATAATGATGTGAACTAGTGGGACATGTCCTAGTCTTTAAATAATTACGACTCACCGCAGTTTGCGCTCCAATTCATTTTAACATCAGGTGGCATTACACAACTGGATGGTGTTAATTTACATTTCCATCCAGAGATGCACCTGATCACACTACAGAGTATTCGTATAAAACTCCTGACGAAATTTATGAAGTCAATTTATGATTGTTACAAAATATAATAATTATATCACATTAAACGTTACAAAAAAAGCACGAAGAGAAAGAGGGAGAGAATTTGACTTAACATACATTTTATGCATTCACTGGCGTCACACTAATTGCTAAAATATTCTTCCCTGTTTTTTTACACTTTTTAATTTTTACCGCCTAACTTAGTTGACTTATCAACGTTATTAAGAGAACTTTGAAATTAAAATGTTTAAAGTTGTAGGGACAACCATCATGCATAATAGCAGTCAGTAAAAGGTTTCAAAATAACAGTATCACAGCAGTGAACATAGCAAATAGCATGCGTAAACAAACAACAAGATGAATTAATGGATGATTTCAGGACATGATGAGAACGGTTCCCGTGAATATTTCATAAAGGCTTTACGTTGAAGCCCTTGTGTCCTACTCCATGTGAGCAGGTCCTACACAGTAGGCTATATGTAATGCCTTGACAAACTTGACTTAATGAGATGCACAGCTTCAAGGAGAACTTTAAATTTTTATAACTTTTTTGTTTTCATAAATATTTCAATAAATAACGAAATGCCAAATATCCTTAAAGTACATAGTGAATCGTATTTTTAGGATGCTAAGTCATATACAATTTAAAAGAGATCTTATTTGTATCTTAGAGCAAATTTTTACTGCTTTCAAGATGGTAATCAATTTTAAATTCTCAGAAACTTATTGATAAAACGAGTAAACTGTATTCAGTATAATAAAAATAAGACTTTAAAGATATCAGATCAGAAAAAAAACAGCAATTTTTAATAAAACAACTCTTAAAATATGTGATACATCGCTAATGAAAGATGGAGGTGTAACTAAATCTTATGATAAATTATATAAACCATTTATCGATCGCTCACTATCACGCTATGACATATACACTTTTAAACTTTAAGAAGGAGAGGCGAATAAGCATTAAAAACTATTATTAATAAAACCTAATGCCATTTATTGCTCGTTAGTTTCTTGAAGGAAAAAGCCATTATTTATATTCGTCCTGTATTACACAAAGTTAGTTTTCCAGTGCACATTTTAAGATGATTCAAAATGTAAAAAGGTGGCGGCTATTACTGTACATGTAGAGTCAATCAATATGCAAGACGGTGAGTTATTGAGTTTCCTGCGACCTGAAAAGATGCATACCTTTCTTTAACTAACATGCAGTAACTTAATCCTAGTTTAAGGAATTCATTCACGTATTTTTTTTTTCAAAAATTACCTTCACCATAAGATTTTTCACGATTAGATAGTTTTACATAATGTTTTCAGGCAGCTTTTCTACATGACAGCTTAGTTCTTACCACTCCATCATTAAAATGTTGAGGAAACTGCTCTTTTCTTTCATATGCAGTTATTTGATGCTATTATACACTACACCGCAAACAGATTAAATCCTAGCAGAAGAGTGGTCCCCCCTCAAACCTGTTTAGTTTGGTGACCAAACATTTCCTCTGTTCATTTTTCTTATCTTATAATGCTTCTCTAGGGAAACATTACGGGATAGATAGATGCTGAAAAATAGGAATGCTACATCATGGCAGAACTCTTTGAAGAATCTCAGACCAAACTTCATCATCAAACCAGCGAATTGGACAGTGGCATATAGCTGTTATCCTATAATTGTTTGTCTACAAAAAAAGAAAGATAAACGAAGAGGCCACTTGGCTGTTATCATAAATAGTTTCATTACTGAGATACATCAAACACCTTAAGTATGAAGAACTTCAATTACATAACACAAAAAAGATAGTCTGTGCTGTCCTTGGCACAATTTTTCTAAAAAAAAAAGCTGAACTCTACAATACTCAAATAACGTTGAAATTACAGTAAAATTTCAAGCTAATGGACAATATTTAAATTAAATGAAAGAATAATTCCGCCTCTTTAGCTCTTTACGGTAAGAAAACGATCAAATCCATTGAATTAAGAAGGATAGTGACTTTCTACAATAAATGTGATAATAGGATTCTCCAAAATTGAGGCGAGACACATATTTACAGGTGCTCTTTATCCATGATACTCAAAACAACAATTGCAGGAAGGATGATGACGGCAACCGATTCTAGTCACCATTATGGTAAATGAAATCTGCTGCGATGCTCGTACTGCTACCCTGGAGACACACTAGAAACTTATAAAGCGAGTTCAACTGGTAAGAAACGTAAGGATGTCTCTCACCAGTACAATAAGCCAAACATGATGCCTACCATCGTATATACAGTATACTCGTATAGTACCTTCTCTAAAATGTTATGTGTCTGGTTGGTCGTATAAAGAGCCCTACTTACAGACAACAGTTGAGGGATGACTGCATGCTTATCAAAGGACAAAGTGCTTTTCCTATACTTTCCATGAAATAGCAAGACAAATAATGGAATCAAAACACTTTCACACAATATACGCTACAATAAAAATTGGGGTGAAAAATTAGAATCCATTTAAATCAATGCAGATGGGATAGGTAGTTGAGGACAAAAACGGGACCGCAAGACCCCATAATGTTGTGAGTTCAAGGGATTAAAAGGTACCTCGCTTTCCAGCATGTGCATGTACCAAATGCATACAAATGGCTCCATGTACATTTTAATGGGTAGAGGAGGCAAAATTCCAGTAATTCCACTGCAGACAATCAAAAATTTTGATTATTAAGCAGAAATAACATTAAGAGCCTCTCTCTACAAAAGACTCCGCTGAACATCGAATATGGACAAGGGCATTGAACATTCCCTCTCTCTTTCTGGTGTCTATGATAACCTCAAAAAGAGGAATTCTTCACCTGATGACCTATAAATCACGCATGTTGCACAGTTTCTGTCCCTGTTCAAACATAATGAATAACTCATTTCTTTTAATCCTAACAATAATTAACTAAAGAGCTATGTAGTAGTGGTGGTCATATTAAGAAAATTAGAAAGAAACTTAGTAGGAAGCAAGTCGACGTTGAATGTGAACATCACTGCAATGTAATTGGATAAAAACCTGGAATTTTCAATGATAATGACTTGATGAATAGAGTTAACCTCCTAAGAGACACATTCAATAAAATAGTAGATGCCATTTTTCTTCATTTTTTATTATCATGAATTTATAATGTAACTAGTATAATGCTTTATTGTTGAAGGAAATCAATACTTCGTCTTAAATTTCAATAATTCCTGCAAAAATAAATATAGGATTTCTATCGTTCTAGTAATTTTTAAAGACTTCTCAATAGATGGTTTATTGTCGGTATCATGTCTTTCAACGTAGGAGAATATAAGTCGATGTAATTTAGGAATAAAATTAATGTTTTAAAATGGTAGTTATTGAATTGTGGCATCGTCATTACGTAATTGAAAGCCATTGCAATTTTCAGTCATTAACGATATAGAAAATGCCGTTTTTATGAGATGACTTCATTAGTGTGAAATATTTGAGCTCTTTATGAAATACACATAATAGAATTTCTATTACGTCAATACGTCGTTGGACAATAACGAAGATGGTACTTTCTACAAAAGATGGTCTCTTAGTAACCACATGACTACCAACATTTGGCATTTTATTCTGATGAAAAGCAAACCATTCAATATCATCTAAGGAAAAATATGCCTCTTTGACAAACAAAAAGTGAGTAATCAACATCAGCATTGTAATCAACGTAAGCGTCCTCGAGTGCACCCAATGCTAAAAGTAAAGGTTAAACAATACATTAGTAATTTAACTAGCGGCAATAAGAAAGAACTAAATAAGCAATGTCTTATTTCGCTTGCTTTGAACTTTGTTTATTTTTGAGAACAACACAAATTTTCGCAGTTAGTTACTACTACTTCAATAGTCACTCCAAGGTTTTTGGTTTCGCTAATACCTCGCCAATTGAATTGTAAAAGTATTGCCTCTAACGTGTATTGAACTTATGCTGTTACCCAGCGTTACTTCAGGGACATATCTACTACCTGTAGAAACAGTAAGAGATCTTATTGCAATTTATTTCCAGGACAGTTAGGCGATTAACACTGGAAATAATTTTCAATGAATTTGTCAGCAAAAACATCTTGTCTTAGACATTACGTCTAATACGTAAAGAGTGACTGAAGTTTAAACGTTAGCCTGATTTTTCAAAATCACAACAAAGGAACAGTATTATGGAACGAACAACCTCAGGACGGCAACAGAGGATGGGGGTCTGGAGATTGAAAAGGCAAAAGTACATACCGGTAGCTAACTTGCGGGTCAAAGAGGGCGAGCAAGATGCGATGAAAAGGATGAAAAGCGCACGGAAATTCATATACCTGTGTTCAGTTATCCAACGCAATAGTGAGCTAGACTCAAATGTGACCTATAAATGCAGTGTGGGGTGGACGTCATCGGTTTGAGCAAACATGTTGTATGGTTGATATTTTTGAGAAGCGCAAACACGAAATTCACATGCTGTATGTTAGGGGTGAGAAGGTCAGATAGACATTTGAGAGACAGTGTGAAAAATGTGGTATATGGAAATGTTACAAGATTAGGGGACAAGGTAGATAAGTCCATCCAGGGAGTCTTCATTTGTAGCAGAGACTAGGCTAGAGGAAAGCTAATCAAACCTGGGAGAAAGCTATGAGGCGGGACAGATGTGTGGAGTGAACAGGAGCTTAATTTGGAAGAGTGTTGGAGGGTAGGAACTTGTACGTTCCCCGTAAGCGTGTAGGATGAAGATGATGATGAAGACAAAGACAAACCTAGTGAACTTAAACCTGTAATAACACCAAGACAAATGCAGAATAAGTAAAAGTAAGACATAACTTTTCCATCATCTCTAAAATGATTACTTTGAAACAATTCTCATAAAACTACAAATGTGCAGCAAAATTATCCATTTATCAAGCTCTTTCCTCTGCATGCATTCAGATTCATACCAGCAATTGATGCCAACACAATTTTATGAGTGGATATGAAGTTGCGAGGAAAGAAGAACGAGATTAGATATTCAGAATAGAAACTGAATGATTTCAGAGGGATGCATCGATGAAATCAATAGCAGTAGAAGACATTGATGTAATTTATGAAATTGCGTCGCAAAATGCTGTCATTACACGAGCATACAAAGACTGAGAGTGAGATAATAAATGTAAAATAAAATCTATTTTCCTTAGCTTCAGCTTAAATGACGTATTCGCCTTAACTTTTACGGATGGCTAATATTTACTGGTTCGCAAATAGCTTTCAGTTTAATCACCGCCATAGATTTTTTCACGTCTTATTTTATGTATCAGTAGATGTGTCCTACACGATTCTTAATTCGTTTTAAAAGTAACTACGAATTTATAGTCTCATTTGTAGCTCTGTATCCAATTCAGTCATTCAACATATCATGTTATTTTCTCTAAGTAATTATAATAATGTCTGCTGTTTTATCTCCCTTCATAAGTAATTTATTTATGAAGTTGTGGATACGTAATATTTCATGATTAAACGCCAAAGGTAAAAAACAAGCGTAAAATTAGCAAAATAAGTACACAATGCCTGAGCTACGATAATAGAGAGTTAGTGGTGAACGTCGATGATGACGATACGAACGATACGAGGTCAAATGAGGCAACTGTGCATGCTCACGAAAAGCAGACCAACAATTGAGCTTGCGCATTTGCCTCATTTGAAATCGTATCGTTCGTATCGTCATCGTCGACGTTCACCACTAACTCTCTAATAACAAAGGCTAACACTACTACGGAGTGACGGACAGTGTGACATTTGATATCCAAGAAGTAAGGGTAACTTGTAGATATCCACTGATAAGCGTAGAAACAGGTAGAGCGACAGAGACTATCGGTTACCTACTAAATACCTACTGCATAAGTGACCGATAGGAAATCTGGTATCACAACACTACATTGAACACCTACTAAGCTCGTCTTGAGATTTCTCAATCAAAGGAAGGAAATAATTTCCTTTACCTTCTAAAAATGATGGTTAAAGGGTTGAACTACATAAATACATCAACATCATGTATTAAAGGTTTAAAATTTGCATTATGAAAGCAACAGTCTTTCTTATTCTGATGTTTGTTAAATGCAAAGAGCTGAACTATTTTTCATGGTGGCTGTTACACCCACCTTCAATTATGCATTAGAAATCTGCTTCCTTGTAATATGCAAAAAAGGCAATATATTGTTCAACAACACAGCTATAAATTTACAAATAATAAATATCGCTCAAATAATGAAAGAGATTTGCATTGGGAGTATGCAGAAAGGCTGAGAATCACGTATAGTAAGGTAGGAAATAAAAAATATTTTTTTTTAGTTTTATGATTTATTTGACTACCAAAGTTTTATCTAGACTACTAGGACAATTAACATCAGTATATTTTATCGCATTAATTTTGCACAGTGTCTTATAGGTAAAACAACTTCATGACAAATTACAATTGGCTGTATCCTCATCGGTTAATGTTATACTAAACGATTCATTAACATGATTAATCAATAAATAATGCAAGATGTGTTATAATCTACAAACAAATCACTAAATCTTTGCAGAAGAAGGTTATAACTCATATATGCTTATTACTTTTATAACATTCCTTGAAAGACAAACGATGATCTTCTCTATGCCTCATTATTTGGGTTCTTTCCATAATAAATACACTGCCTCAAAGAGAATACGTCATTCCATGAAGGAATGATTAAAATGTAATAGGACTTGACATACAGGAAAGTAACTGATCTTAAGTTTGAAAACTCGCATGCGGCTAGTGGCCTAACAGAGTGTGCTCATTTTGAGAGCCAAAGAAACATTCACTTGAGTCCAATTGTGCCCCACAGATTTCCAAGGGACATTTTGAACACTTTGCAAAGATTGACTTCTGGTGATTGCTTTATGTGGTCTTGCACAGTCTTGCTAGAAAATAACATGTTGCGTATTATCAAAGTATAGATGTGCCTCCTTCATCATACATACAGTAGTATGTGTATTAGAGGTGATTGGTTGATAATGCTAAATGCATCCCAAACCATGACTCCATGGTGACCAGCTGTGTGATGTTCAATTATAGCAGCAAGTTCAACTCAATTCCCATTTTGCTTCTAGCCTCATACTGGCAATCACCATTGTTGCGACAGAAGTACATTTTTGCCATTATTATGACACGTGGCTCTGGTTCGACATCAGCCCACCACTCGTGTTAATGATTTACTATGAGGGGCAACGTTAAAAATGTCAATGTGTCTGCACTCTGAATTGTGGAGTTACTACTGCTTGCTATCAAATACATTAATGAAGTTCCCAAATTTTACCCATTCTTCACTTTCTGCCTCCAAACTCAATCCTGGTTGCCGCATTATGTTGCAGTTCTGCTTCAAAATGTGGAGACAAACAACACATCAATTCCCCTGAAAAGGTTCTTAACGGCATCTTCTACCCATCTTTACTGCTCAAATTTTCTTTCGACACAAAAAGTAATAAAGCAATGCATTTCTGGGGTATTATGAAAGTCTCCAAAACTCCATTTTTATCTTGATTATTCCTGTTGTAATAAACTAGAAGCTGCAATCATTGGTAGAATTGGTTGACTTATGGCTTGTAATTTGCATAGTCCTCCAGCAAATATTAATGATGTGATATTTTCTCTCAGAGGTAGTGCATGCTAAATAAAATCTCTTGGAAAATATAATATAGCGTATACGCTTTTAAAGGATTTAAATACTTGCCAATAATAAGATGACTTTGGTTACCAAATGTAGTCAAATTTATTTTCAGTTCTTCTTCTCCGTTATTGCAAGAGAATATTACAACAAATTCTTCGGCGTTTTCCAATGGGAATCATAATATTTACTATTCACTTCACTGTATAGGACTAAATTCATAACTTCTTATCACAAGTGTCGCATTTTTTTAAAAAAAATGTTCAATAAAGAGATAAATGGCCCGTTATTTACTAAGTATTATGCATTTCTCTTGAAAGGAAGATATTGCAGGGTTAATAAAATATATAGGAGAATAAAAAAATTTCTTTGAATGCTTGCATGAAAATAATGCTAAATTGTCTCAGATACTATATTATCTAAATAGGTTACTAAAAAAATCAGCATACTTGTTTTTGGTTAAGAATCACTTTGGTTAATAATGCAGCTTGTGCTTGAGTGTATATTTTAGTCATAGCGTTTTTCAGGCATCCATTAATGTCATATACAAGTTGATGAATAATGAGAATTAAAAGGCAATGCATTTTCTAGTATTTTGAATAAGATCCTCAAACTTAAACAGATGCCTATTACGCAGTGTCAGTTAAAGAAGTAAAACGTTGGATTTTACTTTATCTACTATATTATGTATAGAGAGTGAAGTACACGAATACCGTCAGAGTCGTCATTTAGCTTCTCTATGCGCTTTATCAATCGGAATACTATTCATCAGCACATTGCCAGGTAATTACCAACAATACCACTTTACAAAGTATTTAACGCATTTGTGCACGGAAACAAAAGCATTAAAAAGTTAAGAACGTCAAATCAATTGCCTTACATTAAATATACGTCAACTTATTTTACTAAAAACCATTTCTTTCGATTAGTCTTGACCTTAAAGGGTGGTCGCTATTTCACTGGTCTACTCTCTGTCATCTACTGTGAGCCAAAGAGCAATGAAAGACAAACTGTTTCGACTGCCTTAATAATTCCAATTAAAATTATAAGATCAATATTGAAAGTGTTTCTAGTTGTGCTCAAGTAGAGGTAAATGTGCACTTTTGTTTATTTTTTTTTTTTTGCTGAAAACTCTTTGACTACTTCAGGGCTATCGCAAATAAATTCAATATGAAAAGTTGCTTGTTCCATTAATCTAGTCTGGAATTTGTAATTGACGTAACCCATGCATACAAATTGCACAACATTCCTGTGTGTTTACTGTGGATTAGTTAGGTGAATATCATCTTTGCTTATTTGTAAGAGGCTGTGACGTCAAGTCGGCAAGTACTCAATGAAAAAATGATGATCCAGTTTGTTTCCAAGTGCTCAGTACCAGCTCCTATGCTCATCCATTTCAAATGTTCACCTGATTTTCGTAAACTAGACATGCAAAATTGATGGATACCAACCATGCCATGGGCAACAGAAACTGAGTTAAAGGATAAAAAGAGAGATGTGATGCAACTATTATTATTATTATTAGGGAAACTTGGAAATTACACGACATTTAGGTTACACACACACGGAGAGAGAGGTAGTTTTTCATTACTTCATGGTATCCTTTTGTAGGATCTACAAGCCATCAACCGTAGACAATAATGCTTTTGCTATCCATACTTAGGACACCGTGTAAGATAAAGAGGAAAAAACCATATATACAGTACATATATCGTTATGTGTTTGCACTTGTGTTTCAACAGCGATGTTTTATGCTATTTTATATATGGGTTGTAGGAAACCAGAACATGTAGGCTGCATGCAATGATCAGTTAATTGCATTTTCCACATTTATGGAATGGAAAGATATAAAACCTTAAGAGCAACATTAACGGTTTTTATATGCCTTCCAACAGACAGATCCATACACTCAAGATTCCATAAAATTTCAGCGTAATGTATCTATTCGTATCCTAAGTACATAGTCGATATGCATAAAAAAGAGATACACATGAATTAATGACTCTTTACATGAAATAACGTTAGCACACAAATATACATATATAAGGGAAGAGTTGAATAATAACCTGTCAATATCTTAATTAAAATTTCAAATCTCTATTTATGAAAACCTAGTCCGAATATACTTACTGCTGTTTCTAATAACATTAATATACGTTATAAACTGAAAATTACCCTATTAGACGTATATCTTTCGCGATATACCTTTCACTGAATATATTGGCTATTTTGTTATTAGCCTACTTATTCTTAGTATTGGCAAATCTTTCTTGAAATTCTTCTTCCAGGAATAAAACAACTTAATATTTATGCATACAAATCTGCTGCAGTCTTAAGAAAAGATGCCTAAATTTGATCCGTTTTCTTTTGTAAGCATTATAGATCCGAAATTAACCATAGCAACAACACAATTTAAATGATCAGATCTCATTATTATAAATCAGTAATGGTCTTGTTGTAAGTAATTTCCATGAAGAAATCGGTCATAACTGGAAAGAAAGTAACTAGAAAATTAAATAAATATCAGGATTGTAATTTCCTGCTCTTGTATTTGATCTTCTTTCAGTCATTATGCCTACTGTACTACCATTATTCTAGGTAATGTTTTCGTTTAAAGCTTAATGAAACTTTGGTATCTAAGTAATTAAATTGAATTTGAAATGTTACAAATTGTCCTATAAACCGACTATGCAACCAAAAAAGAGTTTAGTGTTGGTATGTACAAGAAAGTCAAAAAATCTCAGTTTGTCCCTGTAGCCCTCGTATGCTTAACTTAGAGGAAATACAGTATATGTATATATAGCATACATTTAACTTAATTTTTTTCTGACCTAGAAAATTCATTTCTGCAGACAATTACGGGGAGTGGTGAATGCCAAGTAGAAAGTCGATGATTGCAAGAGATGACTGTCCATACCCTTGTCAAAGTATTCTAAAGGTGGTTGGATACCATTCAAAATGCTGGCTTCAAGCCAGTCATTGTTCTTGAATAATGGAGCTATCCAATGCATGAAATCTGCCGTCTTGATGTAATCCTGGATTTTTTTAGTCTAACTTATGATGAACCAAAAGAGGATGAAGTAAGTTTGTGGTAATGCATAAAAAATTCCCCCTGTAACACAAAAAGCTTGATAGGCAAAGTGGCAGACTGCTTGTTACCCATTTCCCACCACGGCAAGAAACGAAAAAGAAAATCAATAATGTGGCAGACTGGCAACAGCATCTCAATTCAGTCAATATTTTCTGGCAATCAAATGAAACAGGAGACTCGCACAATACAATAAGTTCACACTTATACTTCGCGGATGTAGGTCTATTTTTTATCAATATAACTGTTACCGAATACTTAGCTATAATGTCCATCATTCACATAAGGAAATTGGTGTATTGGAAAACATGACCGGTGGGCATACACAAAGATATCAACTTCATATTGTATATGTTTCGACTCTAAGAAAAAGAAAGCTCCTTTGATTCTCTAAATGCTTTGGATTAAATAGGAGAACACATGATGGACATAGAAAAGCTGTAAGAGTTTAAAATAAAAATTATTTCATACAAAGAAATCTTGAAACTCATTTGCACTGTTTGCAATTTGAGTATCAATGCACCTTCCAAATATTAGTGAATGTTAAAAACGTACGTAATCAGGCAATTGTTAGGTATGAACTTATCTCAATGTGATTAATAATGCATCCTATCAATGAAATCTCTTATATAATATCGATTAATATTATTAATTGAAGATTAAAAGTTAAACTGGAAGAATGTTTACGTAAAGAAATTTAATCCACATAATAATTAAGCATTCTAACATTTTGTTTAAATGAAATGCAAACATGATATCGATTTCTTTATTGCGCCAGGTTTCCATTTCCCCATCTCATTATGTTATTAGATTTCTCCAGAGTGGTTGTACACCAACTCATCTCGTACACATTCAGTGCAATTCAACTCTACTCCAAAAATCAACTCAACTTGGCTCTCTCCATCTGCTTTCTTATCTCTCAATACTCAAAACTCAAATATGAAGTGCAACCAAAGGACATCGAAGAACTCCACAAAATTCTTTGTTGATAAAACAGTAAAACTAAGTCGTCATGCCTGACGATAAAAATAAAATCAATGCATCTATACTAATAAACGCAAATCATTTCATTGAACAATCCCACGACCATAACATTCAAAGAAATTCAAGAGAAGTAAATATTACCTCAGGATTCAATTTTGAGTATCGAATATCAATAGCTGAAATTAAAAACCTTTTCACCCAGATCAGTGAGAGGAGATTAAAGTAGGCGAATATTTCCAGTGAGTTTTTATGAGAATATTCCAGGAACTATTTCCAGTATTATATAAAAGACTATTTTAAGCAACAATACTCATTATGAATATGTTTTTTTAAAGTGCTTCATTTAGAAATTCATATTTGTCCCCCTTTAGAAAAATAACAGGTCAAGCCTGAACTTTATGCAGCCAATCGCGGGAATGGCATTGTCAGTATTCATATAGCGAATGCTTTTCACGTCCAGCTAAGTGGAAGAATGGCTTTAAAGCCTCAACAATTTCTTCTCAGGTTATAAAGCTCGTGTTTTTCTCCCTACCATAACATTTCATGCCATATACTCCTATCAATTCTCACACCATGGCCGTTTTTAAGAAATCCCCTGCCCCCCACTTCATTGTGTTTTCAAAACAGCATATGCACCACTATACTTTCCTGTTCGTTTTTATACTGCTAAAAGTCAACATGAATCCCAAAAGGTCACTACTATCATTTGCAAGTGGAAATTTTTCTGGTCAAAAAATGGGCATTCGTTGATTGGCTAGATGCGACGTGAATGCAGAATGATGACACAAATATCACCAGACAGTAGACAGGAAGGTACAAAGAATTCAAACACTTATATTTAAATTTCGATAACTTCGTGACAGGAAAAAAGTTTGTCAAGTAGATTGATTGGAGGATCACTTTTACAACTTGATCTCAATCTAAAACTTTAAATATTGTATCCGATTATGTTGAATGAAAACTATATCTATTCAGCTCTTATTAACTTTGTCAAGCCTCGATTTATTAAATTGGAGGAATTGTAACGACCAAAAGAAAGTGTGGTAGCATGCAGTAATTGCACTCTTTCTGGTCACAAAAGACAAACGTTCTCCAAGATTCCAAGAAGGAGGAGAAGGCGAAGAGGGACAGCGGTGGTAGCATCATCATGTTACCCCAACTGGGAATTGAACTCAATCTGTCTGCACACAGGTAGATGTCAAATCAATTGCTCGGATTGAAAGTATGAATTAAGGTCAGTCCAACGAGTCTCTGAAAGCCAAAATAATTCAGTAATACCACATTTTCTTCCAACGAAATTCTCTTCTAATCGTGAAACAGCTAATGTCCTTGAGGCATATACCGTAAAAGCAAAACCAATGAGTGAACTAAATTATAGCATAACATATTAAAATCTAAATATTTAATGTAAATATTTATTTAAAAATATGCATTTAAGATGGCGTGATATAAGTCGAATGCTTTGAACACAGTACTTTAGGTGCAGTAGCCTTCATTTGCACTCAATCTCTCAATGCAAATGATGTACTCCTATGTATTATGGAGGCAATGAGTTGTAAATTAAGTCGTGGTGGAGGGGAAGAAAGGTACAAAGCTACCCATGCACTGTGGGCCCAAGTATGGGAACTTGCTCTTCCGTGGTGCCTGCGTCAACATAACTATCCGAGTTAGGGAAGCTGTGGGTTAAATGCATAACTCACTACCTTCAGAAAGACTGCTGAAATTTGGTTCATGTGAGGCTCACTTTGTCATAGCGAAGAAACCAATGCTAACAAAACAGGTGGTGTTTTTACCGTTTTTACTGCGCACCGTTAAAAGTACAGGGCAAAATAATCGCTATTTAATAACATAAGTAATTGAATGTCCAAGATTTTGATATTCAGATGGATTACGAACAGATCATTAGTGGGATGACCTGCTTAACGACTTTACACCAGCCTCCATCTAATCCAACCCAACCACAAAATTGACATTGGCTATTTAGTTGCCGTCAGTAATTTAAACTCTAATAGGCTCCATTTATCTCTCTGTTCTCCTTCATGAATCATGTTCTCACAGATAACCTTAAGTACCTGCTTAGAAGTATCTTGAGATGAAATGTAAAATAATGTGAAGATAGCGTGTGATGCAAGTTATCTGGAGGCAAATAAAGCGTCAACATCTCATAATAGTGTAACAGTTAAGTAGTATAGCTCTGGCAGCTTGGGAAGAAAAAATTTATAAAAAGTAGGCAGCAATTTCCCCCTTTTGATTTCGATTTTGGAATAACACCTGTACGACATGCTTCAGAAATTGCATAAAAACCGTAAGATTGTGGACACCTTTATAATAATTACATTAAAATCAGATTGTTATTAAGAGCATAAAATTTTAATATAAAAAGCATTCATATTCATGAGGTGAGCTTAAATAGACGTTATATAGTCGTCAGATCTGAGAATTGTGATTTGTTGACAACGAAAAATGTATTAGCAACAACTGTTTTTCTTCGCATATCATTTTCAAACAAGTATCATGAACGACATTGCTTGAGAGGTTTGAGAGCATCAGAATAATAAAATACCCCAACTTTTCTTAAAACATATCCTACAATGTGGTTGACGTAATGCATACAAACATATTTCATTTTGGATTCTGGCCAAAACTATGAGAAGTACAAGAAAACTTAGTATTTGTTGGACGAGGAAAGATCTATGACAGATTGCTGACGGTGTACTTACGAAAATAAAATTAACGTCTCCCCAAACACCTAAGTCTTATTTTATTTTTTCCTTATTCTGCCAAAGCAAAAGCTAGCATTTTTCATTTGCTTTTTTTGACAAATATGACTATCTTTTCAGCACACACAAAGGAATTTATATACGCCCCATTTTCTTCACATTTGATGATTCATAAATTTAAATGCTATTTTTACTACAAAATAAAATGTATCAGACATAGAAATTCTTGGCAACCCAACATCCAAATCTGTAGTAAATAATTGCTTTCAAATTATTTTTTTATACATTTTTCATATGGCTTGGTGCCTACGGTGTACCTACGTACTATATTTCCTAGTTTCTTTTGAGCTGTATTGTAGCAGGCTAGGCGCAATATGCAGAATTGCCTCAAATTCAATTTCGTAATTATGATTACTAAATAAATATTCACATGACGAAAAATATGGAAAAGTGAATACAAGGCGAACAATTGAATTCCATCAGAATCCTCTAAGCCAAATTCCAAACTAGTTTACAGAGCATCTGACATTATCATTACATTAAGTTTTAATGGGGCACAAAATGAGAGACTAGAAATGTATTTCGTGTATGATGTAGTAGTTGCGCAAGTCCGCACATTTTGCATTTGAATGTCTTTCATAACTCAACATTTAAAAATGTACACCTAAGTTGGTGTAGCAATTTTGTGTTGACAGGACTTGTCATATTGTGGAAAGTTAATATCCTACAAAGAGGAGTGTGTAATTGAGTAAGCCCGATGTTTAATATGTAAATTGTTCACAAGGGAAAAACTAAGCATTAATGTCTCAAAATTATGTGTCCTCCTCCGTACTTTAATTGGCAGTTGTTTTCCCTGCAGGTTATAAGCCCTACCTTTTTCTTAATTTAGAATGTGCCATATAAAATTCATTATCCAATGTACTAAAATAAACATACACTGCCAAAAGGACATGAATAATATAAAAAAAAAGTGATATGCACAATCATAATAGTGAATTATATTCAGACATTTTATGAAAATTTTATGTTAACATTATTAACTGAGGAATGAATTAAAATTTTTATTGACCGTTTATAAAGAATTTCACTGTTACCAACGTTGAATTACGTTATTTCGCATGGACACCCACATCTAATAGCCAATTAAAATAATGACGATTATTTATATGTGCAACACATAAGTCAACACATGACTATTGAGTATATAAAACTCCAGTAATAAATTATGAATTTTAGAAAATATGCTTTCATCTTTGAAATAATTCATTACAATGTAGCATTAAATCATTGGCTGCTGCCTTATGTAGGCCAGTGGTGTTCTGGTGGCACTGGTATGGAAATTTTCATGATTTCGGCAATGTAAGCTACATCATACGGATATGCAGTATGTATCTAAAGTTGGAGGTGAAATATCAAGGAGGTTGGTTTTTGGTTTTTAGGGCTCACAACTACTGTGAAATATCAGGTAAGGAGAAAGATTTCAATGAGATCAATAACTAAATTTCATTATCATTAAAACACTCCCTGATCTCTCTCTCTGTGGTCTTGTTGCACAATAATTTCCTTTCCAACAACTGCTAAGCTAAATGCATCTGAGTACTGGACAATATGAAACAGCCAACCAAACATATTGAAGGAGGCAGAAGTGGCGAGGACTGGCAAAATTAGAAAACCAGAAGTTATTTGAGAAGTAAACTGAGATAGGACAGGCTAAAAAGATTGAATACGTCATGAGAAGGAGGGTGAAAGTGAAATAGAAGTTTTCAATATTGTGAATGCAGTAGTAGGCCTCAGAAGGTGCAGAGGAGGTCCAAGGAAATGAGAGATCGAACCACTTACACTTGCAATATACCAGTTTGCCTTCTTTTAAATTGCCTGTATTTAAATAAAAATCACAAGTTCGAGTTTTACACTATATTAAAACATTTAATATCTGCAGTCCGCAAAAAAATAACTTTTATTCATGTCTACATGAAGTCCTGCCTCCCTAACCGAATTACACTTACACATTGCTGAAACGCCTATGGCAGTATATTAGGTGCGCTTCTTTTTCACCCCATAGTTTTGAGTAGGTTTTCAAAACTGACACTATAAACATGTTGATTTTGCCATGATATATGACTAGATTTATTTCGCATTATTTTCATTTTTACTAACCTACGACACAGAATACATTGCAGCAACATTTTTTAAACATCGTCTCTTCGCCATTTCATTTTTCATGTTTTTGAATGTGAAGTCATCCGAATTTATTTTCTGATATACATGCACATATACATGAAATGCAATATTGATTTTCATTTTCTGAATTCAACTGAGCAATCACATGATTTTATGACAAACATTAGACTCAAAGTAACAACACTTGAAACATAACATTTCTTTTCCATATAAATACAACTTTCAGGCATAGGCAGCTTGTAAACTGATAGGCAAAGTTACTCTATAATGCGCTAAGCTAAAGGGAAACAAATGAGTCCTACTAAAACGTATCAAAAATACAAACTAGATAATTTTACATCAAATTGTACCCCTTTTATCCACTGTAATATACTGCTGTAGTGGTCTTGAACTCAAAGGCTTCTTTCATTTTAAGCAACACGAAAAAATCCATAAATAGACTGCAAGTTTTTGTAAGAAATCGATAAGTTCAGCATATTTGATTTTAAAAGTATGCTCAAGTCATCTGATATGTGTGTCAGGCACTGACCGAACGAACACAAAAAATCGTCCTGTTAGTTGTAATGAAAGGATTTTTCTCTAGGAGCGTTACTATATCGAAGACTGCAATAGCATCAACTTTTGCTCAAAACATTAAAAAAAGTTGCAATTTATCTTAATGATTCTTCATAGGAAATAATTGCAAACAGTAACGGTAATCAAAGATTTGATTGAATTTTTTTTCCCTTTTTGACTTATTTTATTATGAGAGTGTAATAGCTTGGTAAGCCTGTTGAATATCAGTTTTAAACTTTGCATAATGCAACTGACAACTTTAAGTCAACTTTTATGATTAGCAAGATAAACTTTGCAATTGAAACTTATAAACGTCACATGAGTTTAACATTTACTATCACATAATATTGAAGCCTTTGGAGTAACGGAAACTTTATGTCGTTAATTTGACGTTAAAGTCTTTTATTAGATACAATACTTCTCAAATAACTAACATCATAATCAATTTCAAGAACATCCAAATTTAATAACGTAGCATGTAAGTGTATAACAATGATGCAGAATTCATAACGAAATTTGAATCACATATCAATCACAGAACCAAATTAAAAATTTTTAATGCGCCAGCATCTAAGTATTTAACCACCTAACAGATATTATCATGAGACTTCAAATTTTCAATTTACTCTGACGGCTAAACTATGTAAGACCGCAATTCATATAACGTCTCTAGGTACTCGGCTTTCAAAAATTAAGCAATATTTCATTTTCATATAGCATGAGACATGCTATTACAAACCAAAAGAGAAATTTAGAAATGTAAGAGATAGGTTAGAAATTATAATGTGACAAAGAAGAAGATAGAAAGACCTCTGAGTATGGCAGTTTCGTGATGAGGAAGGCAGCATAATTTGCTTAATTCACCCAATGCTACAATTTTGGGCTCACAATTGGAAGAGTTAACGCTATAATTGGAAAACTTTTGTATGTCTACAAGATTACTACACATAAGAAATTCGATAGATACGTAAAGTTTGCAATATTTCCTGAAAATGTTTCCGATCAACGTTGGAACCGTCGTTAGGCCCGCTATGCTGTATGGCTCAGAGTATTCGGCAGTTAGGAAGAACAATAAAAGGCAAATGCAAGTGGCCGAGATGCGAATGCTGCGCTACATGTGTGGGGCGCCGAGATCCGACAGAATCAGAAACGATTACGTTAGAGGTAGCTTGGAGTGGGAGATATTGCGGAAAAGATGAGAGAGAATCGGTTGAGGTGGTATGATGTGATGTGATGAGGAGGGGAGAGGAGGAACTTATTAGGTCCATTGTGGGACTGCAGGTAATTGGAGGCACCAGAGGTAGAGGAAGACCAAAACGGACGTGGGAGCAGTTGGTGCAGAGGGACATGGAGGTGTGCGAGGCGTATTTCCGATCATACTCTGGACATTTAGCAAAAATTCTCTGGCATGTCATTAAGGTCAGGAAAATACCTTCATTTACTTTATATTATTTATTACCTCTAATTTACTTGGGGGTTTAGAAGAATTGTTTGTTGGTGGTAAAGTTGGGGCTTAACACCCAAGACGCCCAATTTAGTCTTGAACTGAAGCAAAGCAATAACTTTGGAGATGAACATTTTAGTACTGCACATTGTAATTCCAAAGAAAGCAAATGGTTGTCCAATTAAATGGGGTATTTTGCTAATCGCAAAGAAAGTGCCTAATGATTAGTACCTATCTTAGTCCGGCCAAAATCTGCACTGCATCTCATATTAACCTAATTAAGAAATTCAGAATTAACTAACCAAATCCCGCAAACTATGATTTTAAACAAGAATGGAATTTTCTGAATGACTAGTGGTCTGTCATGTGCAGAGGAGCCTTTGTATCATAATAAACATCCTTTCTAATACTAAGTTACATACTAGAATATAATGGATACATAGAAAATAGTGATGGATGCTTTCTTGCAGTTGAAAATCAAGGGACGTAAAAGCTAAAAATAAGCACAGAAAGCTACGTACCTATAAACGATTTTAAGATGGAAAAATTCAATCTAAGTTAGGACTAGGTATATCGTAGAAAGAAAATTGCAAGTTTATTGGTTAAGAAATTCGCAACATTATACGCACAGTATATCCATTTTAAGTTTTCAAAAATAAACTTCATTTTTGTACTTTTCCATCTATTTGTTTTTACGTTATTTCCAGAAAACCAGCAACAAACCATTTCAAATAACTCTAGCCGTCCAGAAATAGGGCGGTCAATCCTTCCACCCCAGAATGATCACTCTTTGTGCTTTTCAGGACAATCCGCTGTAACATACAAGATAGGCCCCTACTCTGAAGTACGGTACATGATTAACATTTTAATCATGGGTACCTCTATAACAGAAATTCAACTGTAATTAAAAAGTATTAATTTAATCAACAGAAAACCTAGTCTCATCGTGGTACTTTTCTCCAAGGGATCCTAACTATATTCTACATTAAGCTAATTTCAAATTAATTTTGAGTTCATATGGTCTGATGAATAAAGTACTATTTACATTATGGACTTCTTATTATTTGAATTTAGGCCATTTCAAATGATAGTTTACGAATGTTTAGTGCTTAAATGCTGCAAATTAAGTTTTCTCCACATTCTTAACTTCAATGTGACGTGATGTATCTTAACTATAGTACACATGTGTAATTTTAGAAATCGGCGGTAGTGCTCTGCGGTAGGTTATCTTCATTGAACCAGTTGTGGGTGAAGTTCCGAAAACTGCAGCTTACCAATTTAAAGACATCCAATTCATAGTTGAAGGTCAGTTTGACTCAATGTGATCATAAAATTATTCACATTCATTACAACAACTCGAAGACGGTTACAATAAAGTCTTACAATTACGACTGGTCTCAATACATACAGGCTATGAGACAAGGGATTAAAATAGTCTAACAAGAGATAATAAAAAAAGCCAAGGCCGTTGTTTTTATGTTTCCTTCCTCAAATAAGAATAGAGAGGCTATGTTACCTGTGTTAATCCTCAATTATACAGTGAATGCAAATGACTTTCAAGAGGATTTCCAAGCGTGAGTCAAAAAAAGCTAAAGGAAAAGAAAGTCGACATGATCTTCAATTGAATAACTTATGGAGGTGGAAAATGTACTTGAACATACGTAAATTGGAGGATGGTACGATCAATTCATAATATTGAATGTGTCTCAATTACTTTCCTTCAGAAATTTAATTTAGAATTTTATTTCTTTACCAATTACTTGAGAGAACTAAGCTATCATGATCGTCTTTACCTTGAAGGCATGTCGTTAGAAACGAATTACAAGAACTCTCTATTTTAGCATAATCAAATCTATCTTTGGCATATGAGACTCTATATAAAAACCAAATTAGGGAACTAGAGGACATAAAAAACGTTAAATAAAACAATGAAAAAAAGATGTTCCCGAATATAATGAAAAGCCAACAGTATAAAAGTGTACCTAAAACTAAGGAACAGCAAATACAAATGAGAAAGGCCATTTTTTAAGCATAACCATTCGTACTAATGAAATTTTTTTAATTTAATTTCATCAAATCCCTTTCATTACCCAATTATCGATCATTGCTGTAGTACAACTAAGTATAAGCTTTCTTTTTATTTCAAGATGATTAAGTCTCCATCAGTTAAAAGGGCACCTGCTCTCCTCTCTACTCTCCTTTTTTTGTTGCTCTGAGACTGACTGCGAGATCTATTTATTCTATCTGATTTACAATAGTACAAGGAGTTGATCTTAAGATTTTCACCTTGCCTTTCTCTATCCATGCTTTTGCTGTCGTGGCAATATGAAGAAAAAGGGTTCCCATGAGACAACAAGAAAAGCTAAGAATACAGATCATGATTTCCCAAAAAAATAGCCAACAAAAAAGGTTCTAAACATGCATCCTATATGGGGAGAAAGAGAGAAAGGCTCACTTACATTCAGATGGGATTTCACTAAAAGGTCGTTGTTAGAATTGTACTTGGTTTCAGAAAAGCCAAAACTAAGTTGACTTGACACTAGAGAATTTACAAAAATCTATCAGAACCAACTCCATACGGTATCATTTCGCTTAAAAAATACTCACAATTTTTCTGTCTTTTTTGTTAGGTGGTATTTATATATATGCAGTCTACATATAAAAAATTGGATGGCTACAGATGTCTCACACGGTTATAAAAATGGCACATCGTAAGTTTCCTTCATGACACATACATTTAGTAACAAAGTTATAAAAAATACACGGACGAAATTTTCGATTCTTTCACTATATGTAGACCTACTTACAAATTTCCAGTGTCTGTTGCCATAAAGATTGTCGCAATAAGTAGTTTTCTATAGAAAAGTTAGACCATAGTTCTCAAGCAAAGATATAACATTGCTTTCAGCAAGTAATCAAAGGAAAATGAATTTACTGGGACTTTTTGGAAGATATGCTACTTGACATGTTGCATAGTTTCAACTCGTCTTTATTACATATCCTTGTATTAAAAAGTAGATTTTATTTCACCAAAAAAAGTAAGTAAAATAGTATTAGCCATTAACTACTTGAGAATGATGCTTGACTAATAGAGAAACAACTTCAATGGCTAAAAAAAGGAGCAAAGGAATTTCTGTCTTTAATATGTGGCACAAATTTACATTAAATTTAAAACATTTTTTCGGAGTTAAATAGCTCTGAAGTCGCAAAACGAACGACATGGATATCAATTTCTAGATCTGTATTTGCATTTTTTCCAGCAATCTTAGCCCATTACACCACCTGTCAAATTGAAATTAAGGAGATCAGGGCCCGAACAGACTCATATTACTGGTCCTTTTTTCCAAGGGTCATTCGGCAATGGAATGCTCTTGATGAGGATAAGGTGAAGATCTTTCTGGAAGAAGGTGCCATTATAGTGGGCAGGCTATGCATGGCAGACTAGATGCTATGCTTCATGTTCCTTGGGGTCTTTGATTGAGTGAATTGTCAGGAATGAGAGATATTCTCTCAACTGCCAATTTGGCCTATCACGGTTGCTTGCAGTGTATTCAACTAGAACCACAGAATTAATTTATTTTTAAGTGATATACTGTATTTAGCAACAGCAGCCCCACAACTTCATAAATTCAATGATCTCCGAATTGTGTTTATGGTTTAGTGAAGTAATTCATATTTAACAAGTTTTCAATGAAATGTAAAAGTTTGCAGATGAAATATAAATTCTGATTAAAACAATGCACACTTTGGCTTTGATGAACTGCTCTTTGTTAGTAGTTTTAACCCCTTTACAAAAATTATACAATTACATCAAAAAATATTATACGAATTCCTCCGAAAATCAAGTTCAATACCTTTTGGTTCCACCGGCAAATTCTTTTGAAAAATAAATCCATTAATCCAATATGCAAAAATGAATCTTCATAGCGATAATTTTATCATGAAAATTGTAAGGTTTTGTTTAAAATAAAATAATGAATGTCATATGACAACGCCTATCCATTACTGTAATTTATATAAATTTATTTCTCATGCGAACTCCCAAAATTATATACTTTGTAACCATTAATAATGGAGTATCAAAACGCTGCAAACTGCCGCAACATGATTTTTAGAAATTTTTAATCATTAACACATTCATCATTCATTGTAGAATGTATTTCCTGGTCGCTATTATGAAGTTAATTCAGAGTAAAGTATAATCTATACAAAATGCCCTTTACAGTCACGGCCGGTTCGTGAGTTTCAGGCGCCCTAGACAAGTGGGTCCATCGCCGCCGCCCCCATTGAATCTACTACAGTTCTAAATTGTCCAAGCGTCCCTCACGTGCTTGGCATTTGTCCCAATACCAACATTTAGAAACGACCCAACCAATCAGAGAAATTTGGGAACCCCAGGACTATGACCATTTTAAATGACTGATAGACTGCATGGCAAGGAAGTACCTCTGAAATCAGCCGCCCCTATGAAATTTGCCGCCTAGGTTTGCCTGCCCCTCGAGCCGCCTCTGTTTACAGTGTTACCATTCGAAGCAAAAAGCATAGGGGCATAAAGGAAGATGGGGCTGAAAGACAGACGGTGCTACAAGCGCGGTAATCGTGACTTTTATAGAGCAGAAGTCCTTCATATAGTATGATCATTGATAACTCAACTAAGGATAAGCAAATATTAAAATATAAGATGGCTTCAGGTCCAATATTAAGATTAAAATAAGGCCTAAACTTAAATAGCGCCAGGTACCTTCCTTTCAGTACTGAACCACAGGGTTGCAAATACAACTCTCAACTATTAACCCTTTGGCACAACTTGGAAGTGATTCAGAATCCTCCAATGTTTTATGAAAGATTATTTTATATACATCGGTGTAGGCGAATTGCTTTAAAATTCCTTTCAGACAATCAATGAAAACTGATATAATGAAAAATTTCAAAACTTTTCTTTTTTGCCAATCTTCACAAAAACGACAATCGGCTAATTGCCTTCAGCAAAGATATTGAGTAAATGAAAGTATACGTTACAAACAAAAACATAATTCAGCACATTTTCGACACATAAATAGCTATTCGAAAGAAGTAATTTCTTATATACGTGCCTTGTATGAATAATATCGACTGAGCTCATGGTTGCAGGATCAATCCTGATTGAGACAGAAGGCTCATTTTGAGCGAAAGGGAAAATCTAAATGAACAGCACCCAATGTTCCCTACTAACCACCCATGTTGGTAGGGAACATTGCCCCTCTCCTACATCCTTTGCACCTACCTCCTCCTCCCCCGCGAGCAGCCTCCTAAGGGTTCGGCCTGTTACGGCTGCTTGGCTTACTCCCCAAACTGTTAGTGTGTAAGAAACTAGGAATAAATGAGCCTTCAGCTTAATGGGAAGTAGAGCTGTGGCCCCGTGTGGTGTGTACGATGCAAAGCAAAGAACCCTTTCTACACTGAGTAAAATTTGTTTGGACTGACAAAATTTCCAGGTATAAGAGATCAAACCTGGGGTCGGTGGAGGAAGTGTCCAAGCAAAGATAATAGGAATGACTAATCAATAGGTTGCAGCATTAGGTCGGCCACCAGGTCGTTCGTGTGTTCTTTGTTTTAGTTCCAGTGAAACCTACCATACGCGGAAAGGGTTTGGAATGATGATAACATCTGTAGTTTAAGAAACTCTTAAATCTTTTTACAATCATTAACTAAACGTGCTTCTCATTCACGTTTTTCTTCTCGGTGCCTTAGGACAGTGGTTCTCAATCTTTTTGAAGTCGGGGAACACTAAACTGATATTTTTAATAGCACGGAACACTTACAATTCAACATAAACTTTAAAGCAGGTTGTACACCTTCTACACTTGGTATTTACTACATCATCATCATACTCTTATCCCGCCTGCGGCAGGGTCGGTCTGGGGGTCCGACCTCGTCTATCTCTCCCCCAGTTCCCCGTCCACCTCACACACTGTCACATCCTTACAGACAACCTGTTCCCACATCTGCTTTGGTCTCCCCCTGCCCCTGGTGCTACGACTACCTGCATTCCTGGAATTAACCTAACGAGCTCCTCTTCCCGTCTTCGTATGACGTGACCATACCACCTCAGCCTATTCTCCCTCATTTTTTCGGCGATGTCCACCACCCCAGGTTAACTCTAATATGCTCATTCCTAATTCTGTCAGCTCTCGACACGCCACACATGTGCCACAGCATTCGCATCTCGGCTACTCGCATTCTATTACGTAGCTCGTCCTCATTGCCCAGCACTCTGATCCATATAGCATAGTTGGTCTAACCACTGTCCTGTAGAACTTCCCTTTCAACTAGATTGGGATCCTCCTATCACACAGGACTCCGCTTGCCTGTCTCCACTTCATTGACCCCCTCCCTCATTGATTCTGTGGGTCACATCAGAGTATCTCTCCATTGCTTTATTTGTGAATTAAATTTTTTGCGGAACACTTGAAGTTGTTTCACGAACCACTGCCGTTGCTTCGAGAACCACTGCCTTAGGAGCAACGGTTATGGACCAAATTCATATCTGTATATGCATTAATTCAATACATTTAGCATCAAGTAAGAAATTACTGGTTTTATTCAATATTACTACAGTAAAACCTCTCTCTGGGTACACCCCTCTAAAGGGTACACCCCTTATATTGGTACAAATTCTTCAGGCGCCGATTTTTCATCCATAGGCTATTACTACCCCTCTTATGGGTACACTTTGGCTGGGTCTCCCCGGTGTACCAATTAGAGAGGTTTCATTGTATTTAAAAAACAGACACGTGGTTAGTAGACGACAAACTGGTTGGGTTAGATTGGAGTTACTGTCCGGGAAGAGAAACATTCCGATAGTTGGATGCTCTGTTGATATATGTCAATTTGTTAAAGAGGATTTCCTAACTTCCGACAGACATTATATCCACTGTAAGAAATCGTTGTGTTACATCTGACAGACCAATTCTTTGTAAAGGAAATCCCCGGCTTGGAGAGTAGTAATCTTGTCGTATTCTCACACTAAGTAAGAGTACAACAACCAATATGCCACCAGAACATTGGAGGTCGTTACCGTTAACAGGAAAGGAAACAAATTTTTCGGGACAGAATGATGTTATTTTGCAGTTGATTTTTGCGACGGTTAGAGAGTTATGCTAGTGCTGCAAGTCATAAATAATGAGTAGACCAAAAGCGTATAATTCACTTATCGACAACTTCAGAAGTAATCATGCTTGCATTTCCCCCTAAACTAAGCCCTCTACAGGAGTCAAATTTGCAACCATGAGCAAACTACTGTATAAGTATTGAAGTCAGCTATTGATATTTGGATTAATAGATACTGGAAATTAAACGTAGTGAATTCCCTCGACGTATTAATGTCTATAATCTCTAGATTTAATTTCAATTTATGTAATATTACATTTCATAAACGCATTCACAAGTGTATTATTACTACCTTGGGTATTATTCCATAATGAATATTTTAATTGATAATCTTTAACACTTAATGTTTAATTATTATATTAAAATATTCGACGGAATGTCTTGAAGACATTTTGGGTGCAAAATGTTTGATGCACTGTGCGGTACATGCATAAGTTAACCACAAAATTTAATGTATTTTATTCCATACAATGTCTGTATATAGCATTTCGACTGGAATGAAGTCGAGAAAACGAAAATGAAATTGTTGGTCGCTCTGTGACAAAATTGAATAAAATGTCTGATATGATAGAAAACTAAATACATAGACGTTCACAAAAAGTACTTTCTACAATCTCATTTCGATAAGGAAGGAAGCATTCAGTATATTTTATAAGTTAGTAAGTTTCTTCAGATAGGCAACTTTTACATATGTAAACGTATACAAACAATATATAGGCATACATACATCATCAGGTTTCTCATGAACACCACCACTAGCTGCATGAGATAGATGCTACTGCCGCTAGTTGCTTCAGCGACTATAATACAAGTCAGATCAAGATTGCTACCATCCTGTCAACAACAGGATCAGTTTATGAAATTCATCGGGAGAAATTGAAATTCCTATCACGACATACAAACACTAAGAGGAGAAAACTAAACATTGAGAGTAGAAATGTGTGAATACATTTAGATGAAAACGCAACCACTATCGAATTGAACCATTTATTAAACATTCCGTCATGCATTTATATTATTAATGGAGATCTTAATATTAACTTCATAATGCCAATATATCAATCTACTAACCTTATTCCCGTCTGGGGCGAGGTCAAGTACCCATTTATCCTACCCGGCTGCCTATCCTACAACTTTTCTTCACTGGGGCGTTTTTCTGGGTCTACCGACATCAGAGGGCAAGCTACCACAAATGGAAATTTTTCTTATTTACTCCTTCCGTGAAGAAATGGTTCTTTTACGTGTAAGTGACATTCTGCATACCACACGGGGCACGAAATTACTTATCATGCGATGGAAGACTCACTGGAGGCCTCTCTCCCGCTTTCTCTCGCCAGAAAGAAGCCAAACCACTAAGCCAAGCCAAGTTGCGTTGGACACACCAGTTCACGTTAGATCACTGAAGTTAAGCAGCGCAAACCCACGTCAATACCAACATGGGTGGTTGGTAAAGAACGCTGGGTGCTGTTAATTTCCCCTCTCCTTCATCCTCATCTCCCGTGAGCAGCCTCTTAAGGGTTCGTCCTGTTATGGCTGCTTGGCTTACTCCCACACCCATGAAATTAATCCAGTAATCCAGCTGAATTTAAATTTAAATTCAGAATGTGGAACCATCTGACTTCATAATGCCAGTGTGAAAATGCAATTCAATAAATTCCTTGACATCTACACAATATATTAAATGGTGGTCACCATCATCATCATCCTCCTCCTCTCACCCTTATTCTGCCTGGGGCAGGGTCTGATGGTTCTAAACCTCCACTCTCGCCTATCCCCAACAACGTCCCCATCCACCCCGCACGCCTTCATGTCCCTTTACACCACCTGCTCCCATGTCTGTTTCGGTCTTTCTCTACTCCTGATGCCCCCAATCGCCTGAAGTCCCGTATTGGACCTAATAAGCTCCTCCTCATCAAATGCCCATTCCACCTCAATCGATTCTCTCTCATATTTCCCGCAATGTCTCCCGCCCCCAGGCTACCTCTAATATATAATCGTTTCGGCTCGTGACACCCCACTCACGTAGCGCAGCATTCGCATCTCAGCCACTTGCATTCGCCTTTCATGGTTCTTCTTAGCTGCCAAACACTTTGAGCCATTCAGCATAGCAGGCCTAACGACAGTTCTGTAAACTTTGCCCTTCAACTTCATTGGGATCCGGCGGTCGCACAAAATGGTGATCACCAGCGCCTATTACATATTTTATATATCGCGCACATACTAGTGATACTTTTCAGTTAATAACTAATGACCTCCTTTGCAAACATGTGAATGAATGCCAGCATTACTTTTATTTCCTGATAGGAATGACTATATACAGTATATTTGGTAGATGTTATTAAAATAGTTGAAAAATGAGTGTCTTTAAACTGAGACTTGTTATTTCAAAGCTTTTAAAACTTGATTTTATGGCATTCATAAATTTTACACTATAAACGTTTTCCTTAAGTCATCTTTAAGAACTTTTAAAGTACTGTTATGCGACATTTCCTGAAAACTTATTCATTAACGTATGTCGGAATCAAGCTGCATTCCAAATGATAAATATATTGTCATGACACCTTTTAGCATCAACACATCAGCATTGTTTTCTGGTAAACAAATCATTTCTCTCAGAAGAATGAGCTTTAATCTGCTGGAAAGCTTTAACTGAACATTTCTAAAAGTCATTAATGATGTGAGGTTGAAGATTTCAAACTTTGGAAAGTCAAAAATGCCTGTTTAGTATAATGAAGCATTTGAGCTTTAGATTGCCTCTCTTGGTAAACATATACCCGTATGTGTTTTGAAAGTTACTCTTCAGATGTCATTAAATCTGTACTCCTGATAAGGAGAAACTCGTACGAGAAATATTTCTGGCCTTGCGGAAAAGTCCATTAAAATACACAATTTTTATTTGCAAAAGGCATTAGAGACTAAACATTATAAGGAATTTGAAATACTTAGCATTATTGTTTCTGTGGGGCTCAATGATGAACTAGATATCCTGTCCTCTGGCATGATGAAGAAAAACCGCTGCTGAAAAACTGCCATTGAACTATTGTGATAATAATATTTTGATAGCTGCCTGTTTATCTTTACGTACCCCAGAGCACAGCGAGTCACATACCTATTAGTTCGGACATTATACCTTTGGTACTCATATATAACAAACAAATATCCCAATACAAATTTTAACCGTGTTGTCATGTGCAGTGTGTGTTTTGATTTCAAAAAAAATATTTCTTTTGTTTTTTAGGCTATTTTGCGAAGTACATTATCTACATTTGCATTTTACCTTTATTGTTGAACAGGTCTAAGATTTGCTGACATCATGAGAAAATGACCTTGCCACGAAAATTGTGCCCTATGCAATATATTCTACTTACATCTTTAATACGAATAGTTAAGAGGAATCAGGAAATCCATTTAAGGATGAGGTGCTGACGATAATGATATCATTTATACTCAAGGACTCCTGAATAGAAAAATATAACTGACATATTTTTGCCTTTGAAGCATTACTATGATCTTGGAACTTTCATTATAAACTCGGTACGGATTTTGGTCCATATTATGCAAAAGACACAACGAAAGCTTATGGCAGAATAACAAAAAAATAATTAAAAATTAACATTTCATAGTTAAACTTAGCGGATAATTTTAGTTGCTTTTGTAGGATTATCAATAAATAGGGCGTCTCTTTAATTTAATGTTATTACATATGTTGGAAGAATTAGTATATTTGTAAAACAGCACGTGTTAGCGTTACTTATTATTTCTATGATGTCAAAAAACACAAATTTTATTCAGACGTTGTAATACACAAAAAAATTTTAATTGCACAACATAAATTTATGTATGAGCTTCAAACTTTAATATTAATGAAAAAAGTTTTGTCAAATATCACCAGAGTGCTTGCTTTCATGTTCAATATATGAAAATATGAGAAGAAGATATAAAAACGAGAAAAAGAGAGAGAGCGACTAAGAAAATCAATAAGAAATTATAGAGCCATAGTATAGGCTAGCGACGTACAACAAAAACAGGGCTATAAAAAGCAGCTGAAAAATCATTCCAATACATTAAGCAATATAACTGATATTCCGACTGAGCAACTATCTTAAATTCGCTTTAAACATATAGCAAAACATACTTCGAAGTAATAGTTCGTAAATTTTCATCATCTTAACTGTCCAACTAGTTTTGAAATGAATGTTCATGTCGTCAAACACAATGGGAGTGAGAGTTGATATTAAAATTACGTTGTTTTGGCATTCATGACTATTTAATATTATGTTGCAGAAATACAGTAGGTATATGGTTTTAAAAAAATCGTTTTTACAAATCGATTTCGTATGTGCATAAAACATATTTTCATCGTTATGAAACATAGTAAAGCATTAGCCAAATAAATGTAATCCATTTTGTGATGGGAAAGAGAGAGCAGCTTTGATATAATTTAAACTTAATCTTATGACAATTAAAAATGCATGCCTTATGTAAAAATAATTCTGGAATTTAATACAGACATAAATTCCTTCAAGTAAATATGGGCAGAAATTTTTCCTAATACAGAAAAACAATATACTTCATGAATCCAATAAAGTCTATGTCAACTTTCTCTATTGGAAACATCGTTATATGTCATCTAAAGAGCAGAGAAAACCTCAAATTAGAGTCTTAAACCACACCTTATCATATTTACATAGCTGTGTGTATAATGAAGTGCTCCATTAGCGTGGAACCGTGGTCTTCCTTTATGCACCACCAAGAAGGTCACTGATGGCAATGTTTCTCAAATGCTGACAGTTTTAATATAATGACACTATTAATTTTAAAACATTGTTCTCTACAACTGGATTCACTTGCTTTACACTCAACACAAACAACATGGGAATTGTAGTGACCTTAGAGCAGCACTGTATATAATTTATCAAGAAGAAAGTATACTGGTTCAAGTCTTCGTCCTTTAACTACTTTTTGTCTTAGACATTCGCTACTTCGTCTTTACCTTTGTCTTTTAATGATGAATGATTAGTATACAAATGCAGAAAAATTTCATCCTTTAATCATTATCACACCTTGCAGACGTTCAAGATTCATGTTATTAATAATTTGCAGTGATTTAACCACCGTGTCTTATTTCTCCAATCCACAGCACATTAAGTATTTTATCAGTTTAAGTGCTAATCAGTAATAAACGTTAGGTAGATTTCAATGCAGGACACTATTAAATGTCACGGTACTATTTGAAACATTTCGCGGAAGTTAGGGTCATAACAGTTATTATTACTGTTCCTCGGAAATAGCATTTTTTTTTTACCATCGTCAAATACTTTAGCTAGAATTGAGCGTGTGATAAGAGCATCTTTTAGATCTATTGACCAACTTTTTATCTTCACATTAATGCTAGAATGAAATACCTGTTTTGAAGATCATCTATCCACTGTAATATTTAGTTAACGTTGTATTATGAAAGGGGAGAATCACTGAACGGTGAAGGAACATCATTCAGAAATAAAGAAGCTAAAAACATCTTCTAAAATGCAGGATTACGTTTGGTCATAAAGTAGATAATATTGGGGTTGAATGATCTTGACCAAAGTGATAACCATCACATCCAACAAATTTCAACCTTTCAGTCTACCATACCTAGTCGTAAAAAAAGTCAAGATTATTAACCACATATTGAGAAATGATGCTTCAAGCAACTATCCGCTAAATTTCAAAACAAACAAACTCAATAATTTTAACTACGATTTGTTGTAAACCACAGTCTGTTAACAACTCTTGTAAATAAATATATACCGAAATCAACACGATAGTCGATAATAAAATTAAAAACGACATGCTTCAAATTCATTGCTAATCTTTGCATTAGAGGGAAAGTAAAAATAACATCATTCTGAATTTCATCTACGTATCTTTAATTTGTCCAGAATAATAATGAAAACACGAATGCTTTAGTGAATATGTCAACATCCTAGTCGTAAAGTGGACAAATGAAACAATTCCCAGAAAACTAATGGAATTCAAGTCCAGCGGAAATGTATGCACTTTATATAAATCATTGCTATGCAGAGCATAATTTTGCACTACAATAAATTAACATACAGCTTGAAATATAATTAGGCATATAAATTATTAATACAAGCAAACTTTTACATCTTTATAATCCCGTCACTCGCAAATTAAACACTGGGTCAGTTCTTAGGCACAGGTACTAATTTTAAGTGAACTATCTAGAAAGAGAACTTTTGATAAGCGTGTAATCATATTATAAATGAGATTGCTGAAATATAATTTCGACGTTCGCATATGCTATCAAGTTAATATTCGTGCAAATAAATACTTATACTAGGTTGGACATGGAAGAGTTGAAACGCAGCAGTTTAAATCCAGCTCAATTGGCAATGTGTGTGATTGCATTTTCAATTCAAAGTACGCAGGTTCGCTCATGGTTTAGATGAACTGGAGCAGACATAAATTGCGCCTCCCATAGGAAGTGAAGCCGACGATGAATAAACATTAGCCTACTATAGAGATTATTATATTTTTATTTTGTAGTGGGTGATATAAACTTAAAGCAGTGATTTGATATTTGAAAAGGTGTTCTCATGATTTCTCAGAAGTATCACATATGACAATCATTGTTTAATGGCACCTAGAGGTACTGTAGGTAGGCTGACAGAGTCGCCTACATCACACCTACATACTTAACGTCCTAATCAAACTGAAGTCACACTAAGCATTGTTTGTGCAGTACATCATTGCAATTTGGAAGTCCTAAATTCTGTACGTCCAAACCACACCATCACTGGGAAAACCCGTTCAATAAGACCTTGTGGCAAAGCATTGCTCCATTAAGGCTCTGTGCAATGAAAAGCATGCTATGTTTAATTTTTCCTTTACCCAGTGGCTGACGGGAGGAACATAATTTACTACTTTCATTTCAGGCTTAGAAGGATTTAATTCAAAAAATGGCATTGGGAATCTTCACAGATGTAGTGATTTCCTTGCCTTCCTATTTAATCAACAACATCTTAAGCTCTCACGTGTAAGAATCACTCCCGTGATACTTTAATTAGCGGACAGAGAATCTTGAACGACATCATTCCCCAAAGAGCAACTTTACAGCACAAATTATACATAATAGAGCTTGCTGCAGTCTCTTAGAAAATAGAATTAACCCTACCTGGTAGTTTACAGCGTACAATTCAAGTGATATTGCAGCAGAAAAAGATGTATCTCAGGAAATTACTTATCAGTGTTACATATTATAAAGCACGAAATATTATGACAAAACTTTACTAACAGGCTCTCTTACACAGAGGCAATTCAATCAATAAATAATTATTTCGAAATTCTGGTTCATAATGATTTGGTTCTTAGACTTTCTAACATCACACCTAAAACAGTTGCGCATGTAAGTTGCTAGTAGTTATTACCCTTTTATCAGTATAGAAGGCTATATGGTTAGCAATCAAAGCATGTAAGATAAATTAAGAGGCACTAAGTTATAAGACTAGTCAAGGACAAGCCGGTTTTGAAATAATAATTATCAAGCTACAGAGTTTCTCTTTCATACTGCGTTTGAAAGAAAAATTTACAATTTCTGAAAGTGCTGAAATATATAGAGCTTTTATATACTTATAAAGAACAGGTGCATTTGAAAGTAAGTGAAATCTTATTGTTCTTCATGCATAAATATGAACTAACCTCAACTTTACACGCAGTGCATTAAAAACTTCGCCTGAAAACAATTTAGTTGAACCTGTCAAAATCATTTGTGACAAAGTTTGAAGAGTAAGGCAGTAGACTTGTGTGACGTAAACCTTAGCAAGCCTCTTTCAATTTCAACAGTCATAGAAGTAAATCGCAATAATTGGAAGATGTTTGAATAACCAACTACTTTGGTATTCATTTAGATAATCCTTTACGGCAATTATACCTTTATTTACTAATGCAAGCACGCATCATTTTTTCGGTTATTGAAAAATGATAATTTCACTAACCTTATATCAGTTAGCTCCAAACAATCCATTTCCTATCAAAACTAAACAGTCAATGTCAACTTTAGTCTCTCACATCATTTCAAAAAGAACATTCTACTGTTGGACAATGATATTATTACTAGAGAAATTTATACGTTTGAAAACTACAAAACGCCTGGGGAACTTTCCTTTGCATTGGAGAAATAAAAACTTGAGACTATGTGTTTATTTTGAATCCCTTGCTTACTACTTCTTTATAACCTAAAAAATCAAAGTATAAAAAATAAAAGTTATTAGGTCTGGTTGTTTGTTTGGTAGGTTAGAAATCATGAAAGCACAACGTAAACATAAAATGGACAATGAAAGTGGCCTCAAAATCAATGAATAGAAATACAATGTGGTGAAAGCTGACAGGGGTTGAAAGTCTGAAAGTGGCCCTAAGGTAGTATCACTAAAAAGTAAAGTTGCTGTGTCTTAAAGTCAAGTAAGCTGTTTCGTGGCACCATAACTCGTGTTCGTTGCTTTGTATCTTTATAATCCTCGACGAAAAGGTGGATACTATAGTTTAAATGTGACTTTAAAAAAAGAAATCAAATTTTTTATACTATAATTAAATCATTTTACGTTGTTTTTTAATTCTGCTAGTGTTGGGTGCCTCTTAGCTTCAACTATAAGAGAATGGGCAATCATTATCTCTATACATAGTCTTGCTTTACAAGTTGCTTTGATGAAAACACATTAATTGTCAGGTTTGACACTAAAAATCAAAGACGCAATCATCGTTTATTTTGCTCATTCTCTTCATTGTGATATATGAAAGTGAGAAAAGAAATTTTTTAAAAACTCTTAGATGAAGCATTTATTCGACCTGAAAGAGCCTTCAATTACAGAGGCGTGAGTGATGTTAAACAAAAAATATTAGTGTTGAATGGAAGTGCATTTGATGTAAGGGATAAAAAAGGGGGATGTATAGCAAGTCGACTAGTAGTAAACATATTGATTATATAGTTATCACGCAAAGTAACATGTCCAACGTATCAATCTATTTGTAAATATTTTAATCCATCTTCTGTCCTATCATCTGACGTGAAGAATAAATCGCAATTCAAGTCTAAATTTCTGAAAACGCAATTCGATACTGATGTATTATTAAAGTGTCCAAGTCTCCTACAGTCTTTTTGAAGTTCCTAAGTTTCAGAAATAGCCATTAATCAATAAATATCAACCTCCACAATAGGTCATGACAACAGGATATAGGCATAAAACAGTCTGCCATTAATGTTAAGGTATTCTAACAACTGTAGTCACACTACACAAAAGATTTATCAAAATAATCAATACGCAGTGAACATACATAAAGCTTAAAACTATGACATAATGTTACCAACATGAAAAAAATGTTAAATTCTGCCATGTTGCGTGATTGCTAACCACTGAATTGCCTTCAGTTACCACGACGGTTTCTCTTACATTAGTACATGCCTTGAAATCATCGTCTTTCTGTATAATTCAATTAGTAAAAATGTATTGGTTTGGGCTGTTGCTCACTTCTTAGTTTGAAAGGGTACAAAACCGTTATACTCGCTAAATTGTAGGAAAACGACGAACTAACAAGCGACCACACACTTACCAAATGTATACATCAAAGAAATAGTAGACCCAGCTTAATTCGTTTTATATTACATGTCTTTTAGGTCATTAAAGGTTTCAAGACGCTTAATTTGACAGCAGCAGAAAATGCATCCTCTCGTAATAGTCTTCAGCCAACTTATTAACTATTTAGCTTTAATATAATAAGAATTGATTTTTGCTTTAAACTTCGTCATAGATATAAATAGAAAATAAAGGCAACTGTCTATTTTGAGGAAGACCTAACTAGATTAAAGAGGATGAAAGACAACAACGGAAATAATACGTTATTAAATTCAACTCTGAATAATTGAATATGTCGATGTGACTAAGATAATATAGTGATAAATCGAATAAACTTTTAATCTTTATACATTACTTATTAGTCAAAATCGCTTAAAAGTTAGTTGTAAACTTACTTGAAACCCTAACTTGCCTTTGAATTTTTAAACCATTAACTGCTAATTAAGCTAAATTAATTCTTCATTTACATCTCTTATTCTATATAAAGAATTCCTGAAATTAATGAGCTTCAGCATCTCATTATAAGAAAAACCAAAACAATGCTTTTGTCCTAACAAACAACATTAAGACAAGGACTACTAAAAGTATGGCACAAAAGAAAGTGTATCTTGAATTCAACAAGTATAGAAATTGCCAAGAGCGACTGGGAAAATTAGACCAAATGTTGTTATCTCATTAAATCTATGTGTCAAGTATGATGGCAAAATAACTATCCTCAAGTCGTATTGACTAATTAATGATGAATTTCTAGACCACCTGTAGGTTATACAACTCAAGATAACGTGTGCTTCTTCAACAGACAACATTCACTCTTCAGGAGCTGTTCAAATAAAACGCCTTCAATGACGCACAAAGGTAGAAGCATCATTAGTAATAACTGCTATTATAGTTAAATGAAAGAAATGTTGAACGGAGAAGACATCAAAATCTCATACTAATGATTTGGACAGCAGTTGCACTACAATAACCGTGAATACCACTGTTTCATATCATCTTCTTAACCGTTTTAGATGCCAGTTATAACATTATGTACTTTCAGGTGGTCACAAGACATATTTTATGGATGAACAATAATGAAAGCAGATGGGAGGATTGATTCAAAAAAACTCCCGTGTGCAACATCGAGGTTCGTTTGACCAATTACTACTTTCCAACTGGTCAGACCCTCAACATTTTGACGGCAACATAAAACGACCGCAAAACAACGTAGAATAATGGGACTTAGAGATTAGACTGACTTTCAAGGTTGAGTAGTCCATAAAAACATTGAATATGAAATTTTCTTCCACAACTTGATTCCTAAAAAATTCCGGGAAAGTGAATTTACGTATATTGAGGAAAACCCGAGATGGAAACGTCGAAGTGCTGATCTCCACGTAAGAAGAGTTATGTGAAGATAGCATCGCACACATCATTGTCATCAGGGCTTCATTTCCCATCACGTGGATTGCACACTTCTGACCCGAAACGGGTTCAATTGGGATCTGAATATGAAAAATGGTGAAATAGGGATGTGAGAGAGTAATACCAATTTGAATAAAGTATAAAGTTTTATGGGCTCTGCAGCAACAACATCGAAGCAACTTATAGAGGCAACTTAGTTCACGCTTTTTGAATTGTTAGATAAATAAGAAAGGGTTAATTCAATAAGACAGGTTACAATTGAAACAGTCAAAAATTTAGTGGGAGGAAAACAGGAAACGTTGATGAACTATTGCCGTCATGATACAATATTACATTATGTATGTGTGTGGGATTATGATGTCGTGTGGCTTCTGAAGTGAATACAATGTCTAGCATCAATGGCCTGAAAGTTTCAAGAAATTAATTTAAATAATGTGTTGATATTAAATTTATTTGAACAGGCATTAACATTATATGACGTTAGTGCGATAGAATTACATTTACGAACCCAGATAAATGTAGTACAAGTAAATTAATAATTTCTATTACACAAGGGCTGATTAAACAAACATGTTCCTTCATCTTCACTTCATACAGTATATTTGCAGGCAGTGTTCATAAAATAGTTGTTGACAGTTGGAAAACGTCTTCTGCAAACACCCTCGACTGGCAAGGAAGAAAGGTAAATTTTTAAATGAGTTTTATTGATTACACTGCCTTCGTAATTGAACTACTGCTCATGTTAAACTTTTACGATAAATATGATAATTTTAAACCGTGCTCAAAAATGTCTTAAAAGATATATCCAAACCAGAAGAAAGACTAGTTACTGACGTGAACTAACCAGATGGGTTGTATTTTTCAATTTCCATCTGTTACTAACCATGAATGTTATACTATCCTGATATTAACATAAAGCGCACATTGCCATGACAGACTATCTTCAGTATAACTCACGCAAAAAAAAGACACTTTGAATACAGTAAAAATGTGTGTCGTAGGTTTAATGTTTTATGAGAGGTCTGATCAATGAGACTTGCGTAGCCAATAAAAATAATATCTCTAAAGTATTCATTTTGATGCGGAATTTCAATTACATTGCATAGGTAAGTCTACGTTACATATAATTACAAATATAATGACATCAAAGGGAATTGCATCTTGAAGGAATTCATCCAATTATACATTTAAATTTCTTATGCCACATATAACTAGCCTGTTTTAATTGAAATACTAAGAAATCCAAAACATTCAGAGGGACAAATAAGATATAATTAACCACAATAGTTTTCCCCCCACTCAACATGATCATTATTATCGCAAAATAATATGCACGCAATTTCTGAATTAATGTCTTACAGAAAGATAAAATATGCATGTACGAGGGTACAGGAAATAACCAAACCAACTTGCCCTCATTATCGATAGTTACAAACAATATCTACGTATTAAATACAATTCCACTCTTGCAAATTGCATGCTTTTAAACTATAATAAACACTGGTTTTTAATTTCATTTCTTGTATAGTTTAGCCTTTCTTTAGAAGTTGAACTTTGATGATCGTATACACCAGGCCGAAATCTTTTATAACTTTTTAGGACTTTCCGATTGTAATTCAACTTACAGAATAACGGCACCCTGTCTTCCATGTTGCTGCAAAGGCAAGTGTTTTTGATTGAATTTTGTTCATTAGGGTAGACCGGCATCCTCCCACAGACATCCAGCCAATATTCCTGCAGGTTCCAGACGAATGACAAGGGTGCTCCAAGTCAGAGGACCCGCGGACCCGACCCTGTCACAGGCGGGATAGGGGTATTATGATGATGAGGTCAACTAATATTATCCGCTCTACTTCTAGAGGTAATTTCCAGACGCCAGGAAAAGAATTCTTACATCTGAAATTCTCTACAGACCAACATTGATATCGAATGAAACACTTCCTATTAAACTAAAAGATGCACTTGGGACTTCCTTCTTATCCAAAAGATGACACCCATCTCAACCAGGATCAACCTCTCGAATCAAGCTACCTAAGGATGTTTGAAATTCAGCCAGCACAGTAACCTACTATCTTAACATACACATCCTCATTCACTGAAGGTGACGCTTGAAAATGACCTGTGGCTCTACTGGTTAAGCGCCATTAGGAGAAAAGCATGAAAGCGAAAAGAAATGAGTACTTATTTGACCGTATGTTGGCCGTCAAGGAAGTAGACTGCGGAGAGTGTCACTCTTCTGTCAGCAAATGACATACCTCGATATAGATCACATACATCTGATCACTATTTATTGCTTTGGCAGACCATAATCCGCTGTTTTCTACACATAAACCCTTCATCCAGGTTGACCGACTTATTAACCGTTATCTGAAATTTTAATCCAAAGAGTCATTTTTTTTGTATGCTTTAGATATCATTTCTTGTCACTGATGACAATATAATTCAGGAGCTCACAACTGAAAACCTGTCATTTATTGTTCGCTTCAGAATTTCTTAACGATGTATTTCTCGTTACACCTTAGTGGAGTAAAAAAGTTTGCCTATCGGACTACCTGTTATACTGACCCTATTTTGTACAAGAATTTAGAAAGGTGTGTATTCCGGCTCAGAACTACAGTAATAACTTGATCTCATTAAAGTGTTAGCTGAATGACACGGAAAACTTATCATCAGTAGTCGTTATAAATACCAGTAATCTGTTCATTTCTCGTCCTAGTTGCATCAAAGGTTTTTTGAACTTCAAAAAGAATTTCAATGTCAACCATTAGGACAGAACCTTTCACTATTACCATTATACATTATCATCATTTCATTGCAAATCACATATGCATATCGACAAGCATAATCAGTAAATCGCATAAACATTTTCTGCTATCAATTTAACGGCTATGTTTGTTACCATCTGGCATGATTTATGATATCTGAAAGCAGGAATTTCTGTTCAATCATTTCTTTGTTTATGTAAACGTATGCAATTTTCTAAAAACAATATCTATTCAACAACTCTAATTCAGTTCTTCTGATCCCTAAAATGTCATCAATAACTATAATACTCATATATCAATTCGTCACTTCATCAGTCAGGTTTGCCACAACCGCTAAAGTATCAGTGAACTTTCTGGAAACACATACTTATTAATCCTTAGTGACTTTTTACGCTTCTGTAATATGGAAGCGTTGAACCAAATCAGCTTCCTATGTGCACCTGACTGGTTCTATGTTGATTCATGTCACCTAGAGATTCATCCAAAAAAAGAGATGGATCCATGAAAACAATGGCTTAAAATCATTGAACCACGTAGTATCTAACGCGTATTATTCGACAGCGGAAGCTACACAAGTATGAAATTGAATATCAATGTCTCAACCAGTTGCTCCAAAAAAAAAATCTAAGGCTTGTTGAATTTTTGGTGTTTCGTTATATATATACTTTATACTATATATACCATATATATATACTCTCTCTTTCCCTTCTTCCGAATGAATGATAACGAAAAAATCTAAATACATTTTTGCTTACTCACCGGTATTAAGTTTGACAAACCATTCAAGTGCAATGTAAGCAAAAGAAGTGCCAGTGGGTGGGCAATATTTTAAATGCTTATAATTAACGTATCCCAGTGACATATGATGATCCACTGTGTCACACAACGCTATAAAAATTATAAGCAACTGTTCTCTAGAGTATCAGCGTGACATAAAACCTTTCAGATATATTTGAGTTCACCTCCATAATGTAACATATTTGAAGTAGGAAAAAGTTGCATTCATAGTCAAGACTCCCGTCCATTGTGCATTTGTCACACGCATCCAAACTTTATTCACTGCACCATTCGATCATTAATTATTGTGCTAACTGACGAATACGATAGTTATTCATGCTGTGACAATTCACAAAAAGTCAAAGAAAAACCCCCAATGATGCAATATAAATGAATTTTAAAAGTTGGATGCACAAACTCTACGCGGGGAGTTTTTATTTAATCCCGGTGTCATAGTATGATTCAATCAGTTTATTTATCATCATCATCATACGCTTATCCCGCCTTTGGCAGGGTCGGGTCTGCAGGTCCACTGAACATGTTGAACCCACAGGAATGTTAGCTTTGTTGTCCGTGGGGGATGCCGGCCTACCCCACCAATCAGTTTATTTATTTATATATTCCCTTTATTTATGGTTAAATATAAATACTTTCTCCCCTTTTGGTCAATGAAATTTATCAACTTGGACATGACTCTTTTTTTAAAGACAGCTACTCTTAGTAATTTCCTTATAGAAAACAGGCTAAAATTCAAACCAAATAAAGATATTTCTTCAATAATCATTTTTTTCTGCAGGTAATCATAGTAGCTTGCAAAAAATAAGTGAAACAAAATAAGTTGGTTTCAATCGTTGTTATTGCTGTTGTCTCACCACAAAACATACAGTAACTCTTCTCCATTGATTTTGACCTTTTCCTTTCTAAAGCATATCCGTAAGAGTTCGGAACGCCTGCCTCTAGCATCATATCTCGTTACAAAATCGCTTATTTAGAAATTTGCAGAAAAAAAAAGATATAGTTACATTTTGCAATAATATTTTGCTAGTAAACTGTGGCAGAGTCATTATTTCGACCAAAAATAGTAATACAGCACCACACAAGTTCAATGGAGTAATGCAATTACAACACATAATAACAGGAAGCTTTTATGAATTTTGCCTACAAGGACTAAAAATATATGAAAAATATTGCAGTACTATTAATGCTTCAACACAGTAGTGAATTTTGGTGCTAATAATCATGGGTGGTCGAGAAAATTTTGCCGAGAAAATGAAGTATTAACCATACAGAAAGATACATACTTTCCTATTTTTAATGTCATATAAATATGAAAATTCCATAAATAAAGGTGTGGCAAGGTCAGTAATATTACCAGTAAATTTGATGTATATTAAGTACGTCGTATTAAATGGATTTTCACGCAATCATGAAAAGAATAGCAACATTACCATCGCCATTCTTAGAAGAGCTCACTTGCTTTTACCTGCTCAATGTAATTTTTATAGTTTCAATGTGGCAACACTATCAACACAGAGGCAATTTAAAATACTGCAGCATAGTCAGTAAATACATTAAATCATAAAAACAAAGCCATAAAACTGATTTTACAAAGCTATAGTTATTATTATTTGCAAATGTATTTTCTATACACGTCTCACCTACCAACCTTTTTTTACTGGGAGCTGTAAATATTTTATTGATCAAGTTATAGCAGTAGGAGCCCAAAGTTAATATTAAAAGCATTCCCATTATGTAAAGCAATGCTTATTTAAATCAACATTAACTCACTTATTAAATTAACTGCAACAGTCAATTCTAACTAATGTACTTGAGTTGCGGAAAACTACTGGTTGCAGTAGATGATAGGGTTATAAAATGGTGGTGGCTACTATATTATTAGTCTATTGCATGTGTCAAATTTAGGTTATTTATATACTGCATATTAATAGGTGGTGGGACAAAAAAGTATACTGCGTATAAAAGACCTTATGAATAGACTCTTTATAGACAAAGCTCTGTTGAAATTGGGGCATTCCTCAGGATTACTTTGGCCTTCGTCTATAATTTTTTTTTTGGATGTAGTTAAAGATTTATAAGGCAATGTATATGCATCTATATATAGTATGCTATATGATAAATAAAATACGAATGTTGCGAATGGAAATGAGATTCAAGGGAACAAATTTAATACTGTATGCCAAGCAACTCTCCCTCTCTCATTCTTTCTGTACAAACTTCGTAACATGTTTTGCATTATCTACACTGCTGGTATGGTGTGTACCATATAAATAAAAAAGATTCAACCTACGAGATTCAAATTAATGCAAAACGCATAAAAATGAAGACGTGTGTTTGAGGTTTTTCGATAGGGCTATTGCTCTCTCTCTCTCGCTCTCTCTCCCAGAAACAAACCAGAAAAAATGTTGAAAAGAATCCCATATCACAATTCAAAAAATCAAAGAGGATTCATTTTCTTCTGAAAATTGAGACGAAAAACTGAAATTGGAATTTCATTTCTTTCCGAGGTTCACTGCAGAAGTATAATGATTCAAGCTGCGCATAGTTTATTTTCAGTTCAACAGCTGTAGGAGACTAAAAATCGTTATTGCTTACTATAAATTTACTACTAATACGTGACAGTCAATAAGAAATGCAAATGCGATATTATTAACTTTATATAATCATTTGACTTGTAGCAAAAATTAAATTGTAGTCATTTAATGAAGTAAACTTTATATTACTTCGTTGTAAAACTGCAATCTCCATGTTCACCTAACATTCAAACAAATTTTATAAATATATAAATACACACATGTTTACCTTCTGTGCTAGTCAACTGAATAACATTTACTCAATAATCAATGAAAGCAACTCCATGTCTGCAATATTATAACGAATGTTTCAGTGGTTAGGTACCTGCAACTGGAGATGAGAATCAACGCAATACATTGTGCTAATATCTAAATGAATAATATAGTTCATCCATGGCATATAAATTAGTAATTAAAACTTATTATGAGTTGGTTAATCGTGATGTATAATTTATTTTCATTATTTAGATTTCCTAAATTTTGCTCTTCTTCAAAGTGGGCGTACAGTCATTTCATCATGACAAATTATAATGTCATATACAGTACATATTTCTTTATTCTCAAAATTAAAACTTATTCTGCACCAATCTACAAAGAAGTTATCTCTGGGGTATTCCGGTTCAATTGTCACCGACAGGAACCCTCTCACAGTAATGCAATAATTTTAATAAAAAAAAAGCCGGTATTCACTGAGATGACCAACAAATGTAAAACTAATATTAATACAAAAATTGGGAGGAATTGATCCGTAAGCTATTTATCACAGGAACTTCATTTATTTCAATATTAATTAACTGTCTAGTGAACGAGACCGCGCCCAAACTTGAAATACAGTTTGCACAAAGTTTAGCCATTTTAATTTTTTTGGACCTCAAAGCTTTTGAGACAGTTGATTTATTTTTAAAGTACAAACTACCTTGTTTTATAGTACTAATGCTGGACATAAATCAATAAACTAACAAATTAATGTAATTTGCTGGCTATAATAAAGTAAAACTTGCAGAAATAGGTAAATAAAAGCAACTCCTAACCCTTTTCTCGCCTCGTGCCTCTGAATGGGCAAAAGGGCGATATACTGGACATGGTTTTCTACAGCCGGTTGCCGACCAATTATAGAAGTACGTAAATAGCACACAATAATTGTTACGTATACGACTACTATTGTAATGATGTGCCAGTCGGCGGTAAAGTGATATCTAGAATGATCGGAAATTACGTCAGGTCTTTTATTTGCCTAATTTTTTGTCACATTTGTTTTTGCAGTTAGATAAAGTAACCTCCCTGGCATTATATTTACATTCCATATTTTGCAAACCATAGTAATACCTGTTTGTTTGTTGTTTGTTGGTATTTTAGGGTCCTTCAACTAAAAGGTCATTAGAGCCCTGTCCACTGTGTAGTTCTGATGCAGAGACTGCACAGACTACACTAATGCGACGATTTTTGGATACTAGCGGTACCCAGTTTTTCCAAGCGGCCATCCATGTCAGTACTAGCTGGGGTTGCGTTGCTTTACCTCAGCGATCAGACGAGAACTGGAGTGTACAACGCAATTTGCCGCTCTCATAATAATACCAGGTAACATCAGGGAATTTAGAGAGAGTTAGGGAGAGAGACAGAGTTAGAGTGAGTTAGGGAGATCTAGAGAGTGAGAGAGAGCATTTGTTAAAAAGTTATTTGACATCTATTGATAAACCAAGAATAATAGGTAAAAATGGAAGGAATGAACGTTTAGGAAGGTAGACATCAGTAACGTGAAAAAGGAGAAGTAAATCCAGCAGTGCAGCGTTTGACTTTAAAACGACAAGTAGGCCTATAGGTTTCTCTTTATTTACCAAACCAAGGCTGCCTAATCCCATTCAGCTAATTTTTTCAACTAATACAACATTCTTGGATTGCTCATTTTGTATACAGAGCTAAACTTATTATCTGCTATTGTAAATTACTGGAGTGTATTTTTTAGTACACCCGTAATTACTCCTATCTTTTTTATCATCTCAATGTATGCTGACTTATTAAACGTTTTTGCGGTATCTACCTTGATGAAAAGAAATTAATTATCCTTAGAAAAAATACCTGGAGGATATTATTATCATCCTCAATAACATTTTATTGCTGAATAATATAACAATTACTTTGATGATATCCTTTTTGTAGACATCTATCAATCAACAGCAAAGACACACCTATTTGAAAATATTTCATGTCTTTTCAAATGGCTAAAATCTAAAATTTGTTTTCATCAGGCCTTCCATAGGCATGACTATTATGGGCATTGACAGAAATAATGAGGAGGATAGGACCTCACTTGTGCATCGCAGCACTCCTTATGAAATGCGTTTGTTGTGGAGTTTAAAATTTTTAGTGCGTACACAGACTAAAAATTTACAAAGCCCTCAAATTATTGAAAATATTTTGTGTAACTAAAAGCGTTGGTTGCAAAATTTATTTTATTGAAAAATATATTGCCCTTTCTTTAAAGGATGTCAGTTGGAGGCATTAAATGCAGAACCTATAGACCTAGTAGCCGTCATAGCATAGCCACACGAATTCTCGGTGAAATATAAATCTTTTTAAAAACATTTTTGTTTTAAATTGACTTAGAAATATCCTGATTAAATCAAACGACATATCGAGTAATAGCGTGCATATAAAAGAAAACAAAATAAAAACTTACATTTTAGGTCTTTCTATCTGTTTCATTCTTCAGCAGTTTTATAAACGCAAACTACGATGACATAAAACATGAATGCCTTTATAGCACGCTTACACGTGAAATCAGTGAATTCACATCTGCTGCATACCTTTAAAATCGGCAAAAATGTTCACTTTTTATGACAGTAGTATTTTTGTTATAATGTACAGAAGTTGCTCAATATTAAACAATATAAAATAGTGCGAAAGATGACAAGGGTTTATGTAAGTAAGTGCCAACAAAGTTTTATACAAGACATTTAAAAACCGTCGTATTTGCAAATAATCATATGAATGTAGGGAGGTTTCGTCTTTACCGGATAAAAAGTAATATCAAAAATACCCGTATCGTAAGGTAACCCTAAAATGTTTATACATGAATTACACTTTTAAACAGACAAGCCATATGGAAACTATCTACCATGTCAGACGTTTACGAAAGTAACATACCAGCGGGATACGTTAAGGGCCCTAAATGTAAAAATTTGTGGATGTTGTTTTACTACCTAGTATATCATAGGAGAATATTCGAATATTTTCTTGGTAGCTGCGATAAAATCGTAATGAAACGATATCCTTCCTACATGTTCCAACAAAAAAATAAGAGATATATCTTATTTTTGACATCTTTCACCAAATGACTAGTAATCAACGTAACCGCTTTAGATCTTGACGTATTATGGCAATCTGGAGCATCAAGCCACGAACTAACATTAGCATCCATAATATAAACATTTATATTGAAATTGAAACAGAGCACTTCAGGAGTGTGTCCATGAAAAACTTTTTTGGAGGCCCCAAACTTCATTGGACACACCAGTTCTCGTCTGATCACTGAAGTTAAGCAACGCAAGCCCAGTTAGTACTGACATGGGTGGTCGCTTGGGAAAGCTGGGTACTGCTAATGCCCAATAATCGTCGCATTAGTGTCGTGTCTGTGCAGTATATGCATTAGAACTATGCAGTGGACGGATCTCTAATGACCTTGTAATTGACGAGACCTTGAACTCAAACAAACAAACCCAAACTTCATTCCCTGTGCATGCCTCCATTTTTCATTCTGTAACAAAATATCTGCTTCTCTCATTTGTCTATATTCCACATGTTAGCTGAACCGTCAGGGTGGCTTTCAAACCTCGAAACCCTTAAAACAGGTAGGGCCTACATGACGAATCAGTTATAAAAAGTGGCGAGCCAATAGATTCAGTTATTACCCACAGGTTCAATGCAGAATGAATGAATTGGAGTCATGTTTGACCTGAGGCCCCAAAAAAGCTCAAAGAGAAGATTTGCAGGGCATCAGTTAGGTCAGTAATGCTATATGGATCAGACTTTTCAAAGGGTAATGTGGACGACTTATAACAGCTTATACTTCAATGGTGCGACCAATTTTAGAGTATTGTAGCCCAATTTGGTCTCCCTTTAGGCAGGACTTATCATGGGAAATTGAAAGAATCCAAAGGAGGGCAGCAAGAATTGTGTTTCCCAGGTTTTCACGCAGGGAAGGTGTATCTGAAATGATTAGGGAATTAGGGTGGGACACACTGAGCCAGAGGCGTTTATCTCACAGCATTGGTCTTTTCACGAGACTGTTGCTGATGGGGTGTAATGTACCTCTGGTTGGAAGTGTGTCCCTGGCTGGGTATAAGGGGAGAAAAGATCATTCATATAAGTTGAAGGAACTAAGGGCACAGACAGACTCATACTACTGGCCTTTCTTGCCAAGGACCATTCGACAATGGAATACTCTTAGGGAAAATAGAGTAGAGGGCTTACTGACGGGAAGGCCACCTTTGCAAGTTTTGTAGGGGGACACAACAACTATAACTTAGGGTCTTAGAAGTTTTCTGGGTTCTTATGGATCAATGAGAGTTAGTCTCTCCACTGCCAAATTGGCCACATGCGTGCTTTGATATATGCGGCACGCCAAGGGCAGATAGAACTTACAGAAAAGTGACAGAAATTACAGAAAAGATGAGAGAATATAGACTGAAGTGATATGGGAACGTTATGAGAGACGAGGAGGATGCAGCTTATCAGGAGCAAATTGGTTCCAGGAAAGTTAAAACAAGGGGCCGGATTGAAGAAGGTGGGAGGTAAATTGGGACCTGGCGGAGGCAGTAGAGAATGGAGAGTCACAACTCGCTGACAAGGGAATGATGATTCATTTTTATAGAAATCATTAAACCACCGTGAAACTTTTCTTCAGCATGTATGCCATTTGCCAAACGCATATAATCGCACTGAAATTTTTAATTGATCAATAATTGGATATGAAATGCTCGTTGCGCCGTGAATCTATTAAAAAACCCCAATCCATGCGTGAAATATATTCAGCAACATAACAAGCTTTTCTTTTATTATTATTACACTCCTATCCTTAGTGGCCACTTCAGGGATTAAGTTCATGAGACGAGATACGGAAGAATTCTATTACATTATGCATATAAGACCCTGTAGTTATTCATACACATAATAACACTCATGTACACATATTAATGAAAAGACAAAACTGGACTTTTGCGCCAAAGTGGCGATGGTTATAAACACCAGCAACGTTTCGTCGTTTATTTAAATAATTATTGACGCATTTCAACTTCAGACAAAATAATAGCAAGCTAATGAACGTCGAGAAGCGTCTGACCTAGCAGAAAATAACAAAAATAAAAAAATTACTTCAGAGTTTGAAAGCTACCAATACATATTCACAATTTCAAGAGCTCATTAGTAAATTGCTACATGTAGAAAAAAGGCACAAGATGAAAGAAAAGCTGAAGAAATTGGATATAATGTTTCAATTAACATAAATCAACCAGTTGCCGAATAAAGTCATGCAGACAGTACAACAAAACAACCTCAAATTAAACGAGACATCTGAACATTCAGGATATAATGGTATCCTCAAAATAATAATTGATTCGCTTCCCTTCTTGCAAAGCAGTAATCACATAACTTACATTAAAAGATCGCAACATTTTTGGAGATTAAACCGAGCTGAAATAAAAAACAACTTTCGGTTACTATCGTACTACATTTTTTATTCAATTTCCAAGTGAATATTGTGTTTCAGCAACGAAGATACGTTAGATAAAATTAGTTTCATATGAATGTAGATCAACTAAGCCCATCCTAAGATCGTACCTCTCTAAAAGCCAACAGCAATCTTCTAGGTTATTACCAAGAAATGCATTTATGATATAATGAACTTTATTGGAAGGGGTAAAAGTGTATCAAGACGAGTTAACTATTATTTAAAATGTTGTTGACGGGTTATTAAGTCCTTATAATAATATAATAAAGTAGCAAATATTAGAGTGCTATAGCTATTCATTACAGGTGAGTTGAGTTACGTAGAATATAACTAAGGAAATATAAAGCCTATGAACGAAGAATATCGATTGAATTATTAACCATCTTTAATCCAAGTGCAGAAAATTTTTATATTAATATAAACCATGATGAATCGCTTAAGCTCCCATTTAAGCATCCGATAATCACATGGCTTTTCCATGGCTCAAAAATGTGCCGGAATGAAAATCATTAAGTGGTACCAAAATCTATTGGAAAGTCTGATTGATGCTAAACTGTTTGAGCAGAGATTTCGTTTGTAAATACTACAAGTAAGTGAAAATAAAGATAAGCAAGTATTTACAAGAGTCTAACACCTTTAAATTTTCCCTTTCTGTATTAATTTAAATAATTCATTAACCAAAGTACAAGTTACGAAAGTAGAGAAAAACCGATGTGACAGTTTAACATTTCATTCTGAAGTCTCATTGGAATCACTACATTTATTTAACATGTGTCTTTCAAAGAAGTAATAAAAATAAAATGACATTCAAAATCTAAAAATTTTGTGCATCGTTGTGTTCGATTAATGCAGAGACTTTCTCTGTAGTTGTCTGATGCTTATTTTAAAATCTGAGGGTGCATCAATGCCACGAGGCAATGTCTATGATTTGCTTTTGTAGGTACATGCTTATGTCCTTATCCCTTAGGATTGCTCTACTTTGGACATTCCAAGTAGCTAAAACTACCTACCAATCTCAAAAATATTTAATAAAATTTCATGCTCACTTGCAGATATTATGGAAGCAGTTTTTTTTTGTTAAATTATTTACGAGGACTGATGGCAGAAACATATATAAGCAGTTAGATTTGCGTCAAAACTTTCAGCATGAATATTTAGGTTAAACATGGCACCACTATAGCGGCGAGAATAGTAGATACAGGAACCCCGCTGCTTCAAAACATTTATATCACACATCTAGCATTGTATTGTTGCGACATAGGTTATAAAGATATAACACATTCGCGACAATTCACACAAAAAAATAATTCAAGAAGCGCATGCATTATACTCTACATCGATGTACATTGAAACTTTGAAAATAACTCTTGTTTAGTGGGTTTGTTGCACATACAGCACAGTTTGATTGTCTTTCAACTTTATCAACAATTTAAAATATGTTTTTTTTCCATTCATTGACTACCTTTGGCGGTATCTACATTACTGATAAATGGCGATTACTACAAAATAAATAGAAATACAGGCAAAACTAATTTTTTGTTTCGTTGGTGTTTCAGGGCCCTTCAACTGCAATGGTTATTACGCCCTGCGTAGTTCTAATGTAGAGTCTGCACAGGCAGGACGCTATAACAACGATTTCGGTATTAGCAGTATCCAGTGTTCCCAGTGGTCACTCACGCTAGTACTATCTAGGGCTTCCTTTCTTAATTTCAGTGATCAGACGTGAACTGGTGTGTCCAACGCAATAAAGAGTACCGTTATGGGTGAAGTAACAAATTCTGCTACCATTTATAAACATAAGTTTCATTTAGAGGGATATTATGCGGCAGCTTACTATTACAGTGATTGTATCAAAACACTGTTTATATTTACACCTTTAACGGACTTCAGTGTGCAACAATAATTTTAGACCTGTCTGAAAAGGGACATCGAGGTAAATATAGAAGCTGTCAAACTCGGTTATAAAACGATTCTAGTCTAGCATGTTATTCATACTCATGAACACAAAACATACTTCGTGCAGGACCTGAGAAAATATTTAAAATTCGGATGCAAAAGAGGATAAAGAAATCCATTTTATTAATGTTGAGGCAAACAAATCTTCAATGGAACACATATATTTATTAGTTGACATCAATTTTATGCTGTTCTTTAACGCTACCAAAATACGCATCGATTTCCATGGTCCCTCAATTAGGGCCACTTTGCAATCCCTTTACTTTTTGGGATAGAATACCAGCTATATCCCAAAATGATCCTAAGAGGGCTGTGACATAGAGCTGCCAAGGTAAAACCGACATCCATTTTTCTCCTAGGACAGTGGTGGAGAACCTTTTTTGAAGACCGGTCACAATAACACGAAAAAAGAAATAAAAAGTTGTCTGTGGGTCAGACGCAAGCACTATTTAATTTTATGAATAAAAAAATTATTATTAATAATGAATAAATTATTTTATTAAAGTAGCAAATAGAGAACATAATCATAATACCCTTATCCCGTCCAGGGTCGGGTCTGCGTGATCTAGTCCGCCAGGTCCCCGTCCACCCCCCCCCCCCCCCACACACACACACTATGAGACGGTAAACTAGATATCATTCTCGTTCGGGTCACTTAAAATTGCACGGTGGGTCACAGGTTCGCCAACACTGTCCTAGGAGCTCCCTCTTATTAGTTTTTCTTGATTCTGTACGTGTTGTCTGTCCTCTTACTGCAGATATTTATATTTAGAGCCTCAAGAAATCATAGCTGTCAAAAACTACCATCAGCGTGAAATAATTACAGTATAATTACAGTTTCTGATCACATACAGCATCATCACTATCTCTTATCCCGTCTATGGAATGATCGGGGTCTGTGGGTTCTAGCCCTCCACTCCCTCTTAGATCCCAATAAGTCCGCATCCATCCCACACTGCCTGCTATGGCTTTCTCCTGCCTCCAGTGCCCCCACTAGGTATTCTATTCAAAAGGTTCCGTGCCACCTGATTCTTGTGATCCTTAGGCTAAGCCACACTCAATCTGAACTCTGTCTGGGCCTGAGGCTTTTCGGCTTTTCATCTTCACAACGTCCCTGACTATTTCCTTCTTCTTCACCCCCTCCACCACCTGTTTCTGATGTCATACAACGAATCCAAAGGAAAACTGTTTCTTGTAACGGTGGTCTGTTTTCTTAAAACCAATAATTGCGTTGGACACACCAGTTTCCGTGAGATCACTGAAGTTAAGCTGCGCAAGCCCACGTCAATACCAACTTGGGTGGTTGGTAAAGAACGTTGGGTGCTGCAAATTCGCCCTCTCCTTCATCCATTCACCTACCTCCTCATCTCCCGCAAGCAGCCTCCTAAGGGTTCGTCCTGTTATGGCTGCCTGGATTACTCCCCTACCCATGAAACTAATCCAAAATCCAAATAATTGCAAATAACTAATTGATTCCAGCCCAACAAAGACAACTTCAAATAATATATACATTATTTCCTAATGAAAATCCAAAACCCTTGTTGTAACTAGTTTCTAAGTCACGTTTAATCATAATAATTCTGATTGAAATGTCAATTTTTTTATCAAATGTAATCTGATATTTGATCAAAATGCATGGTGACTGAAAGAAAAAGAAGATCCATCTAACAGTGACACTCTTTCTAGTCGACATTTCTCTTTGCTGTTTTTGATTGCTTCCATGACTATTTAGATTGAGCAATACTGTACGTAATGTTGAGAAAAAGTCCTCTGGACTGTCCAAACAATAAATGATGCGAATTCTTAGAAGTGTGCCAACGAGTAAATACCGTTTGCAACCCATGGTAGAAATTTCGTATTAGGGGTTAGTTGCAATTAATCAATCTCTATTAGAAAACCCATCACAAACAGCCATAAGACAGACAAAATAAAGGAAAAGAAAAGTGCATGCAATCTATGAACATTTCTCTAGAGGCAAAGATTTTTCTTTCGAAGAAATCCTAAGAGTGAGTGATTGTTTCTGAAGTGAGCATCATACACATCTTAATAACGATCATGAATCTAAAACTAATTCTATAATATCACCTTTGATGAGACAGCATGATGTCATGTTTATATATAGTTGCTAAGGTAAATAGATCAACAAAGAAAAACAATCCAGAAATCACATTACAGGAATTGAATGCAACAAAATCACGTAACAAGCCATTTATAGCCTTATGCTGTTCATTAAACAGTTCTGGCACAGGCTAAAGGTATGCTATGTTTTAGATTTCTGAAATACCTAAACTTCATATAGAAATAATGAACCAATAAGAGGTCCTGCGTAAGCAAAGTAGATTTGTATACATTTCTATTTGTAGTTAGGTATCATAACGATATACACATACGTTTCATAAGTCCAAAACCCAATCAAAATTTTTGAGAATACCTTAAACACATAAATGGATGAAATAATAAACGACGATAAGTTCCTTTGGGAAATTACAGCGCATTTATTCGTGTATTTCATTCACACGCTACATATTCACTATATTTTCAATTACCTGGCTAACGGCAAATCTTTTTTTAAGTATAAATGCAATGTTTCATGGAGGTGCCAGAAGGCCTTAAAAATCATATGTGTAGATTCTTCTTGCAAATTTTTATTGGTCGTGATTCTGATTCCAACTTTTAAGTGACATGACATTATCGCGTAATTTCACTTGCAGGCAAATATATTTGTCTTCAAAACGTCCCGCATTTGTCCTCCCATAAATACAACCTTCTTCCCCTTGATAGAAATAAGAATAAAAAAGTGCCCATGGCAAAGGATGCCAGTCTGAAAGTACCACCTACTGTTCATATGTCTCTTCAGAAAAGAAGATAGCTAAAAAAAACAAAAGACTATTCCGTATGTTTTCATCAGTCTCTGATATTATTCATTTCCAATCTGAGAGAAAGTAAAAAAGGCAAATGATAAAGTGAAGATGCTGCCTAATGACATGCACAAGTTCAAGTAATACCATGGTAACATCATGTTTATGTTGCTAAGAACTTAAGAAGCCTTTCTCCACATCAATGACAGGCAACTTCAGGATGGCCAAAATAAAATCCTGTTTTACAATTGCAACCTAACAACACCTAGTAAGTGAAGAAAAGTACGATTTCGGAGAATTGGTATGCAAGTACGTTCAGTACGGTAATATGTATTTTGTAAACAGGAGCTTATTGAAAACAGGTGTACATTTATAAGATTTACAACGTTAAGTACTAAGGCGGCAAATGCTCAGATTTACTACAGCAAATCTTGTATATATGCAGCTATTTTAGATAGAGCCATACATATAAATATATTGATATGAATTTCAAAATCATTCTCGTTTAGGCAGCGAGATTCTGCACTTAAGGAACAGAAGACTTCCATAAAATATGGCATTACTTATTTCTTACCACAAATGTTTATTACTAAAGCATTAGCATAGATGAGTTGACAGAGGTGTAGGTAACTTTTACGAATTCAAGTGAACTGGATTTGAAATACTTCTTTCACCACTTTGTACACTTTTTTGTGTTTGGGACATGCTATTATAATACGAATTATGAAGAATATCCTATCTGCTATGTCCCATTACACCATTTTCATAAACAAAAACTATGTGAGAGGTAATTTTCATGATCATAAATTGAAAATTGTAGTGGATGTTAAATGCGGCACATGATCTACTCATTCACCAATTATTGAGCCACAGGCCGCTTACTCTGATATTCAATATATATATAGTTTTCTAGGTATGAATTTTAAACACAACCTACTGGCTGTCTATCAAATTATGTTCAGACTCGAAGTAATCGCCTGTAAGAATTAAAAATTGATTTAACCAAATGATGATGATAGACAAGAACGGCAAATTATTGTGATAAAGTCCCTTCATCAAGAATCACAAGTTAAATTTAGCATAAATTCACTGAACCATTTTTAACGGAATTTCACAATATCAAAGACCAATTATGAAATTTCTGAAAGCAGATATTTTACTAGGAAAATGCCCTCTACTAGTCGAAATTAGGATTGTGGTCCTCAATAGACTTGATACACATGGTTAAACACGAAGTACCACACAAAACCACATGTCGCCCGATTTTTTTAATTAACAACAGTAACTACGTCTGGCCTCACAACAAGCTACGTTTAGAGGCCCAAATATCGATTGAAAGTATTCAATTCTGACAAATGAAATTCAAAGCAATGCAAAATGGATTTGACAGGCAGACCAAGCTCGTAAACAACGATTCACGGCTTGTTGAGTAAAGTTCCATTTCAAATTTATGAATAAATCATAATAATATATTTGCGAATGATTTCTAGTGCACGACTCCGATTCCGGTATTTCTGTAAAGCATTTTAACAATATCTGCGTCATCCAAATTATACGGATGAATGAAAGACAGTAATCAAATATCTGTGGTACTTCTATTAAAAAATTGAAATAAACGTCTGCTAATTTTAATTTTAGCTTAAAAATAATTTCAACGCATTTATAGTAATTAGTCAGTTATTTTAGGGGGAATTTATTTCATGAAATCCATTATAGTTTGCGACACTAATATCAAGTGTAGACCCTACTTTAAGAATTATTATTTAATAATTTCGCATTAAAGTTTTTTTTCTCCAAAATATTGAGGCATAAAGAAGAATTTTCAACATAGTATTTCAAAGTTTACAGATGACTTATAGTTTCATATTGACTATTTTCATAAATAGTCAATATGAAACAATCATATATTTCCTATGGGAGACTGAAATAGTCGAAGTAATAAAAATAGGTATAATGCAGTAAAAAAATTATTTCTTCTATTTAAGTATGTTACTATTGCACGCAAAAAACACTTCGATATGCTGTCGCAAAGGAAGATTTTAATGTATAATAAAAGCTCTACTCACAAAAATGCCGACTGATAAAATGCTTATCTAAAACGAAATCAGAAAAAATATCTTCTTTAGAAAACCGCGCTTAAATCTTCAATGATGTTGACTAGTTTTTTACCTTTCACTCGTTCAGAAATTGTAGATTATAGTTGGTTGTATATCTCTAGAGGATTTACAAATAGAGCTAGAAAAGGACTAAAAAATTTCCCGACTATTGAAAGTGTAAAACAGTCAGCATTAAACGTGTTAGCATTGTAAAAAACCGTTTTTCCTTCTGCATATGCAGAAATTTTGCTTACAATCATGAAAGCGTAAAGATTGTCGTTTTATTTTTGCATGTGTAACTGCACTGGACTTTTAAAAGATTTTTTCTTTTCTTCACTTAGGTTTACTTCGCTATTCACTACTATTCAGTATAAGAACTCACAAGGGAGTATTTCCAGAAACTTTTACCTATCCTTGCACACTGTTTGCATTGTGTGCATTTACCCACTCATTTTTATGCTCATTTCATTTTGTCAAAATACTCGCCATTTTCTAACATCTCAAATTCTTGTATAAAACACTGCTAGAAATATCGTAAAATCTCTCCATACAACACCCAAAAAATTCAATAGTACATTTACCAGCATTAAAAGCTTAGCATCAACTCTAAAAGATTGTCAATTGTATCAAGTAATACTACACTTAAAACGTAGGTAGTGATTATCGAAATCATGAGATTACATCAATAAAAATGCGAAATGTTTGTCTGAGAAGAAAGTCTTTAAACACACACTACAATGAGTTTCTGCCAAACATTTCTTGATCAAGTCTTACAACCATGGTAGAATTTCAGGCACATTTCAAAGGTTGTAATTTCAATTTTATAGTAGCAAGTTGTCACACTGGCAAGAGGTTAGAAGCAAAAATGGTCGCCCAATCTCTGTCTTTTCATCTACTGCCTTATTTGATCACCTTCTGATTTTTCTACTTGATGATAGGAATAAAATTAATAATGCCTGCGTACGGTGCACATTAGAGTCCCAATTAATTTAACAACATAATAAAAAAGAATAATTGTATACCTTGCCAAGAATTCATGCGTTTTACAAGAGCAAAACAGGTGTAAATCTAGACTTTATTAAGAATTGCAAGGTTTGAGTACCTGATGTTCAGTATTTAATGATATATAGGGAGAAGGAGACTTCGTTTTCCAATTATATTTATGATTTAAAATCTTGTATTAAATTAATTGTCACAATATATTCGAGAATTCTTTGATATTTAAGACCATCTTTGTGGGTCGAAAGAATCAGAAATTTTGAGGTTTGTCATATATATCTATATAAAACTTGTCATACACGTCTAGAATATCGATGAGGCACTTGACACGCAGAAGCAAACGTTTTTAGGTTTATTGAATAAATTTTAAAATAGGATTTCTTCGGTTTTATATAGTGGCATAACAAATGTTCCTTAATGTACACAGTTGCATGAACTCCATGCGTAAACTTTCTTGATATTCGACTTGCATCGCTGAAGTAATCTACTTTTACCACTTTTTATTCTGTCCTAAACTTTATCTTTCTCTTTTTTTAACGCATTTCATTCCTTCCATTCTTTTTTGGTGTTCACATAAATTAAAAATTAAACAGGTTAACGTGAAATCTTTTTTTCAAAGGTTTTTTCCTCATCAATACAAGTGGATGTGGTAGTATGCTCCACACATGACAAAAATTTGCTTGAGTCGCACACAACCTTCATACAGATTATTACTCACTAGTATACGAGTATGGACCAACATAGAGTCAAATACTTTCAAAATATAGAATACAAATCTAGATCGAAAGTATCAGAAGTCAAAGATCTGGATAGATAGTCGTGAAGGGCACGCAGCAATGAAGATTAAAATGGAGTGCAAAATGGGAGTCTGAAGATTAACTGGATTGAAACTATAGTTGTCAGAAAAAAGCAGTTACGTTTGTGGACTATCCTCTTGGGTTTAATTTGGTGAGCTACTTACCAATTACTAGAGAGAGACAAAGTTGGATTCCAATATGTATTGTGCCGACTTCAGCGGTCAGTACGACAGCAAAAAGCAATAGCTATCTAAGTGACACTGCGGACTCCAGTTGACAAAAAAAATGGGATCATCTTCGTAGGAAACTGAATTCGTTGTTCAGAAATGAAGTGACTACAAATAATGAATAGTCAAGGGTCATTGTATCTTTCATTCGAGATCAGTATACTAAGAAGAATCTAAAATTGACAATACACCAAGTATCTGATGATTGCACTGAATTGAAGTTCGGATATTTCAGGATAAATACATCAAACTCTAATTTTTTTAAATTCTAAAAAATAACGTTTAAGTATGAAAGTCGATAACTGCCATCGGAATGAAATTCATTTTGCAAAATGAGAAGTTGTTCAATAAACTTTGATCGCAATTTTAATTAAAGTCTGCGTTATGAAGAAGCTATTCAACTGTTATGAATACCAATTTTTTTCTGGTGGTCCAATATCAAAAACAATTTTTTCCCTTTACCTAGAGAACAATCTATGCTATGCTAGTAATACAGTTCACGTATTTCTCAATTAATTTTGTTTGATAAGAAAAAAATTACGCAAAATGAAAAATTACTGAGATAAATTATAATGAGAATCAAATTTCTGCCTAAATTTAGCAACAGTTTGCTTTTCAGCGTAATACTGAGGTCCACTATGACATGTTTATTGATACTAAACTAACCAAAGTCAGTACATACATCTAAAAATAATAGCTTCGTGCACACAACAGTGGAGTTTTACTGGTAATCTAATTATTGCGTGCTTGAGGTTACTGACGTATAGATAATTCAAAACAGCCTTCAAGATTTTAATCAAAGTGGTATCTGAGGGAAGTGAGTGTTAAACAAAATAGGGTACAGCAATGTTACGACTAGTACTTCTATCATTATCACTATATATTGGTACATGTAACATACATCACAAACAAGAGTGGTCGCAGTAGTATGCAGTACTTGATAAAAGTCCTATGTTCAACATTAAAGTCTTGCAGAATCTGATATTAGTTAAGTGCTTTAGAAATATTCTTGTAGTGAAAACAGTTAGAAACGTTTGATAACAAGTTTAACTGTGACTGTGCTTCCTCCAACTAAAATAACTAATCTCAAATAACATTTCACACAAAAATCGTTGTAACTTTAATCAAACATTTATCAAATTATATTAGCGGAGTATTCACATTTGGGAGAACAATTCCTTAAGTACGGTTTGCACTAATGATCCTCTCTAATGCTGTCAGAATTGATGGCATCCTAAATATCCAGCATAAAAACTACATGGCAAGGAATTAAAACAAATAGAGATAGGGAGAAAAGAACCGTGGTATCATTAACAGAGACAAGAAATTACAACAACTTTAATTTGTGCAGACAAGTGCGTGCAGAGTATTAAGAAAATGGCTTCTTCTTCTTCTTCTCTCTCTCCCTAAAAGATCACTAAGTACTCCCCCTTAAAACTATTAGTTAATTATTGTTCTCTACTTCTCATTTGATATTTGTCTAAAGATTGCATCTCTTCAAGAAAAGGTGGCGACGACTTTACATGGTATTAATGATTATTTATTTTACTTAAAGGAAGTCAATACGAAATTCAACTTATCAATAAATTTGAATTTTTTTCAGTGTAGGCTAGGAAAAAAATCGATGGCTGAATACAATGTCAGTTATTTAAAGGAAACAGGATAAAAATTATTTAATGGCAATAGTCATAATATATATATATGAAAAAAAAATAAGAATTAAAGTCTCTAGTGATGTCAATGAAAGAAAAACGGAATATCTTGATATGGAAATGAAGTAAACCTTAAGGGAATCTAGGATATGGAGTAACTATGTAGATGTATATATGAAGTATATCTTTGAAATCGAAACTTATGAGAAAATTCTGTTAAAAGAAATAGGATAGAGAAAGGGAAATGTGAAATGAAAGTTAAAAGTTGACTTAAAAAAACATGAATATCTTGCATAAACAGACCTGAACATTAACAAAAGTCGATAATAACATTGTACAAATACAGTTTTGCGTACAAAAGCCATTTTATACATTATAATCAGTCGAAGAAAGGTTGTAAACTCCATCTTCATATTAAGCGGAAATCTCATTGCTTAATTAGAAGAACAAGTTTTTGTCAAGTACATATTACACGGTCCAACAATTTTGCATCTTATAGGCCTTTGGCAATGGCTGCGTAATTAATGAGGAAACTCTATAATAAAATTACGATCGTTTCCTTTCTCTCTCTCTCCCTCTACATCTCTACATTACAAAAATGTCTTATTTCACTGATGCGGATATGCTCCACAGTATTTTACATCTTGATATCGAATCACTGCATGCACACTCAAATATAAACATGTTTGTATGCTAATTACACGAGGTAGTGAAATCAAAGAGCTCAACAGCACCAGGTTGAAGATGCAGTTTCCTTTTTAAGATTATTACAATGTGGTATAAGTTTTGAGCCTTGACAACTTTTCTCAAGATCTATCAGACCGACTTGCTCGAGTATTAATTTTACTTTTGTTAATTTGCATAAAGTAATATAATAGTCTAGTAGGCCTTTCTTATATCTAAAGACAAGTGTCGTACATTCTGAGTCACAATGTAGTAATTTGTATGCACTTACTTCTAAAGGATGATGAACCAAATATTCGACTGAATTTACTTACCTGTAATTATAAATTACGAAGATCATTAATATACATAGGACAATAAACAGTATAGTAATAAGTTATTGTAGCAAGATAAATTTAGCAGCATTATTTTTTTCTATACAGGAAGGTACATGATTTTCAAATACCGAATAAAGAAGTAGTCGAGTAATTAGGTCCAATAATCTCAAACATATCAGCTCATCATCATAATTTCCAGACTGATGTAACTGGTTTTCTGCTATTATATTTCACGCTACATTCAATACATTCAAGCATTTGACAGGATAATCATAATTTAATGCTTTAATATAACAGTAACAAAATCTTGTCGTACAAAAATAACCTTCATCATGTTGTTCATATCCATAAAATGACCATTTCACCGTCTTTCAAAACTAACTCTAAAGCTATCAACTTCAAAATCGAGTAATGGTTGCTCTAATACTGTCAAAGGGCCCCTTTTGCTTAAAATCTCCAATATACACATATACATACAACATATAAGAAATATTTGTCTAGTCCCAAGCACGTATAAGAAAAGAAATTTGTTGACAAACGAGCGTCATGGAAGAATCGTGATGGAAAATATTCGTTTCCCAAAGGGGGCAATAGAGCATTTTCCGCCACATTTATCTTTACAGCATGACTAAAAATCTCCCTTTCTCTCTCTCTCTCAATGTAAGAAATGGAATATACATTTAAGATAGTGCCAGCTGCATCACTTCCAATCTGACCTAGCTCCTCAAGACTAAGATGACAATCCTTTAAGATAACCGTCGTGCTTCAGTGCTTTACTAATGCGCTCATTACGGAAGTACTGAGCAAGTTATACGATAGATGGAAAAAAAGTATCGTACGAAGTATCGTAAGACACCACTCTGTGTAGACTAAGGGAGAGATGAAGTAAAACTGAGGCGAGGGGAGAAGGAAACCTGTCTCATGTAAATGCATGTACCATTACTATAGATGAATATATGCAAATTATGCTCATATGTGCGTGCAAACGTATCTTAAAGGCGCACATTATATGAATATGCAGAGACACTCAACCTTAACGTGTACTGAAATCTACTAAATACTCAAACACTGAGTGAGCTGTGTCACCACGGGTTCACTGTTAAATCATCGATGCATTTAAATGCTTGATTGCTTTAGGAATCGCCTGACTTATTACATAAAACTGGAAAACCGAAGTAAAATTCATATAAATGTAATCTAGCTCCAAGTAAGGTTGACGTGACAGGCTTTTAACATTCAAAGGAGACAAAATTCCCGTTCACATAAAAGATATGTTTTATTGTTGGTCGAATATGCCGTGACATTGTGGAAAGTATATATACACATACTACAAATGTATGCAATATACAATAAAGCTACAGGCCAGAATATCAAAGAGTGAGAGAGATAAAAAAATAAAAATCTCAAAAGAGAAATAATAAAAACGTGAGGAATGTCACGGTTTGAGAATCAAATTATCCACCTGAACTGACTTCTTGAATTCGTTGAAGCAGTCATAACGGATAAGCTCATTAAATAAAAGGACAAAAGTCGTCTACAGCATCCATTTAAAGAATCTGTCTTCAGATTTTTAAACGTTAAAAAAACTATTTTGCGTAGCTAAAAATATCGTGCTTAATCTAGATTAGTTGAAGTGAAAGATTTTTTTTTTTTATTATTCAGCATTGTTGAGGTTTATAAGAGTTAATCAATAGACAATGAGCTCCTATTGTAGATAAGCATCATTAACAATTTATATGACGACATTACTGCAGCGTTTTGAGGGATGAATTACAAATATGTCATCAATTATTTATTGGATTATTAAAACCAGTCGTTTAAGTATCTCGAGCGGTAATCTTACAAACTTAAGTTTAGCTCAAAGTCGAAATGAAAATTGCCTAAAGATTTACTCTTCGAACACAATAATTATTCAATTTTACACCAAAAAGTAAACTCGGCAGGTGCAGAGATAGTCCTACAATGATTTGATTTAGATTGGGTACACTGTAAGTGATACTATCATTAGTGAAAACCAAAATTTTAGCATAAGCTGTCATTACGTAATGTCTGCTACATTTGTGTACTCGTGTGAAGTCAATGCGCTTGCAAATTTGCACTACTTCATCAATTATGTATAATTATAAATCATTTAGGAAATGACAGTACTCCGAAATTCCAGCGGCATCATATTGAAATTCAAATTAAAAATAGAGTTTCAAAATAGCGAAAAAAATATTTCTGGCATCTTCTAGAAAGTAAATAACGGTACTGACCGACATGCCATCTTTATCATCAAACACATACCGTGAAATAACAGGGTCGTCTGTAGTAGGTACGAGTAGAAAAACATGAATACATGTTAAAATTAAAAAGAAAAATGATTGATGTTCACCTTCAATCAATCATTTAAATTCTGAAAATAACCTATGTTATGAGAATGCTTTTAAAAAATGAACAGTGAGATATTTTTTAACCTCAAAGTAAACATAATCGTAAATAATTCTTTGGAAGGGTAAGTTGGTTTACAAGACACCACATTCAAAGACACGTCCTGTAGGACTGAAACATCAATAATAGTGTGTCATTATCACAATACTTGCAACATACTTCCATCTCTGTGATTCTTCCATAAAAAATGCTACTTTCAAAATCTGGATTTTCGCACCACTTTTAAACCTTTGATAAGAAATAAAAAGATGACAAAATTGGTGAGGTAATACTAAAAAAAGACGCTGCTTACACAACAATAACTTCTGACTCCTGAGTTCTTTATAGAGAGTTGGGAGGATTTATAACTTATGATTAGAAGTACATATTTTATAATGTTATATAGCGATGAAACCTTTCAGGGAGAAGTAGGGTCTTTCTTTTGTATAAAAAAAATCTATATTTTTAGATCCGAGTGGATAATATTAGAATGACATATTCTGGATGAAATGGATTTGAAAAAAAGTAAAAAATGCAATCAACCTGAATTGAAACAGACAACGTATTTCAAGTCCAACGTTTTTTCTATCAAGCATATCTAAACTGTCTAATCTCTTTTTCGCAACAAACGAATCTATTGAAGCATTAATTCCACTTTCTATTTAGGAGGCAATGTCAATAAAGTATTCATGCCACTCAATGAAATGTACCAGAATGAATGCTGATATGAGTATATATATCCTTATTATATATGTGTTATACACCCATGTTCAAAATTTCGACAATAAACACATTTACTGAAATGTCTCAAAAGCCACTGGACAGAATTTAGTGGAATTTGGTGAGACAGAGAACATACTGCACAACATGAATTTATACCCTGCAACACGGAAAATACCACTGAAAATCATTAGTGATTCACATAAAAGCAGGAATGCTCAAAACTGACAGCGCTTGTTTATTGGTGTTTTAGGGCCTTCCAACTACAAGGTCATTAGAGCCCCGTCCACAGCATAGTTCTTATGCAGAGACTGCACAGACACTACACTAATACGACGATTTTTTGGGTATTAGCAGTACCCAGTTTTCCCAAGCGGCCACCCATGTCAGTACTAGCTGGGGTTGCGCTACTTAATTTCAGTGATCAGACGAGAACTTGTGTGTCCATCGCAATTCGCCGTTCCCTCAAAACTGACAATGCAAGCTGGTGCCTAAAATGAGGCTAATAGGGGGTATGGTCACCACTAACAGACACAAAGGTTACACAGAGAGCCATCATACTGTTTAGAGAGTTATCAAACAGGCAGCTGCATCCACTCCTGCACCAAAGCAGTTCTTAGCTCCGGCATGGTTCTGAGAGGTGATGGTGAATTTCAAATGCCCACCTAAGTTCATCCCGGACATGTTCAAAAGGATTCAGGTCTGGAGATAAAACTGGCCAATCAATCTGCTTAATATCCTCACTTTGAAGATATCCATCCCCCACCTGGGCCCTAAGAAAGTCGCATCTAAGGCTCTAAGATTTTCTCTCTATACCTCTCAGCAGTCAGGGAGCCTGTGTCGAACTCGTGGAGTGGCATGTGGCCATCCAACACCATGAGTTATCCGAGGGCTGATGTGGGTCCTAGGTTCTCTCTAGATCAAGGTTTCTCTAGAATCCGTGTCTATTCTCAATCTTGATTCATCACTGAAGAGAACGTTTTCAGCTTACCACTATCACAGCGTATTATTAATGTATAATTATAAATTCGATACCTGCACTATAGTATTATTTGAAGAGAAAAATCCTGAACTCAAACCTGGAAATTGAGAAATTTTAATGAATGCCTTAATTCTCTTAGTGTTGAACACCAATGAATGTGGAGATAATTGTAAGAGCAGCAGAAAGAACCGGATAACAGTAAACCATATGAGATAATATTAATGCCTCATTCAAAGATAAGTTTTGTCAAAAACACCCTGTATAATAATCACCTTCTTCCATTAACATTTATTTTAAGCTGCGAAAAACTGAATTTTGCCACCCAATAGGAGAAATCCTCATCCTTCAATAGCCTATTCAAAATGTCACAAGCACTGTACTTATATTTTCAACACATACACACTTCAGTGATGCTACTGACCTGGAATATCTACTTGAGGAGATTAATAACTAATGCCTACGGGATCTGGATAATTCATCTTAATTACAATCCAAACTACAAAATAATAAATTATTTTTTTATCGTCAAAGTATCCTCTCTGGGCGTCCGAGGAAAATCACACCCATGATGGTTTTCGGCCAATTTAATTAATCATGAAATTATTAACGTTGGTTTTTATAATAGTTGATTATTGTTGTTATGGCAACAATTCTTCTCTGTAGCTCTAAACTTTCCTAAAACTTACGCCTATTAATATAACAGAGTGGTTTATAAGTTAAACTGAAAATAAAAATAGGACGTTAATGCATTTAATAAACACAGTAAATATTTATATTTTGATCTAAAAACTTCATTACATCAACTTCAGAGAGCAATATAATAATAACCGCTTGCCGTCATCAGTTTTCACCCTAACAGCTCTTATTTGTAAAAAAGAAACGAAGCTCTAAGCCATGTTATACATTAAAAGACAAACCATTGGACCTATAAAATAGTTGCTCCTCCGCAAACTAATCTTTAAAAGCACAAACAAGAAATAGAGATGCATAAAATGCCTGGTTGTACCCTAAGAAAATATAATTTTGAGAAATAATTTCAAAGCTGGAATTTCTTTAAGAACATTAATTTATTAACCGTCTTCAGATCCAACTATCTTCATAAGGAACCACCTTTTTAATTCCCAACCGGCAAAAGAAGAGGTTGAGGTTTCGCTCTCGTCAGAAAGAAACCGCCAGTCTCGGCAAGGGACAAACCTCCTTCCAAGTGAACCATCGAAGCTGGTTAACAAAGCTCATGAATCCTCCATAACAAGTCCTTATGTTTTTAACCGATTCCCTGCGGTACAGCCTACAGAAACGCGTAGTAGTAGGAATGTCTGAACTCATAGTTTTAATCATTGATTCATTCAATAGTACAGATTCCCTACGGATGATCAATACCAATAGAACAAGTTGTGTTGTACTTTGAAAACCGCATTAGATGACTTGGTTAACATGAAATTTAAAAAGAGGGGTGAGATGTCCTTGTTGCATATGGCAACCAAACAACTACGTTAGCTATTCATGTATGCGATTTGAATAATAAATGTCAGAAAAAATCATAGTATTCGGAATTACTGAAAGGCAGATGTGAAAATTGTAATAAAACCTTTTTTTTTTAATGTAACTGAACTTTGAATAATTCGCAGTTAGAAAAATGTTTTTTTTTTTGTAATTTGATATGCTGCAAACTAGATGTGTACTTCAAAACCAATTCTGCCATAACATTTCTCGTCTCGAATAACAATTACTATTGGTTGAAATTCTACAGCTAGTAAACAAATACAAAACACAATTAATTTCAACGTCGTGTTATATGTCCTATTTATAATAAATTAATCATTATTAGCACATTCTTACGTTACAGATAAAACTATTACTTGGTGATTGATTATTATAAATATTATAGTAAGTTGTACTGTCGAAATGGTGAGTCTGATTCCACTACAACTTTCGAGAAATGATAGCCAGGGCTCTTGCAAGGCTATTCCTGTTTTGCATACTAAGTACTGTATATGCCACAAGTGAACTTTAATTTCATAAGGTAAACGGGAAAGTTTGCTCCACAAAGTAAACACTTCTGAATATTTATTCTTGTATTAAATTGTTATTGATAAACTATAAAAAGAAGTTTCACATTTATCTAGAGATGAAACGCCTACACAACAGCTTAGCTCTAAAAACACGTTACTTTCACTCAATCTATATTGACGATAGCATCTTTCTTAATAAAAAGAAACCAATGTCTGTGAAAGCAGAAAAACCTTTTACCATTTCTCCAACTGATTTAGAGGAACTTGATAAAACCAACTAAAATATGCTGATATTTACTAAACCAAATGTTGTGAGTACTTATCAAACACAACCAAAAATAAGCATTTTAAAACGTGAAATCCCGCGGATAGAAAAAAGTTTACGACAATTACATAGTGCAACTTAATATAGGCCTACTTAACATTTAGACCAAAATTTATATACAGTTCACTGAAATAAGATCAACAATGGTGAGGGAAAACAACCTTAGTAATTAGTTGGTGATAATGAATAATAAATTATCCCGTATGTTAAACTCAAAAGCATCTTTGAATTCACTAAATAAAAATTCCATTCTGCAAATAGATATTAAGTTACTATCATTATAGGTTTTCAATCTAATATCACAAACAGCACATTGCTCAAAGGAAATTTAACCCATATTCATAGTGGTTAAAATAAGACCTGAATTTATGTCAAAAAATCTATGAAAAACATTAGCCACAAATACAAATTCTCCTGTACGACATGACATGTTGCTACTTACACTTCAGGCTAACATACAAGGCGGAATGAGTAGGTTACAGAATCAATAGGTTATCAAATCGATCAATGCAAAAAAGCAGAGCAATTCACCAACATTAAATCAAAGCTTTAAGCTATCCTCCTGGATAAAAGATTTATTAGTTCAGCCCTGTCCATAACAAGGTTAGGTATTTATGAGCAGGGCCTCCAGAAGACTTTGTAGGGCCTCGGGGTAAAGTTATTAGTGGGGACTCAAAACATTTGCAAAAAAAAATGATTTTTTGTCGCAAAAAAATGCAATAGGTATAAGTGATCCGTATCAATACATCTCTGAAATATTAACAAATATTGAAAGTGCGAGTCCCTCCGAGAGAGGGTTCTGCTTTAGACACGAAAAATCCGAGACTGAGCCGGCTCTGCCCATGAGTCGTATTAGAGCCAAGAGCATAAAGGTGAATTACTGAACAGCGTTTTAAAAACATAGGTAGCTGAAGGTCTAATGCCTACCCCTTGCTTTTCTAAAGTCTAGAGTTAATTTTATTGTCGACTACGAGGGGGTGAGCTCCTAGACCTCTTTGTATTACCAATCTAGACGCACAGAAGAAGGTGCAGATGGGACGTTCTTCTCGCTCGAATGTCATCTGCCGCGGTCAGGACCGCGGAGGCAGTCCTAAGTCCGCCATCATTCCACTAGTCCTAAGTGCCCTATCATTGAGCAGTCGAGGAAAGTTATTTCAACCATTTCTGGTTGGCGTTCTCGATTTACTGCATCATTTTTTCCAGGTTCGATACTGGATTGAGGTCGGCTGGCTTCTTTCGGCCGAGAGAGAAGCCCGGAGTGCGCCTTCCTTCGGATGATAAGTAAAACCGAGGTCCCGGGTGGTGTGCGATGGTATTTGCATATCAAAAAACCCTCTCTACTATGCAAAGAGTAGATGAGGCAAAGTTTCCAGGAGTAGGAGCTCGCCCCCTGGCGTTGGTGGAGCGCCACATCGAACAGCAGACTGACGATAAATAAATAAGCATAGGGGTTGCAGCTTTGGTCGACAGTCGGCTGCGGAAAAGCACCGTCCAATATATCCCCCTTGTGTCCATTCAGAGGAACAATATGAGTACCCAAACCTGCCATAGGCGGGAAAATGGTTATGAGTGCTTCATTTAGCATATGAAATAATAATTAGTTTATTAAACTGTCACGTGAGTTTCGTTGCTTTATCAGATGTAGCGCAGGAAAGCTCGTAAACAAAAGCTCCCCTAAAACACAAATGTAAGCAACCATAATTCTTTCTGAAATAGTTAAGCAATGTACTTCACACTCTTCCTTTAGACTTTTGGTTTATCGTAGCGAATGGCATTTATGTGCAACCACGCTAAAGTGTTATGCCATTAAATTGTATTGGATTTACGGTTGAAAAAGTGCTTGAATCCTAGAAACTATTACTCTCTCCCATTTTATTTAACTGGAAAAGAATGTAATTGTTCAATCGTTTGTATGTCTACGAGGATAGACAAAAAGAATGCCAATCATGTTACTCAGGTGGTTTCAAAACAGATGTTAGTTGGAAATAGAGACTTGTCAAGTCGTAGACAAGGAGATTTTAAGTATCACTTTTGACACCTGGAGACTTTACACAACTCAGAATATATTTCATTACCAGGAAGGGATACAAAAACGATATTTCGTTATATGTTGGATGAATTATAAAAATATGATATGTTTCATGCGATTTTAAATAAATTGCAAACCAAAGAAAAAAGACCATGGAATTCGTGTATAAGAAGATGGAGATAAATATAATGTTCATAAAGGGCATGTGACTGACTATGTGAGATTTTATATAGCAATACACTAATCATATTAATTTACCAGAATATCTTGTTGCACCTGAAATGAAGTGACACCAGAAAGATACGCCCTATTGCACCAATTAAATGTTATTCAATTATGGTATTTGTAATTATTGACTCTGGTAGCACCTAATATTTAAGACATTGTTGAGGTGAGACTAGGTTTAGATATTTTTATCTATACTGTAGTAGCGCATTTCGTAAAGTAACAAAGTAAATAAAATTACCATAAATTGAAGCTAAAATTCTCTCCGCAAACTTTTTTTTTTATAATGGTACTCAATTATATAAATCGAATTTGAACATATGTTTTGGTAACACTAACATCTGTTAAAGCTACCAACTCTCAAAGTCACGAAATTTCATTCCATCCCAGGAGATTATAAATACGTGTTGTTAACTTGCGTTTTTTTGATCTCGTCCATAAACTACCATTTAAAAGTGTTTCGGTCTTTAGATTCAAAAGGAAATAATTTGGTTTTCCCTAAATGAGTAATGGTGATTAATGCACCGCGCACTACTGGAACACATCGCACAGCACACTGGCACACTGCAATCAAATATGACATCGTGGAAGTTCACTGATTGTTTAATCATTTAGTTGAAAGTACCGAGGTAAATACATGCCGAAGATGAACTATTGATGTCAACAGTAACATATTCGGGTGTTTCTCACACACCCCTAATCCCAGGTTACCGATTAATGTGAACAGTACATTGCGCAGTGGGCGTGCACCGAGTTGACCACTCACGCACTAGCAATATATACTGGATAGCGGAGTGTACCGGCACCATATCACAGCCACACCTTTCTTGGCTAACTTGTGGATCAAAACTGGGCTGGTTTAATGGGTGGTCTCCGGTCAGCCGGTCCTTGCCCCTTAATACGCCAGAACCTATGACTATTAGGCACGGTTGGTTAATGTAAAATGCATAAATCATTATTCGTAAATAATAACGATGATTGTATTGACGTAATAGCTTATATATGCCACCACAATTATTGATTTCCAAAACAAGCACTAGAGCTCTAAATATAGGGAAAGATTTTAGGAGACCTCACAGTATATTTTGCGAGAACCAGAAGAGATATGCATTTTGTTAGAGAAAGTTGCATCCACTAAACTTCCTAATCACACGAATTTGCATGTTTTTGAGGTCATTCATGATGTAAAGAATTAATTTTCGGCATAATAACTTGTACGGCATAATAAACAGTTTTTCATTTCATTCACCCGACCTCGCTGCAAGCGGGATAAGGGTGGGATGATGATGATGATGATGAGAGAGAGAGAGAGAGAGAGCGAGATCGTGACCTTTCCAATATCGAGAGAGAAATAGTTGGCGGTTGGGTTCCTACCCGTGAGAACGAGTTGTTGAATGAAGCCCTCTAATCACCAAGATACCAACGTTGGCTTTAATGTTATTATGATATAGGCAGTGACATATTGGAATCCGAATAGGAAAACATGTTTAGCATGTTTACACGGTAGAAATAATATATTAATGGAAACAACAAAATGACAAGTAGTGTAATCAAAATATTGACAAGATATGATAAGATATTTTATCGACTTGATATATGTGCTGAGAAGTGCAAGGTAGGTTGCCGTCTTCAAAGGAGAAATGATATATGAGAAACATAATCCATTTATGGCTAACTTTTAATATATGACAGACCATATCAAGGTCGCATGTGTATTTCACGGGTATACGATATTTACAACAAAATTAATAAATAAAGACATATGCTCTGTACAATGCACAACAACTAACTAACTTATTTCGATTTTATTCCTGTGGGGGGGCCTCTTCATATAATATTTTTCAAATTTTTATTTATTGCACACTGCTAAGTCCACAGTAATTTGATTTATGAACATTTTTAAAATGAATAAGTCACATGCAATCATCAAACACGAAAACGAGTATAAGATCATTTGATGACATCATTCACCAGGTAATTTCAGCACAGCCTGTTGTCCAACTGTTTAGCAATAATTAATATGAGAAATAATGCCAACCCTGATTACCAGTCCCTAAATTTTCTTTAAAAGGATTCGAGAACAGCCAAAAATTACTAATGCATAAGTGTTGATTCATTGTTAAAATGATGAGTATCGAAAAGCTTAAAGTTAATGTAGAAATTTTCCTAGATAATGATGTTGGATAGTCGGCCAGAGAATCGAACTTCCTTCTTTTGATTGAAACACAAACATGTTGTCTCCCAGTGTTGACTAATATGCAAGTTTTATATAATTCATACTTTGAAACTGCGAGATTTGAGCAATAAATAGGGTCAAAATGGGAGTAGACTTTTATATCTTTATTTACTTCTTGATCACCAAAGGCATCAATTTACTACTAGAGATCCAAAATAGCTCTCAATGTTTCCAAATTTCATTCTCGGTTGACAAACACTCAAAAATTGATCTCCTTTCTAAAGATTGTAGGACAGATTTCGGATCTTCATTTTCTCTTTCGCTATTTTTATATTACCCTCCATTGAATTCCATCTCCGATCACCGAATCTTGGCTAACGTCAATCTTCTATCATCAAAGAAGAAAGCCAAATTCAGGCAGGTGCAATCGCACTGCACATAATGTTAACGAGGTGGTTTTTAAAACTAAAAAATATTTTTTGCAAACTTCAAACTTCAAGCTAGGTTTTTTTTTTTAATAAAAGAAGATCTATTGAAAATAAATTCGACAACTTTAAATGTAAGCCATACTTTAGAATAAGGAGATAGAAATGTATTACAAAGATTGGAATTTGACTTTCATATTCCACCCTGAGCATCCCTATTCAAGGATCAACATTTTATCGTCATTTATCACAAAATCTTCAACACTATTAGGCCTTCAAATTAAGCAGTACGATTCCAGTAACATTTCAAGTAGGAAAAAGTGGCTGCTTCCATTGATGTACGCTGAAACATTGGAAACATGAAAGCATCATTCATTTCAATCAAAATGACAGTGATGAAATAACAAAAAAAGGTATTATATAAATGCATCACTTGAGAAAAATAGCTACTACGTTTGATTATAGTAATTGTAACATATTTGGGCATGATAAATACAATAAAGTGAAGGTGTTTACCCAATATTAGATATTAACAGAAATTGTGCTGGATGAACTGTCATGTATGCTCTTTTATTCATGTTAACGAATTTCAACAACGGATAAAAGGAAAAGACCTACATCACATTGAATCTAATAAAGAAAGGACTTATTCAAATACAATAACTTCTTAAGAACGGTCCGAAAGCCAGGGTCATCAAACGTCAATAGAGAACCCCTGAACAACAAATGTAGGAAACACAAGTTATCTCACTGATAGTAACTCAGTTTCTATAGGTAAAATTGAAGAATTGTAATAGTTTTGAAAGAAGTAGTCAAAAATAAACTTGAGTGGAAAAAAAAGAGAGAGCTATACTAATAGTGTTTTTTTTCTTCACGGTCAATGCAAGACAAAATTGTGTTTCATAACACACTTTATCTGAGCTCAAGTTGGAGTTAGTGACACTTGTGACCAACATGGGTTTCATCTTTTTCTTTCTCAAGTGAATTTGTAATATAACAGTAAACGAAAAAAAGACCAGAGGTGCAAGTATTGATTTCCACACGTGTTCAAACCGCAGTAAGTAGACATCACCAGTCTGATTCAAGCTGTCATGAAGTGTAGCATGTGCAGTAGTTTTAAGATAAAAAATAAGCTCTATAGCCGATGTTTCAGAAATGATGTCGCGCCCTAAGGTAGACATTTCTCAGATAAATGCCTACCTTGAAACGAATATATATGTTACTTTGCAATTCATCTTGATTATTTACTTCACCAATATCCCTCTTTCAAGATGGCTGTCACTAATTTGAAATGAAATCTCCAACATTAAAGAGATGTGGCGCCAATCTTATTTTAGACTAAGCAGCTCTTGTTTACAAAAGAAAAGTAGAGGAAGCGATAAGACAAAGAAACTTTGCTATTTCAGTTAAGATAATCTTAAAGTAAACCTCTTCCTATTGATTTAAGATTCCTTGATATTAAATGTGTATGTGGGTATACAATTCTGTAAATAACTCGATGGGATTATTGTACGAGACACAAAGCAATATGCAGAAAAACAAATAGTAAAAGTACTAAAATGAAACAAAACCTGGTGAACGAACGTTGTACGAATTTCTAGGATTGTTTATATACGTTAAATACATTTTTTGCATATCTATATTTGTATTCTTTCGAAACACATGCCTGAAAATGAAATTAATACACAACCCTTGACAAACGTAAATAAGATTCAATAAACATTTGACCAGAAAAATAAAGCTTAGGGGGGGGGGTTCATCATGGCATAATTAGTAGCAACTTACATCAATAATTTGAATCCTTCGTCAATGTAGATAACATCCTTGGTAAGGCTTTTCAATATTGTAAAATTTTTAAAGAGTTGAGTTTCAAATTTTAAAAGTTGTAAACACCCTTCTTTTCTAATAATGGTTAATTTCTTAATACTACTCAAAATGCACCTCGAACTGAAACGTTTTCAACTCGACAAGTAGGACAGAAAAAAACGGAGAGGATAAATAAAAGGGTGCTGAAATACTTAATGATAATAAAGGTGATGATGATGCTGACGACAGCAACGAAAGGGAACATGTGTGCTTGAATGTGCTGATAAAAGACAGAGTTATACACCTTAGTTAAATGCACAATAATGTTAAGTACGTACATGTTGGAATTTCTCCATGAAAAACTACAACGTGTGCATGGTCGATAAAAGAAATAAAAAATTGCGAAGTGTTTTTAATTATGAAAAGAATTTCTTGTTGGAGAATATCTTATCCTGAGCCAGTAAGATGCACGTTTATTATAAGAAGAGTGCAATAAAGTCATAATACGAGTGTTGTACAGGAAAAAAAAAAAGGAATATTAGTAAGGACTAAAATGCATCAAATCGATACATTGGTAAAGGAAAGTCATTCAAATTGGTTCAAATGAAAAGGAAGGGGATATCAACACTTTCTTTAATTTAGAGTTGTATCCCTTCATTTCTCCAGTGAGGTGTAGTTTAAAGGGAGTTTACCAGCAATGAAATGTCTTGGCTTCACTGATCCAATTGTCTCAACCCTGTGGCTGTGTCCTTCTCAACCTGTGAATGAATCTTGGCCAGCTTCGGTTTCCTGTTGCCAATAAAAGACTAATTGAAGTCATCCACCACTCACTATTGACGACAAAGCCATCTAGGGATTTACGCATTCTACTCTCCTTACTCTTTGTAATTTACGCCGCTAATTTAATTCCTTAGTTGGAAATGACATCCTATCAATGGCACACTATAAGAGGTTGACGATTATTCCAGAGAGATGGAGACAGGGAAATTTTCACGACGGCTAAAAGTGGACTGTTGTCTTGGAATGCTTATATAATTAAGCCTATTTTTAGTTATAACTCTACTATCACCAAAATTGTATTTGTCTCGCATTCACAGCAACAAAAAGTTAGGTCATTTAAAAGTAAGCCAATTATCACATTTAAGTCAGTGATTTTCAATGTGCTTTGTGGAATCCAGAGAGGTAACTGTGGTGAAATGTACTTCATTTGATTTGCATTAAATTCCATCACTAGGTTGTATGCATGCATTTTATGATGCAGCCGTTATATATTTTTATACCCTTTACCGTCTACTTTGAATAATGCATTGATGTAAATGACTTCCGGGTTCCGACAAACAACCATTTCTTCAAATATCTCTTTCCTACCAACATTAGAGTTGGGACCCCGAATTAAAAAAAAATTCTTTCAGAGAAGAAAAAGTCAAGGGGTGAGAGCGACAACGATTTTATATTATTGAATCAGAAGTCGTTAAAAATAAGAGGACAATCAAGCCTTAATGCACTACCCTGGATCGCACCTATAGGCATGGTAATCATCCTAGCTTTTTGTTGCTGTAAATGTGAGACAAATACAGCTTGGCTTAATTATATAAGCATTCCAAGACAACAGTCCACTTTCAGCCATTGTGAAAACTTTCCTGACTATCTCTCTGGAATAATCGTGAACCTCTTACAGTGTGTCATTGATAGGATATCATTCTTGATCTTGTACGAGGTTTTTTCGCCTTTGTGTCAGTCCATGGGCAAAGGCTGTCATTATCCATAATTCCAGCAGAGCTCGAAAAATTCAGCTGACATTCTCAGCACTTCACTACTCCCAGTATGCCCAAATATCCGCATTACTCAATCGCCAACGTAAACAGGGAATTAATATAAACATCACCATAGCAAGATCTCTCGATTTAAATATAAAATTCCGTAGGATAGCGTAGGTGTCCACGTTGAATATGACAGGTTATTTGAATAGATAGAGAAACTCATTTATCAATTATAAAATTTTCATGGTAAATATGATGCTTTTCACCTCCATCCATTCAAGAGAAGCTCGCCAGCGACTTATTGAATACAAATTGTAAATTCTTTCATATAAACATCTTCAAATCCCCTTAGGAAAGATGTGAGGAAAAGGTTACCGTTGAAACAATCCACTGGACGATCTACTTCCTGTCGGAGTGTGATACATTTGTGTAACACGTACAATAATGACAAAAGAGAAATCAATTTCAAACCATGGTGTTGAAATTAGTTTAAAATCTACAATCTATATCTAATTTTACGCATCTGTTACTATTCATCACTTCACATAACAAACATGTTGCAATTGAAGATTATTCGATCAGTTCACATATTTCATTACAAATGTCACGGCATATTTCAGGAAAAAAATTCAATCCACTGAAGGTATTAACTACAAGCAGAAAGATGACATATGTCATAAAAATCGACTTTCAGATAAGATTAACCGCATCTACATAAATTAAAATATAAATTTTTCATATCCACATACAGTATGAGTGGCCAGGATAGTATTTCCACGCTCACCAGTTTATTAATTTAGAGGACACTTGCCTTTTACACTCATGTGGCATCATACTTTTTTTCGTATGTAGCACATTCAGAGAGTAAATTTGTGCTCGGTTCGAGAGAAAACTTCAAAGAGAATCAAATCAACATTCGGGAATTACGAAATTGACGACAAAACAATGTTTGTAATCATTAAGAAGACTAATTTGTGACTGTCTGTTGTGTATGTGTATGCTTATTCTTTAAATTCCACTACGTCTCTAAGTACTATTACTGACCGGCCCCAGTTCATGGTCATTCTCAACTACAGTCCCCCTAACCAGGGAATGCGCATCTTGGAATTCCTTTATGAGTCCCACTCTCAATACTCCAGACGATTTTGTCTTCCTCTTTCCCCTTCAGTCAACATTCAAATCACTCAAATGAAATGTATGAAACTAGTGTACCTCTACTCGTTATTGGTTTCCAGTTGTTGGGCATGTGAGCTTATTTACTGAATGAGCATTTTATGTTAGTTTAGACCGCGCACATATTAATGCCACTTGATTTTAATTGGATCTTCCTTCTCGTGTCGTCGGCTACTTTTAGTTGAACTTATTTCATCTCAAGTGTTATTAAAGAAATATGAATTATTACCTTAAGTAAACTATGAATGATGGAATTTGGGTGTTTTCAGAAATAAAATATTGGCGCTACGCAATGAAAGAATTTAAATAGAAATTGTTGCCAAGCAAAGATTTGGTATAGTGGCTTTTACAAATTGAACTAGAAGGACAATAAACAGTTGAAATGATGACAAAAACTAAATAAATGTAAGGCGAGATTGAAACACATAAAAACTAGATGATTAGAAAAATATACTTTATTTAACGAACAGTTGTCAACACCACGTAAAAAAGCCAGTTAAAGTCGATAATTTCTTAGCGGCATTTTTGTATAGTGTCACTTTGTTAAAGCACTTTTGTACTGCATAGTCATTCAACTGCAACAGAAAAAAAAATCCAAACCTATTCCACCAACAACACACAGCACAATCTAACTATTGACTGACAACATAAAAAAAATAAATTAATAAATGTACCCTGCAAATGACAATGGTAGTCTGAAGAATGTTATCTCCTTAGCGAATTAAACATCAAAGACTAGTTTACTTGTTCCTTCGCCAATGAATACCTTTTCACAATATATATCAAAAAAACTTGTGCACAGGTTGTCAATGCAACAGACAAACATGAAGTTAGAAGCAAATAAATGCCAAGGTCCATATTGGTCCTAGTATCAAAAGATAGGATATATAAAAAAGGCGAAGAGCGCGCGAGAGAGAAAAATTAATTGGGACAGCAAGCCCATCAGTAAATATAACGAAATGGGAAGGGGGAAAAGGAAAAGAGGAAAGATTGCAAGGGGCGGCATACTTGTCAAAACCCTTTGTAGTGGTTCAAGTGGCAGAGGTGACAATAATAGTCGTAACTATAGGAAAGTGACGATGGTGATGATGAAATGGAGCACATATGATGTAGAAAATTTCGACAGTGCTAAAAGAGAGAGGAAGAAATTTCTATTGGTATGAAGAGCATCATTTCCTTTTACTTGATGTACTTTGCTCTTATCAGCTGCTGTGTTATTCGGCCATTCAATTGGTCTTCCTCTGGCAAAGCCCATACGAGTGCTATAAAACGCACTGAAATGGCTAAGATTTCTATTCTATCTCTCACAATAATTTTTTCCTCCTCTATCCATCAGGTAACCAAACTCTAACCCTATAATTCCTATATAAATACAATAACGGCGAAAGGCCTGCGTAGTCTTCCATATACAGGACTACCAGGCGGAAAAAACCGCATCATACATCTTACATACAAATAAAAAGTCTATTTTCTCTTCTAGATGGACTTGGTGCACGCTTAATGTTGGTCTTTAACCTAAATGAAATAATTACTGTGTATGGTTTTTGTCTCATAAGTTTCTTATCAAAGATAGGATAGTTATTTTTGCTTAAATTAATATGGTGTGTTGCTGTGCGCATCAACTGCATTTTGAGATGTGCAAAAAGATGATGACAACATTCATTACTCTGACTCAATTCAACTTGCAAACATCAGTACATAAAAAAGGCTAACGAAAATGACCAGAAGCACAAAAGCGGGGAAGTCGCTAACAAGATTAAAATAACGAGATACACAATTATTTATTATTTAATGGACGGAGCAAAACTGTTAAATGGAGACCGCTGTTTGGTTACACAATCTCATACATCCCCCTCCTTCTTTACAAATTTCAAAATTTATTGCTATTCTCGGCAAATCGCGGAATGCAGTGAATGAAAACTGTCCCAGAACCAGCAGGTTGTGTTCCCACGAATTTAATATCCTAATGCTTCACCCAGTGGTATAAATTTATACTCATCCTGATGATATAGAATTCAGGTGCTCAAGGCCTGGGAGAACTTGCGTATCTTGAACTCAAGAAGAAGAAATCCTTTCAACTGAATTGTGAAGATCGACAACTAAATATCTATAAATACGATTTAACACTTGTCTAGTGCATGATTCTGAGGGTATGATTCAGAGCGCCAAAAACCTGGTTCCAAATTCCGTTTAACTGATCTGCAGAAGCCGGCGGCCTTTGAAGATCAGTCTTGTACTCATTAGAGTGTGACCATTGTCATCATCTTGCAGTCGACAAGGCCCCGTCCCGGTTAGAAGAGTTATTCAGCAATTTTGTGTCACCCAACTAGGCGATGGTTGATAACTATAACGTTAGTACAGTATTACACTGCCCGTAAACAAGCCAACAAATCGACCGACCAACCAACTTGAGCGTTTCCTACACTACCATTTTACTTCCGCTCATGTTCTGCACAATGGACGTGCCAGTAGCATCATTGTTAATGATTTCACGAAATTGAATTATAGATTCATTATTTGAGTTAGTGAGCTATCACGCCCAGTAACCTGTTTAACTAAGGCTGAGATAATAACACGACTTAACTTTGTTAGATTCAGGAAAGAGAAAGAGAGAGGGAAGAAGCATGCGAGATAGATTGTGCCAGTCACCTTGCAATTTATCTTCACTCAAAATACTGTAATTTTAAAAATACTAATTAACAACTATACTTTATAGGCAAAGAGGCAAAGTGTGTGCAGGGCTTTATATATTGATTTATATATGTATCAAAATGTGTTATGAATTACTTCATTTAAAAAAAACTAGCCCTCAAAAGAATAGTAAAAGGGTTTCCGACCTTAAGGGAATTTTAAAACTTAATTTGAATGCAATGACATATAGTAAATGTCAATCCAATAATGAATATATACGTATATGGGGCAGTAGATATGTATACTTTACTCGTAGGTAGCAGAAATAATTTGGGAATGCAAACAACAATAGATTTCATGAACAATGACAAAAAATACTGCTGAAAGTATGGTATGGTTCAAATGTGCGTATGTTATAATTCATAAAAGAATTCAATAACAATAGAGTATCACAACAATGGAGAGAGAGAGAGACAGAGAGAGAAACCTTAAGAAAAGAGACCTACACAGCTATTATTCACAATGGTGAAGTAACCCATTTACTTTAAAAACCTAGCTGAAGGGGGTTTCGAAATTCGTGCTTCATATTATGAGTATATTTGTGGTATAAAATGAATACAACTCCTATCATGTTGAAAGGTGGGTATGTGCGCAAGGGTTTATTTCTCCTTCACATGCAAAGACATTATATTTTGTCAATTGCTTGCAATCAACTGAAAAATAAAACACCTCAAATAATATGACCAGCAATTGGAGTGGGCGTAATTATCTTCAATGTGATCTAATATGGCATTCAAGGCAAAATCTCTCATTACATGTCTTATCATGAATCATTATAGATTTAGTTAATTTTGTTTGCTGATACCATTGGAGAAGATCACAATTTTACTGTAAAGCATAAAGAAGGAAATATTCAGCTGTTTTTTTTTCATTTAGAAATACCGAGATGGTCTATGATAAGTGCAGACTGTTGGGTCGATATAATAGTCGTCCGACATGTATGAAAGTAATTTGACTAAATTAACCATCCATATCAGAAATCAGACAACATATAAGCTTATTTATACGGCTACTACTACCCATTTCCATGATTAATTGACTGATACACTGGCATGATGCTGAGTTTCGTGCAATCTCACATATCAACTAAACTATAAATATAATTTTATAATTACTTGTCTAAAAAAGTGGAAAATAATCATTCAATTTCTGCATCACCGTTTAATTCACCTTGACTTTTAAAGAGAGACTGCATTTATTACCTGTAATTTCATTGCAAAATGCTGCCGACAGCAAATAAATAAAAACTTCCAGCAAAAGACAGAAGAGTTATAGCTTAAACGTTGGGATAATAAGGCTACAGCACTTTATCTCATAGGTTACTTTGAGATGTCGATATTTACAAGTGACATGTGAAAGAAATAAATTCTTGGGTGGGCCGAAGTGCAACAGGGCGGGTACCTTATTCGGTGAGCAATAATATCATTATATTTAGGGATATATAGTATAACGGTAAACATATCATTTTTGAAATTTCATGAATTCTTAGAAATTTCAGGTCTGAGCGCAGCACCAAAACATGCAACTTCAGACATATACAGTATTCCCTCTACATGTCTAGCAGTCATGTATTTTTAATATCGCGCTTTGTTCAATCCTTTGTTCAAGTTTTAAATTTTAAATAGCCTTCTTTTAACTTCAATGTGTAGGTGTTTGTGCACCTAAGCATTCATGGAAATTTTTATAGTGAATTCAAATTTCGTATCAGCAGTTTGCACATGTAGACATGCACTCACCAGTCAGTTACACAACCGTTGAGCCACAGAGATGGGCTCAAAGAGAAAAATTCAACACGAGCGATAAATGGATGTTTTCAAATATATAAGGGACGAGATTACATTTAGCTAATGATTTTGAAACATGATTAGATATGAGTGAGCCCGTCATTCAACGGATTTCTTTCTAATGCTAATCAGCTCCACTAAGAAATGACAATTGGTAGAAAACACTGGAAAATAATGAATGGGGGCTGGTCATTTGGGATCCGAATGAAACACATGGGCGACTATTTGTTACCATTCAAAATTAATTAAAATTATTCAAACAGAGCAAGTAAATATGACATATTAAATATTATACACAGAATGTAACTAAATGAAGACTAAAAAATGAGCATTTTAAGATAGTTTCCAGATAATAGATATTTACTACATTAAGTTGTAGCAAATTAACCATGAAATGCGGGAGGTAACTTATAGCAATTACGAAAATTCAAAAAATAATTTTTCGGAGTAAAAAATTAAGCATATTATTTCATTTTTTCGTCGTGTGCTTCTGTTGCGTTCAAAGAAAATGATCAAATAAGTTACCGTTACATAAATAAAAGAAAGTTTTGACTTTCAAACCTGAAAACCAAATAAACGCTCAGGTGCCAACTAACTACCCATGGGTGCTTATTCAGCATTTTCTGTTACACTACAGCAACAGACTCAATAAAAGTCAAAGAAATGCCGTCCTCTCACTATATTATGTACACTGTGAAAAATGTGCTTCTTTGAATAACAGTGAAATAAAATTGCAGATCAAATGCGAAACACAAACTACTAACGCTCTATAAGTGACACTGTAATTTCCCCAACTAAAACAGGAAATAAATGTAAATTTAAGTGAATGTCAGAATGTATTAAGGATGCCTTAGTAGCAAACAAAATATAAGTTTCTTATACTATCGTTCAAATTCACATCAAAGCCCTCTTGCTTAATGATTTCGGCTAGCTATACGAAACATTGAAAATAATTCAATTTATGGAAAAAATAATTTCATTTCAAAACAATCCTATCAGATTTGCCTTTAGCTGACGTAAAAGATTCATTCCAGTCGACGTTTTCTCTTAACAATACGATTATATAAATTGACAAAGTAAAAAAGTTGATCGATCATCTTATTTATCATGAAAAAAATATTCTTTTTTAAATTAAAAGTGTTTATTACATATTGTAAAAGTAATTTTTAGCCTTTTGAAGACCATTTTTTATCTGAGTATATAAAACACAAATCATATTCATATATTGAAAATAATTTCCTCACATTGTTGCACCTCGGTATGCCAATTTATAAGTTGCCACAAAAAAGGTTGGAGAAACCTCTTTAGCTACTAACGGCTGAAAAAAAATTCAATTCCATTTTAAAATTAAATCTAAATTACAGCTATAATTCATCGAATTTATTTTCAAAGCATAAATGTGAAAGAGATCATCTTTCGATTCATTTTCCTTATTTTGTTTGATATAAGATGTCTCTTAACTTAAATTTCAACACTGTGTGTCGTATATTTCAATCAGATTTTTTAAATTCTCAACTTTTCGCCTCTGATATGCATTCAAAGTTATTTTGAGTACGATAAAGTCGACGTTGACTTCCATTAAGCAATAAATTTAAACAAGAATCCATTAAAAGCAAGAGTATCGAGCCTATATCTTATAAGTTATGTAGTTTTGCAAATTTGCATGCTGGGTGTATTTTAAAGGTACGCATATATTACTGCATATTAAATCACGCTGCAAATAAAATATAAGCGCACGTTTTAAACACCCATTTTAAATTCAAAATGTGTAGCATGTATTGTTTGAAACCATTTCAATTTGATTTACATGCTCGGTAAGAACTAAAAAAATTCAACTTAAAAATTCTCTTAGAACCTACAATTTCAAGCAGTGAATCACAAATAGCGACGTATGATCTCAATGTTAAAACCCGCCAACGCACTACAACAAAAAAATTTTTTCGTCGTCTTGCCACAACTCAAATAAAATGAACATTTCAATATTTAATAACGAAAGTGTGCAAATTCTCAATGGTTTACAAAGAGATAAATCCCCACTGAAATGCAACAATAGTTAATAAATATATTATAATGAAATGTAATTCAGGGAAATATAATATCTCCTTTTTCTTCGTTCCCATCATTTTCATTTCTTTGAAGACTTTTTCATTTCAAATTTCGTTTGCAACGTCAATTAAGCTCAGCCTCATTTTGATAAGTTCAATTCATTCTTTCTTTGAAAATAATTATCAATTTCTCGACGTAACAGTACAATATCTCAATGCAATTGCATGCATAAGAAATATGAATATTTTTACCAACTAAAAGCACAACGCAAATTCACGATAATTATGAAACATCTATATTTAGAGGAAACTCTCAAAGCAAAATGCAAATGGTTAACATGCTTTTAGCATCAACAACGAATCTGAGAGTAGAAGAAATAAATTTTATTATTAGCCATGAAGTGCTTAGCAAACTTAAACTCAGATTTCATTTATAGTATGCCCTAATATTAAAAAAATTGTTTTACTAATGAGCTAGTATCTGAAACAGAAAATCAACCTTGAGCACAAACTGGATGCAATCAAGCCGAGACTAAGAATCAGTTTTGAGTTACACATGACTAACTATCATCATGCCAAATCAGTTAAAAAAGTCATTGAAATGTATACGAGCCTAAGTATCCAGATTACAGAGTTAAATACTTTTGGTCGACCTCGACAATTATGCTACTGACTCTTTAAAAAATTCCGATGCTTTAAAACTCCTAATACTCTCGGATATCACAAGATGACAAAGCCACTAAATGGCAAAGCCTTTCAGAGCGAGGGTGTAAAAAAGGTTAAGACCAGTGCCGGATTTACCACTAGGCAAAGTACGCTGAAGCCTAAGGCAGTGGTGGCGAACCTGTGACCCATGCACTGTGCAATTTTAAGTGACCCGAGCATGAATCATATCTAGTTTATCGTCTCCTAAACAACCGGCGTGAGAGCAAGTCGTCTGTACATAGACCCGACCCTGCCACAGGTGGGATAAGGGTGTTATGATGATGGTCTCTGTTTATTACTTTAATAAACTTTATTCATAATAGTTTATATTTATTCATATAACTAAATAGTGCTTGCACCTGACCCGCGGACATCTTTTTGTTTTTTTTTTCCTGTTATTGTGACCCGTCTTCAAAAAAGGTTCGCCACCACTGGCCTATGGCCTCAGCATTCAGCGGGCACCAAAACTTAAGAAAAGGGCCTCAAAATTGAAATAGCCTAGGGCCTCTCAATATCTAAATCCGGCACTGGTTAAGACATCCTTTTTATCTACGTTTAACAAAAATATTAAATGTGGATTATATGTCTATGAATTGCATTGTTACTAAAAAGGGAAACATTTTAAAATTTCGAAATACGTATCGGTTACTTTTTACACTTCAAATACCATAATCTTTCGATTTGGTGCTCGATCAGGGACTATGGTGCGGTACATTCATTGCAATCCACCATTGCTCAGTCCTCAATAGCAGACAGGTAGTCAATTTTAAATAAGTGGTCACTTCACCAAGCACGTGTACTACTGTAAAATAAATGACTGCAGTCATTGACGCATAACGAACAGTATACGTGTCTCATAAGGACAACATTTTCAAAACTAACAAGAGAGAATATATAAGCAAGCAATCATGCAGTATAGATTGGTAGAAAAACAGATACGATTCTTTTCCGATAGAAAACATCAAGGAATAATATGCATAAATTGTATAATAGGAGAGCAGATTGTTAACATTTAATAAGGTTTTTATTATTGTTTCATAGGAACAAAAATTAAAAGCCCATAAAATTAGTAAAACAAAGCCGGAATTTCAAAACCCTCGAGTAAAATCTACGTTTATATATTGAAAACTTTTTTAATTCTCCATAAATTCAATATTCATTTCAATGCATGCATGCATGACAATGAGTTTAGTTGTGTTGTTTAAAGACATTCATAATTCAGAAGCAGATAAGTTTCAATCATGTATTGTTTGTAGTCATTTTTTCTTATTTGGTGTAGCAATGTGTTGACTAACTTTAAAGATTTAACGTGGAACTCTTATTGTTCATCATTCACATTTCCAGTCAACTATACGAAAATGTTGATTGCAACGCAACCAACAGTAAAAGCACATTTAACGACTGAGAAACGTGCTAAGAATTTGTTTCTTTCTTACAGCACATAAATACATAGAAGTATTAAGAACAGCAACAAAAAAAATAAAATAAATAAATAGTGAGTCACATAGTATTTCACCACATTCAGGTTCTTTTCTCTGCCTTTCAACTTTGTTTTCTACGATAAAATGGCAGTTTTCAACTTTTACTCCCTGGTTACGTATTTCAAAATCTTTATCTCTGAATGGCACAACTCACTGACCTTCCTCTAAGCGCACCATAATATACCATTAAAAAGAAAAGCCAATCCCTGATGCAGAAGAAATTCGGCTCGACAGATTAGTGCCACCAGTCATAATTTCTACGCTTTACTAACCATCGTTCTTGGTCTTATATCTTACCTATAAATATAGTTAAAAGCTCAACTGCTCTATGATTCATAACATATGTATGGCGATTAAGCATCTGGGGAGGTTTTAAAAATCGGCTTTATATCAAAGTACGTCTTTATCTTCACTATTAAGTTTATATTCAGAGCAATAGGATGTTATTAATGTCCTATAGTACACCACATTTGTCAAAATGTCCGAAACTTCATATTGACAATCTGAGGTTTTGTCATACAGTCGAAGGCTTTATGAAAATAGAAAATACAAACTTCTGTACGTTCCGGCTGGTGCCTTGCACAAAATTCATGGACTGTCCTTCAAAATTATGCTTCCCGAATATGTTTTAAAAAAATCACCCCCGCTAACTATTGCAGCCTAATGTCCCACCTAAATTGCAACCCAAAAACAATTTCTTGTTTCCCAATTTGTTTAAAAATATCACCCCTGCTCTCTCCTTAGAGTGGCATTAACTTATCCGTCAAATTGTTGAAGGCTAATATAATTTCCTCAATATTACGAACTTCCTAGAGCAATACCTTCTCAAAGCTGCGCTAGTTGTCTTTAGCGCCTATTTCACTAGCGCTCAAGGAAAATTAATGGTTTATGTGAGCGTTAATATGTCATACCTGCCATTTGGGGTTATGCCAGTCACTCGTCACTGACCTGCATTCTCTCATTACATTCTTTCCCTGGTATTATTCTGTTCGATATACTCTAAATCTTACCCTCCCCCTATAATTATCACATACGTTATAATAAAAATGTGATCTACTACAAAACGGGATGGATTTGAGAGGTGCTAGTTATTGGTATTACAACAGAGGTGAGCAGGTCTCAACACACACACACACTGTTGCAAATGATATAGCGGACATGAAGGACGACTTCAGAGGGCTAATAAAGTTGCAGGGCCTTATATTAGCAGTAGAGGATAGTAGGTTGAAGGTTAGTGAAGAGAATGGCATTTCAGAGAATGAAGGGAAATGGTACAAATTCATTCATTTTCAGAATGGGATTGTACATGATCTGATCAATGGTCTAGATTAATGGAAAACTGCGTGGAAGAATAACAGAAGTCCTCATGAGAAGAGCGAAAACATGAACAAATGGACCAAACTAGAATCACAGTAGGATCGACATGATTATCAAAATAACATTGAAATTTCGATCCTGCTAAGCAACAAGCTGTACCTTGCAAAAACAATATTGAAATCATGGATGGTGCATCCATTAGTTTGGTCCTTCGAAGCAGAAACAGAAAAATGGAAAGGCAGAGATAGAAACGGAGAGGTTAGAAAGGCAAATTTGGAGAGAAGAGAGTAAGGGAATTTCGTAAATCATAAGTTAACAGTTGGACGGGGGGTATGACTACCTATGTAGATGTGGAAAGTTTCACTAGGACCACCAACAATTTAATAAAGAGTGAAATGCATAATATACTTATACCAAATTTGGCATATTTCATAGAAAGTATTGCGGGTTCAGGCGAAACGCCCCATATTTCCACGTTGTCATTGTGCCCCGCTTGTTCCTGTCGTACATCACAGGGTCGATGAAAAACCTCCACAATATAACTTAGCTGCTAGTCAGTAACTGCTGTAGGAGGGTGATTTTATGCTCGACTACCTAAAAATGTATGACAGGAATTTTAATGGGTTAGCAGTTTAATGTGGCACTTTTTTTATCTACTTAAAATATTTTAAGTATAAGAGTAATCATAAATGTTTGCATACTAGCGTATGGGTGAGAGATAAAACATCCAATTAGCAGTGTGTACAATCCTTTGAAACTTGTCACCCTTACAAGTACACAAACACCACAATAGCAAATGAAATTATTCAGTTTTACTTGTTAGTAATTTCGAACGCAATTTATGTTTATAGAGAAGATTCACCAATAAATCCAGAATACTTGTAAATTAGGTAATGACAGGAGTTACAAGCTTACAGTATTTGCAATCGAAAATGACTACAATGTAAATTTTCTGCAGTCGACAGGCAGCAAGGTTGGTCCTCACGTGCAGCTATGCAATGAAGTAATGTATAGCCATTCAACTGGCGAGTAAGATGACCGATCGCCATGGAATGTTGGAGACAGATCCTACATTTCTACATGCCACAGCCATAATGTGTAATAAATGTTTGCTGGATCGATATGCCTACTTTTTATCATAAGCTAGTTCTATGTCAGAAAAATTATGTTTTAGATGATATATGGTATAAATATTAGACCATTTAAACAATCTTACACAAACCTAAATCAGGTATACTCCAGGCATGTCTGATACGAAGTCCTCATCTCCAGCACTTTTCTCACCTCGCCACATACAGTATTATCATACTAGTAGGGTTAGGGCTCAAATTCTACAGGAAATACGAATACGGTCTATACATATTTTTCTCCAAATAAAACACTTATGCATCGCACATGAGTGATTAGGAACACTGGCTACTGCTAATACCTAAAAATCTTCGTAACAGCATAGGGCCTAGTGTCTGCAGATTCTGAATTAGAATTTCACGACGGATGGGGCTCTAGTGACCTTTGCTGTTGAAGAGCCCTAAACAACAACGAAATATAAAAGACGGAAAGCGCACTGCGGCAAAGAAGCCACCCGCCTCTGCCGGCATCGAGCCTAAAATAGTGAACTCACGAGGTGGACTGCATTTTAACTCTAGTCTACCGAAAATAGGTGATCTTGCTTTCACAAAAGATATCAGCAATGTGCCATCCTGGTAATTAACTGGAATTTGAGTGTTTATGATGTTGTGTTGATAGACATTCGGATAAAAAGCATGGAGTGTTTAATAAAATCTTCATCTGTCAATTTAGTAATGATGACAATGTTGACGCATTCTTTCGAATAATGCGACATTTTTTGCAGGTTTCCGGTTGGGTTACCATCATTTACTGCTTAGTTAGATATGAAAATGGAAAGAGATTCAGGATGACATCAGTAAATGGTCCTATTCACCTTGATGCAATATAATCAATGTTGCGCATTATGACGAGCATATTATGACCACCCTATCTTGTAAACAGATAGGGAGGTGTCCAATTTTAGTTATTTTACCTCCAATGATGCATATATGCACGGTGATCAAGAACTAGATGGCACTTGTATTTTGAATGTTATCAGGGTACAGTGGTACCTCGACATACGAGTGCCCTAATATACGAGTGTTTTGAGATACGAGCTGCCGAGTGAGCAATATTTTGCTTTGAAATACGAGCAAGATTTGAGATACGAGGAATTGCACACTACACCGCTGCACATGACCCCAACATGCACCCTGCATGTTGGGGTCATAAAGGTTCTCTACCTACCACCCAACACCACTCCTATCCTGCAAGCACATTTTTTGGCACTGCTTTGAGGTGACTGAGAACACAAACCTTACCCTTCAAGAGTTCTGGAAGGACCACTTTAACATCGTGATATGCCTAAGAATTATTGATCAGGCCTGGCTTAGTGTTACAATGAGGACGTTAACCTCTGCATGGAAGAAGCTGTGGCCTGAAGCTGTAGCTGAAAGGGCCTTCGAAGGATTGAAACCCAAAATGTCAGTGGTAGAGGAGATTGTTTCTCTGGGAAAATCCATGGGTGTGGAGGTGGATGAGATAGATGTGAACGAACTTGTCGAGGTACAGTCTCAGGAGCTGACAACTGAGGAGTTACATGATCTACATTCACAGCAGCATAGGGTGGTTCAACAAAAAATTAGTTTTGAAGAGGAGCCAGAGATGGAGGAAGTTGTTTCTACAAGAGATATAAAGGAGATCTTGGGAATGTGGGAGAAAGTTGTAGAGTTTGTGGATAGAAATCACCCCAAAAAGGTTGCAACAGGTTGTGCATCTGAGTTTTTCAACAAAACTTGCCTAACACATTTCTGCAATATCCTGAAAGGGAGGAACAAACAAACCTCCTTGGACAGTTTTTTTAGATGATCTGCAGGTGAAAATGAGCAAAGGTGAAGAAAAAAGTGAAGACCAGTGAAGAAAATTAAGCGCTTCTGTTAGAACTTCACTTTTCCTTTTATTATGTGTTTATAGAATATGTATTTGTTATTTATAAATACTGTAAATGTTTCTTCTTGTAAATTAAATACATTTTTCTTTTCAAAAACACTTAACAAAAACAACTGAGGTGGTTTTTTTGGGAGCTGAAACGGATTAATGGCATTTCAATTAATTTCAATGGGGAAAATTGCTTTGAGATGCGAGCAATTTGACATACGAGCAAGGTTATGGAACGAATTAAACTCGTATGTCGAGGTATCACTGTATGTGGAAACAGCTTCAAGGAAGCTGCGCTCAGACATATTGAGGAGGAAAGCGACAAAATCCTACAACGTTGGCAGAGTAAATATGATGAGTAGATTGCCAACCTATATCCGGTTGCAGATTTGAAAATTTTCATTAGTAGATTCAATTTTGCCTTCGGTTAAAAATCATGATTTTGTTTGTTAATTAGTGAGTCAACAATTATCAACTCTAAATACAATACAAAATTCGAAGGTGTGCTATTTAATACAGTTCCACGGGCAGGCGTGAACTGCTACTTGGCGCTCCGCAGGCGGCAGATAGGGGAGTCCTCGCCGCACATGGGGGAGGGGGCTGACTGCCGCAGCGGCCAGCCCTTCCATGGGTGGGAAGGGTAGCAGCGAAATAAAATAGCTACTGGACAATCTCTAGGGATGATACCCCGAATTAAAAACCCAAAAATGAAACAATTTCAATAGAAGAACGGGGTTATTGACGCCTATAGATCCTGTGGGTTATAGACGCCTGGCTGGAGTGCCCCCAGTCAGAGCAATCCCACTAAGAATAGGAGCAAATCTTAGATTAGGAGCATGGAATGTGGGGACCCTTCCAGCAAAGACAGAATTCCAAAACGTAGGAGGATTAGTGTAGCTTTCTTGCAGGAAGCAAGGTGGAAGAAGGATTAGTCACGGGCCCTTGGTTAGGGATACAAGCTTATAAGTTCAAGTAGTGATGTGGGACGAAACGAGGTAGGTATAGTATTGAATAGTGAGTTGCCTAGAGAAAAGAATAAATAGCAAGCTAATGTTAGTTACAGTAGTTTAGTGGGGAGCAGTGCTCCACCTCATCAGTAAGCCACTCAAGCTGATCTTGATGAACCCACAAATGTGGGTTTCTGGTGGAACTTTTATGACTTGGGGCACTCACTAGATTTTCAGGTAAGGCAGTGAAAAGGAAATGAGCGCTTAGTAATTGGTGAGGACTTCAATGGTCATGTAGGCAAAATAGTCGTGGATGTGAGGAGGATCATGTGGGATGGGAATATGGAACAGCCTGTATAGAAGGGCAGCCAATTATTGAGGCAGGATGAGCCATGTCCTTGCTTTGTCAAATATGTGGTTCAGGAAGAGGGACAAATAGATTTCTTTATGGTCAGAAAGCAACATACAGCAGAGGTTCGTGATTGCTGGGCACTCCCCAGCAAACATTTTCACAAGGGATGTGACCATAGGTTACCTATGTTAGAAATACTAGTGAAAGCGGCAGGCAAGGCACATTCATGGTAAGAGAGCGGATATTAGAGGATCGATAGATAAGGGAGAGCTAAAGATGAACACGAGAAGACAGAGTATTTATCTGCCAGTTGAGAAGGACAGGAAACTAATGGGGAAAAAGGTGCAAGAGGTAAAGTACTTAGGATCAACGTTCCAAATCAATGGGGAGATACTCTGATGTGACCCATAGAATCAATGGGGATGGTTGAAGTGGAGGCAGGCAAGTGGAGTCCTCTGTGATAAGAGGGTCCCAATCAAGTTGAAAGTGAAATTATACAGGGTATCAGAGTGTTGGGCAGTAAGGAAGAGTCACGTCAATAGAATGCAATTAGTTGAGATGTGAATGCTGTGTGGGAATCAAAAGCTGATATTTAGGAATGAGTATATTTGAGGTAGCCTTGGGTTGGGGGACATCACGGAAAAATTGAGGGAAAGCAGATTGAGGTGGTATGGACATGTAATGAGAAGAAGGGAGGAGGAGCTCGTTAGGTACATTATGGAATTGCAGGTGGTTGGAAACACCCGGGGCAGGGGGAAGCCAAAGCAGACGTGGGGGCAAGTTTCGTAAGTATATGGTAGTGCGTGGACTGGAAGGTGACCTGGTGGGAGATAGGCTGGAGTGGAGGGCTAGAACCCGCAGACCCGACCCTGCCACAGGCGGGATAAGATGATGATGATGCTATTTAATAAAGTTCCACAAAAATCAGAAAACTGGCATCAAAAAATACTAGATAGGCTATACTGAGATTGAAAGTTTGAGTAGAATGCACCAAAAGCCTTTTTTAAACTCGAAACATAAAAAAGCCATAAACGTGGCTCATATAAAAAGTCACACAACAAGGATCCTGCAGTTATTTTAGAAATCAATGCAAGTAAGCTATTTCAACTCGCCAGAACACTTCCAAAACAAATTTTAATGTCTTGAATGCGGTTACACCAGCTTTTAACTATGTCGACTAATGACGATGGCAGTATCTAGTGCATCAAGATGCCTGCAACATGCACCATGTTGGTGCTAATATAGCATATACCATTCTTGTATATTTTAGACATACACATAATGCTTTGGAGTTAAGTCAAAAAACTTGCACCGTGGCATTCAAGATTCAAATTCTTATCGTATTCTCCATTAGCCAACTTCATGAAAACATATAATGAATAGGTTTTACACATTGCGGAAAATGAAAGTGAACCTCTGATAGCTTCAGAAATGCAATGCAAAAATATAAAAATCAAGGGGGGAAATGTTCGTTAATGCAAACTGAAATCGGGTTAAACTAAAGGGTTTTATTTGTGCTTGCTCTTTCCAACTGTATTTACTCAACCACAGGTAGAAGACAGAGTATCTGCCCAGACAGTTTGGACTTGTTACAAGAAGGAAATGAGGTGTTAGATCCCTTACACTTGGTTAACAGCAATGCAGAAGTTCTAGGCACAGTAGCAGAATGTGAAGAATGTAGCACGTCAAAATATACCAAGTTTGGGGCGAACAGGGCTTCAGTAAACGACAAAAGAAAGTGGAAATCAGAAATCCTAGGTCAGAAATTTCCATAGGCAAAATAAGACCATGATAATGCTGATGAGATGGCAGTAATGCCCATGTAATCTTAGATATGTAGCCATTTGTGGTTAAAAAACGGCCCATCTGCGATCGAAATATGGCAAAATAATGGGTGTTGAATGAATACTATTTTATCTCATGTTTAGCAATATACTTCTTAAAGTGTAATCGTACAGTAAAATTACATAAATATTTAGTATCGATTGTAACACTGCATTTTGTTACCCTAACAAAAAAAAAAACAGATCCAAACTTGGGATGGCGGATTTCTTTAAGACACATTTCATACTAAAATATTGTCATAAATTTTACTCCAACTCTCATATAAACACCGTAGTTACGCTAAGTTGTATAATGTGAAAGCACATAACCTTTAAATATGATTTATGAAGTGCTTTAAAGCAGCTATATGGCGAGTATTGATTTCAAACTATTGACCAAACATCGTCAATGGATGCCACATCGGCAATAGGATGAACTGACTGAGGACAAAAGAGATTGTGTCATGAAAACCAGTCAATCAACATCTACGAAGATGATCTCAATGATGAAAGTAAAAGCATTTATTGCTCGTTTTTAATTGCACATTAAAGTAACTCAGATTTTCTTAAAATACTGCTACAATTCATTGGCAACTTCACCCAAGAGCAATGACAAAACGAGAAGTATGACAACTGATTTCCTTATACCTAACATCAAACAACGTTATAAATAAGACACGCCGAAATATCACTCTACTGCATTATTGTTTAAAGTTATTTGTATTGTTGTTAGACGCTATTTATTTCTGTCTCTGACTCAAATCAAACTTAAAATAAGGGGGCATTCACGAAGAAAAATACACAATGGGCATCAAAAAACAGATGGGAAAGGTCGCAATTATAGACTACTTCTCATTTATGTGAGCAGTGGGCCTACAATTAACAGTGTTGTTAACAAATTGAGGCAAAAAACAGGGTGGGATGCTTGGCACTGAAGTAATGACAATACGTTTGGAGAAGTAGTTTTTATTCTCATTTGAAAAACAATGTCCTTAATATGATATGATATATTACATATATTAAATATCTAATGCACATGGAGTGATTGAAATGTGGTGTACCTTTTAAAATGTGTGCAATTTAGTGAGAACATGTTTTCATGTTATTGAAGGCACGCCTTACGATTCCTGGAAGTGCTTAGCGTGAGCTCAGTGATTGAAGGAAAGTAAAGGTCTATTATATTATATGCCAGTGAACGGTAAAATAGTTAAATATGATCAACAAAGTTGGACAGTGATTCATATTCCTTCCTATTTACAAAATCCTAATGCTGCTGCTGTGCCATATATAGAAAATGAATATTCATATCTAACCATGCATACAGCGCCTAATGTCACACTAAAATTGACGCGTGCAAATGACATAATTTGACAAGGTAATACTAAAGTCTAAATAACATCCACCACAAACTCTTTCCTTAATATAAAGCTCCTAATCCGAAACAAATACACCTTGAAGATTCCTTTTTACCACTGCTTATTTAGACAATCACATAAGATTGACTTTCAAAGTCACAATGGATTGGCTGTCGACATAAAGGCATGCAGTTCTGGATCTTATTTTCAAAATCCAAAAAAATGATCTTAAAAATCGATAATTATTGGAAACTAAAAATGTTTACGCCACGTATATTCAACACATATTTCTCTATTCTGCTCACAATTTGTTGTGAAGCGTTCACCTCTACGTCAACAGTAAGTGTTTTTAAGAGCTACTAAGAAGTATATGAAGTTAATAGAACTGGTTGGAAGTTAGAAGGAATGGTTAATAGTTTGCTGAAATTAACCTTTATTATTATCTAGTTAATCCTCGATGCTGAATAACTAGTTTATTTCCAACCAAAGAGTTATAATTAAAATTTGTTATTATTTATTCAAGAGAATAACAGCAATATACTAAAGGATACTTTAACTAATAGAATCCTTCTCGATGTAATCGTCTGTACATGTGCATAATGTGTGCTTAAGTCAACGGTAGAAAACGAAAATGAAAATTAAATGCCAATGTGTTATCATCAGCCAATTCCCTAATAGAGAATGAACAACATTTTATTTTGAATTGTAGAGACGTGCCTAGGTGTGATAGTGTCATTTCCTAAGCATTTGAAATTCTGAAAAAAATAGTGCATTATCTATAATAAAAACGGGCCGTAAATACACTTAAATTGAAACGTAAAAAATGTAAAATCGATTTTCAATCAAATTTAACTATCACAGTTGAGAAATTCAAATATACGACTTTCTTCCATTAATGCGCGTTGAAATAAACACTCTTACTTAAGTAGACGACATAACTTCATCACAAACAGTAATAATATATTCTAAACATTAACTAAACACAGAAATTGTAAACCTCAGCCACATATTAGAAGGTCATGTACAATTAAAAAAGGGTCGTAATGAGGACGAATCACACTAAACTTTTAAATATCGACATTACTGTCAGGATATGCCAAAAATTATTTCAACTTTTCTGAAATAACTTTAAAAATAGTAGTAGAGTTAGTGATGCGACTCTAAAAATTTCATGAAATGCAATTAATAATTGGAAGTAATATTTCACAGGAGATATCCATTACTATTTCAAACTAGATTTATTATAAAGTAATTTAAAATCATTTCGAATGGCGCCATTGGCAGTATACAATCATAAATTCACAGATGTTAAATCTTCAAATGATGAAATATGTGTTCAGTTACTCAAATTTGACTCTGAAATAAATCCACTTTGCGAGATTCAAGTACTACACTTTAATAGTTTTGTCCTAAATTCTTGTGACTACTAAAAACGACAGCTTATATCAGCGACATTTTAAAGAATCACTTCCGAAATCTTGACGTAAGGCCTCGACCAAACATCGTAGAAAATTTTCAATAAAATTATTAAAGCTATCATTCAGTCCTCTTGGTAATTACTATGAAGTCTTAAAGACACTATTATAGGGCAAGAGCCTGACTCTTGTTGCATTGTAGTTATTGTGCAAGAGGTCAGACACCATGCAATATTATAACCAACAAATCATTAATTTACCTGCCAAAAATTTCTATTTTGGTTGTGTAATGCGGTGTTGGAACAGTGGGGTAGGCCGGCATCCCCCCACAGACAATTCAGCCAATATTTCCTGCGGGCTCCAGACGCCCGGCTGGGGTGCCCCCAGTCAGAGCATGTTCATTGGACCCGCAGACCCGACCCTGACACAGGTGGGATCAAGGTTACTATAGATAAGGTTGGCCATTCAGAGCGTTAGCCAATCAAATTTATTTATGCCTCTGACGTCACCGCGGGAGCACTCGCTGGTAATATACCATAGAGAGAGCATACAAATTATTAAAATTTACACATTTAAGACAAGAAACAGCATTTTATCACCAATAAAACCGAATCAGTACACAAATAAACATAAACGGAGTCCTGTGTGGTAGGAAGGTTTCAATCAAGTTGTAAGGGAAGTTTTACTGGGCAGTAGTTAGACCAGCTATGCTATACTGTATGGATCAGAGAGTGTTTGGCAGTGAAGAAGAACGATGTCAATAGAATGCAAGTACCCGAGTTGTGAATGGTGCAGTACATGAGTGGGGTGTGGCGTGCTGACAGAGTCCATAACGAGTACGTTAGAGGCAGCTTGGGGGTGGGAGACATTGCAGAGAAGATGAGAGAAAAGAGATTGAGGTGGTATGGGCATGTGATGAGAAGGGGGAGGAGGAGCTCACAAGGTGTATTCTGAGGCAGCGGGTAGTGGGTGGCATCAGGAGTAGGGGAGACCCAAGCGGACGTGGGAGCAGGTTGTCCAGAGGGACATGATTGCGTGCGAGGTGGATGAGAGCCTGGTTGGGGATAGACAAGAGTTGAGGATTAGAACCCGCAGACCCGACCCTGCTGTAGGCGGGATAAGGGTGTGACGGTGATGATGATATTAGAGGTAACCTAGGGGTGGGGGACATCGCTAAAAAAGGAGAATAGGTTGAGGTGTTATGGACACATAATGAGAAGACGGGAGGAGGAAGAGTAGCTCATTAGATCCATTGCAGGAATGCAGGTGGTCAGAAGCACCTGGGGCAAGGGGAGACTGAAGTAGACGTGGGAGCACGTCATGCGTAGGGATGTGGTGGTGTGTGGGGTGGGCGAGGACCTGATGGGGAATAGACGGCAGGGGAGGGCTAGAACCCTTGGGTGGGATAAGGGTGTGATGACGACGACATAAAGACACTATTATACTTTGCATACTCAAAAAGAAACATAGTTGGGTCAAGAAGAAATTTGAGTAGCACTTGAAAAGGAAGTTAAAGGAAAGAAACTTATAACGAAATGTGTAAGAAAAAGTTAATGGCAACATGCAACACAAGGTCATATCTAACAACCCACACCCAAGCCCAATCGCAGTTGAAAACTTGATTGAGTGAAGAGGACTACAGTAATTCATTGCTTGAGCCCACAATGGCTCTGTAAGCTTAAAAAAGACGATTAGAGATGAAGAAACTTTTCACTTAAAAGTTCTCCTTATCCTAACTCCTGTCAATGTTGTCAGCGTTTCTACATCTTTTCATCTATCAACTAAAAGGAAAAGTCATACAGTGGACAGAAAGAGTCAGAGATGGCATTTACCCCATTTTTCAATAAATGCAATCTGCATAGGACTTTCTTAAGACGGTTAAAAGCATTAGAAAACTTAGTCGTCATACCTTTTCATTCAATGATACCTGGTTGCCATGCCACCTTAAGATAATAGTCACTGCGGCGTTTCCTGGAAACGCTAACGTGGGAAGTCCTTAAGCAGTTATGAAATAGACATCTACAATATCACTTAATATTTCACTGATGGTTTTGACATTTTTATATCATGTCAGCAACATCTGAATAGCAGACTTACGATCTAATGACAACTTTTAACGGATCCTATAAGGGGAAAAATGGATGTGTTTAACTAGTGGCATTGCTAACCAGATATGAATCTTTTCTGTGATTCACTGATCAAGTCAAACAAAAAGGTTTCGAAATCTGTCAACACTTGAAAGGATTAAAAGAAATTTACAACATTAGTGATGATATTTCAAACAGCTTTCTTAACTAGTTACTTCACAGGTCACGGTGGCGCAGGAGGTAGCGTGTTCGATTACTCACTGGTTCCAGGTTCGTTACTGGATCGAGGTCCCGAGTTTCCGTCGTATTGGTGGAGTGCCCCAACGAACAGTGGGCTCACGATAAATAAACATAGGAGTTGTAGGTTTTGGTCGTTTACCGGCTGTATCAATATACCTCCCAACAATTCGCTCATGTGTCCATCTACAGGGACAAAGATGGGTTCCCGACCCTGTCATAAGCAGGAAAGAGGTTAGTAGTTGTTTATTAATTTGCTACTTTCTTGCCGTGCTCAGATGTCCCCGGTCTGTGTGATTTTTTCGAAATTGCAGCCATCTTGGGAGGAAAACTATCTCGTATACGTGAGCTCACCCATCCCAGATAAGGTCAAACCTGAAGATTGTGAACTCATGAGTAAATAGTACGCTAACATTGGAACAATTCTGGTTGGGTGCATGGGCGGATCCCAGGGGGAGCAATACAGCAATTACTTCCCCCTCAATGCGGCGCATATTTCAACGGATGCATGATTCAACTTTGCAACTAATGAGGCATTTTTGCATTGCTAGCCTCATTTCTATACTGCCAGTACAACAGTTGCAGTCCAATCTGCAGTTGGCTAAACCACTGAAGAAAGGGCATTGTTTAATGGGTAGTAGAGGACCTATTGTAATTGCTAGCTAGATTTATACTAAGGGATTCTGAATATCTAAAAATATTTGGGGCGTACTTTTTTTGAAGTGCTCCTCTGTTGATCCGCCACTGGTTGGCTGTCTTATTACATCTACTCTACTGTATAATGCTTCCAATAAAAGAGATCAAATAACATGAACACAGCTTTCCTCCAATGTGAGCAATTTTGGACATCATCTGCCTAAATATTAACTTCTCAGTCAGCAACTGTGCAATCATTACTTACATTGCTCAAATAAAAAGTGACCTCGAAATAAATTTCTAACATGACTTTGAGAACATTTAAGACTTGTACGTCTTGCAAAATAATAAAATTACATTCTCTATTTCAATTGCGTAATTTCCTGTGGAGAACCATTAATGTTCAACTTTATTTAAGTGATTCCCTAAAAATAAATCATATCAAGTGACAAAATTAGGAATCGCCTTAAACAACTCAGTTCCATCTGGTCATTTTAATCCATAAGGTCATAATGTTAGAGAAATCCAATAACAGACCATTAATATTATGCTGTCAAGAGAAACAGTTTGGAAAGATTTTGAAGCAACCTTAAGATGATAAGAACTGGATGTGAACTAATATATCCTGTTATCATAACTACATACTGTAGCTTCAATATTTGTTTCTTAGAGCTTATTTTCATTATTAGTAGCAAGAGCATTTCTCTCGCACTACAACCAAACAACCATGGATCCCATTTTTTTCCCCAAAGGCAAAATCCACAGTTACTGATAACATTTGGCTATACTGTTTCCTGTGATTCACTGTTCAATCAAGGCAACAGTGATGCCAACTCATAGTGTGCTCCGACAATTGCGGAATTGATGGATGGATCTAATTTGGGTTTCGGTATATTAAAGCACTGACAGCTTGTGCTTAAAAATGGCGTGCAACGGATATGAAGAGAGTATAATTTCATACAACCAATCCATACTTCTTTTTCTGCCATCCTTCTGCTACTACTAATTTATAAAACCCTCAGACGACTGAGGAACTAAAAAAATATAAATGTTTAAATCTAAACGATAATATCATCATAATACAGAAACAGCTCTATGAATGCAGTTCATCAAAAGTAGAAACTCAGTTTGTAGCTTAGTTATCCCTAAGGAATCGCATTTACTATTCTTTTTATAGTGAATAAACTGTAGAAATGACAACATATATAACATAAAAAATATACTGCCAAACAATAAAGTAACGAGTATTTGTCGTTATCAGTTCATCGTTTAAAGTCCAAGCAAAAATTAGAATTGCTACACAATAGCGAAAGATTATACTGTACTTATTTTATCACAAGCAAAGCAACGTCGAACCCTTTTTCCACTTATGGCAGGGTCGGGTACCCATCTTGTCCCTCTGAATGGTCCATCTTGTCCCTCTAAACACAAGAGTGATATATTGGACAGCTTTTCCACAGTCGGTTGCCGACCAAAGCTGCAACCCCTATGCTTATTTATCGTTGGTTTACTGTTCGTTGGGGAATTCCATCGATGCCAGGGGCGAGCTTATACACCCGGAAATTTTGCCTCATCTGCCCGTTGCATAGCAGAGACGGTTCTTTTACTTGCTACTGACATTGTACACCATACGAGACCTCCGTTTGATTTCTCATCCGAAGGAAAAGGCGCACTCGGGGCCTCTCACCCGAAAGAACCAACCAATCTCGGTCCAGTACTGAACCTAGAACCACTAACGCATCTACCGAGCGTGCTACCCACTGTGTCACCAAGGCGGGTACTTACTATCACTAGCATCAATATAAAATTAAAATAGGACGAAACCAAAGGGGTAAGAGTCGGGATGAAATATAGTATTTAGATAAGAGGGGTGCATCTAGAACTCTTTCCTTCGCAAGAATTCATTAAAAACTCCCTTCATGAACAAATCTACTTGCTCGAAACAACTTGTAATCTCAACAATTTCCTACCATTTACATTTTATGAGCTGACATCCGTTTTGGGTCACGATGGTATATTGTAAGAACTGGGATATCATGGAAAGTGTTGGAAAGTGGGGATAGCAGCACTGTTGTACAGCAAAACATGAAAGTTGCGTGCGTTCTTAGTGTCATATGCTATGGAACCAGTGGATCTTCGAGTACTTTTGGGACTTGTACTCGAAAGCAGACATTACATTGACCATTATTTTATGCTCTCCTGAGAGGATCCCACGTTTCATGGATTGAAAAATTGTACTTCAGTGACATAAACCGAAAATGTCAGTTATCATGATGACAAACCATTTGTCTAGGGTCTAGACGATGTAATTCTGAATACAGTGTAATAAACATTAGCGTTAAATATTTGCCAAATTTATGAGCAACATGCGTAGATCTCGGATAGGTGATGAAAATATAATAACATAGAGCCTACTGTTCATCTACGGAGTCAGAAATAGCGTATTGATGCCTGGACACACCTTGAAGTAAACTGAAAACCTGGTTATAGACTTCCACTCTCATAAGGACTTTTTATAATGAATTGTAATAAAGCATTTTACATAATTTTCCGTAACTGGAATTCCTAAATTCAGGAAGTAATAGTTCGAGGTATGCTTTTTGGTATACTTTAAATGGCAGATACCGTGAGATTATGTTCAAAACACTACTATCCACTAAGTCTTTGTTAAGTCCTTTAGTGAAGGGTTGGCCACAGTAATGCAATATCCAACTGTAAATTATGCTACTTGCACTCAATATCTTAACAATTTTCCACACCAAGTGGATCTATCAATAAACTCCAAAAGCAATCGTTTGCTGGCTGAAAAATCTGTATGTAATTCATTTTATAAGCAGAAGTTACTTCCCTATTACCAACTGCTGACGAAGAGCTCCCAATTCATTCATTAATACTCAGGTTTATATTACAACAACCATGAATTCAATTTATAGCCAAACGTTAAAATTGCTGGGACATTAACGCGTTGAAAATCAACCGACTTTTAAATATTTAGCAAACAGACTTGTAGGTCCGAGAGAAGTCAAAATGATATCACTAAAATTCTGACCAACTGGATTCAACTAAGCCTAAAGAATATCGTTTTTATAACTGTGTTTGTCGGTAATTAATAATGAAAAAAATTTGTCTGAAATCTTTAAGAATTAATTATCTGTTTGCGCAGCGCTTGACGAACTGCCATTATATATCCCACAGCATAGCAACACTTGGTTTGTTGTGTGAAGATCATAATCAATTTTTAATGTGTGCATTTGTTTGCAGTTTATCATTAATATCATTATTATTTTACAGCTATGTGTGCAACACGGAACCGTCGTTAAATAAATAAAAATTAACCGAAATCTGTTGTCATGCAGACAAAAAGAGTCACAAAATTAGGAATTATCAATCTTCAGTACATTATTTATATAGTATATGCATGTATAAATATTTAATGATTAATATCCGTCATTATTTCTTAGAAATTATAATAAATATGTATATATAGTAGACTTGTAAAAAAAAACTGTCCCAAAAATTATTCATATCATGTTGGCTTTGGATCTATTTATCAATATACATCTTGCTAATTAATCAGATAGGTCCTATACATGTTTTCATGTAGATAACTCTACTTCTCAGCATGTATATTATTAGAAAATAATCAAAATTTAAAATAAGATATTAAACTTCAATTTCGTCTAGCGAATTTTACTAATTTACAAGTAAAATAAGTCTAAATAATCGCAGGAGACTCTGCCTCTGAAATCAAATTTTAAGCAGTTGTTTGTCTTACTACAGTCCCCCTGATAATGTAGTACTGTACGTATGGTGATGATTTGAATCGTTATATAGACTTCGGGCAAATAAAATGGGTGACCACATGAGTTTTCTATCTAAATCGCATTTCCAAAATCTCCAAAAGTTTAAGAGTAATATTGTGAGCAAGAAAATTTAACTTCAAATAAGCATTCACTTCGTTTATTACACATTTCTTCTAAACACAATCAAATGTAGATTAATACTTTTCAAATTTGTGGATTCCAAATTATTAGTATTTCAAAGAGAAATAGGATAACCAACAACAAATACAATCAGATTTAAACTATAACCTACCTTGACACAAAACGAAGACCAACAGTATAAACACGGTCAATCTTTCATGTAAACTCCTTCGGAAATTGTCACAAATGATGAATATGCCCGATAACGACATGATCCGAAATTAAAAGCACAGTGAAACAACTCTGACTTTCTAAGTTATGAGTTTAAAAAAACGATAACGGAAAAAACAACAGCGTACAACTGAGATATAATTTTGTTCCACTGATGACTATTGATACAATCTCAGTGTATTGCTGCTGTAAAGCTGTTAATTTGTAAAAGAAGAGGGTGACAATCACTCGATGTCAAACGCACAAAAATATCAAGTGTGAGAAAGCAGCCACTGAACGAAAGCGCACACCTCTCTATGTGAGAAAGCACTTTGATATACGAAACATCTGATCTCGTCAGTGGTTCAACTCGAATTGAGCTCTTTCTTCTACGTCCTGTTCAACTAAAAGCCACAATCATCGATTAACCCGACATCTAGAATGTTACCCAACATTTTCACAACTCACTGTACACAAAGCAAGTCCTCGGGTTCATTGGGAGAGAAAAAAAGCAAACTTTTTATTGATTTTTTTCTGGAATAGTTAGCTTATATAGAGGATGGCGCAATTGCTAACAACCATGATAGTATGATACCAATATTCATCATTTGAATGAAGTGACAATAGGGAAAAAAATGAAGAAGTGAATGGAGTATATAGTTCGAAATAGGACTACAGTACCGACATGATAATGAAGCACCAAAACTATTGTGGGATATCTTATTATGATGAATATAATGAGATAGAAAGCTCCGAGTGAAATATGAAGTGTCTAAAAAAGTCGCAAGACTCGAAGGCAAAGAAAACAATAGCAATTTTAAGTAACATTCTTGAATGCCTTTAAAATTTATTAATCGACACCGAACTCGAACTAAACAAATAAATTCGCCAATGAAAAGTAATATCATTATACTAAAATATACTGTATTGTGCCTCTTTTAAAGCCAAATACTTTTGGGTTTCTTAATAAATACAGCAAAGTAAAATTCGCTGTGAAGCATGAACATTTAATTCACTGTTGCAGTTTATATCCTGTTTCCAGTTACTGTATTTTGATCTTAAGATATAAAAGACATGCATGTAAAATTATAAAGAAGCCATATGCAAATGCAATAATGTGACGTTTAATTGATATTAAGCGCACTTAAACATTTTTATATAACTTTTAAGTGTATATTAAAATAATTATGAGGAAAACAAAAGAGGTATAACATTTATCAAGCTGGTGTTAGTTTGATTGAAATATTTTTTGCTCGCTGCATTTAATCATGTGGCTGGAACGGAATAGTGGTGCAAAAACAGAGACGGAAGGTAAAAAATTGCAGTAGTCAAACAAAAAAAAGTGTAACGTAAAACTACGCACTCGCATTATAATATAACTACATCAAAAACAATTTTAAATATTGTTTTAGCACGTTCTTTCAAAACACTGATACTCTTTCGTCGTGTACTCTTGATTTCGTCTAAGATTCAATTAGCTTCCGTCTTCAATCCTTCCACCACACACACAGACTACTCAGTTTACCAATCAGTGTGAGTTTCCTCTGCCTAACACTGCATCCATTATACTAATAGCCATTCTGCTTGTCCTCTTAATAGGATTGCACATAGAGGACCTAAATATTCACTGAGGAATAAATTACTGGGACAGAAATGGACAGCAATAGTTAGATAGAAAGAGAGAGTAGGTAGACATGCACCCCTTAAGATGCCACATATGAGTGTAGGGAACGGTATTTCATAGAAATGTATAAAATTTTCATTTTAGACAATTTTGGATTAGTTTATCTGTCATCCCAAAAATGATAGCAAGATCTAACCCAAACAGTTTAATTCTTTACTCTTCCAAACATAAATTGCGTCTTTACACAATTGCCACACTGCTATATCGCCTGCCAATCCCCAGGTCGGATTTGATGCTTTCAACCTTTGTTATATTTAAATTTTCAATCTAATAAAAGTCATTTTTCCGTACTCGTCATCAGATAACGCAGAATATTTATATTTCCCTCCTTGCAATTTCCCCTCACAGTGCTCTTGACTTACTTATAATGGTGGACATTAATGCAGAGCGTCAAAGCGACTCGTGAGAAATAGTAGTAAAGGGTTTGTTGTCTGTCGAGAGTATAGTAGGGGACAGGAAACTGGTAGTACTCTAGCAGTTAACTTGAATAAATGAAACAAATTGAGAGGGTGAGCAAAAGGGAGACGTCCAATGTGAGGACAGACAGTGAAAACAGGGTGCGCGATTCAAATGAGTGGACCAGCTGATACAGCTGATGGAGGGAGAAACCTAACAGCACTACAATTGAATGAATTATGTGCAGATAGGCTTGTCTCAATGAAATGAATATCTGTAAAAAGGGAGTGAAATTGTTGTACTATCAAATCGACAGCCAGGCACGTCAACATCTGCCCCAAAATGCTGCTCATAGTCTACGCCGTCAACAACACCCTATTATTACGCCCTCTTTCTATATATTCTCCTGCATTTTTAAAATACATATTGAGCAGAGAAGAAACTAGCCACACTTATGTAAAGTGGGTTTTGTAGTATGTTACACTAACGGGTTGGGGAATAAGCCAAGCAGCCATAACAGGATGAACCCTTAGGAGGCTGCCGGCGGGAGATGAGGAGGTAGGTGTAAAGGATATAGGAGAGGGTAAATTTGCAGCACTCAACATTCTTTACTAATCACCCACATGTTGGTACTAACGTGGGCTTGCATTGCTTAACTTCAGTGATCTCACGAGAACTGGTGTGTCCAACCGGGCCGTAACGAGGGCGTGGCGAAGAAGGCGGCCGCCACGGGCCCAACTGGGTTTGGGTCGCAAAATGTTTAAGTTTTTTGTCATTATTGGGTTCCGGGGAAGCGAAAGTTAGACACTTGCCACAAGCGCTTAATACCCCTGTTAGGGCACTGGTGTCCAATGCAACATGGCTGCACAGTAGGATAGTAATATTTGACAGACATTTGCATTAATTCAAATATTGATTCATAAAAATATTAAAAATTCATGGGCTCTATTCTCGGGGATTTGCAAATTTTTAAAATTGCTTTACAACATTAAATAAAGGTTACTCGATATCAATCAATTCCTTCAAGAAATGGTGAATGCCACTTCGCCATAGAAATATTAAACATCCCCAAGGCAATTTACGTTACCTCTCATAGATATTAAAAAAATTAAGAGTTAATTTGGTACTTTAAAATGGGCTGTATGCTGTTTATATAGTTTCACATTAAAGCAAAAGCATTCAACAAATCACTTACGGATTTTTTTACAAACCACTCTGCTCATGTCAGTCATGGTCTACAGAGACCTTTTAGTACCTGCCTCTTAATACCTTCATAAGTGTTCAATACAGTTCAAAACATTAAAATAACATAAACCCTATATAAAACTTCATGTGTCTGTTAAGAAGGAAATTCATTATCATAATCAACATCACCATAAATTATTTAACCATTTTGATACACAAAAGACCAACATACTGTATAAAACAAGGGAACCTAAAATTCGCATATTAACAACTTCTCACCACAATGCCGGTAACCTTGACACAAAATTTCGATGACTAAACAGGTGATGTTTTAGTTTACCTTTTAAATTGGGACAGCCTGCGCTATAAAAAAGAATGCAGTAGAAATCCTAAAAGTAAATTATTCATCTATTTGGTTAATTTCTAAGTCATGACACATACATAAATTAAAGATTTGGTATTAATTAGTGCTAAGAAATACTCTGTACCTAAAATGATGACGGCTGTACATGTACGTGGAATAATAATAACACCAATTGTCAGTAGACTTGCGATCTCTTGTTTAAGTGTTGACCTATCTCGATAAATTAGAGCTTCATTTGATAGCTCTTGCTGTTCGGTGCTCCGTAAATAAATGGCTATACATTCTGGCAAGATACTTAAAGGACTACATCATGTTGTTTGCTGACAGATAGGTTACGGGCCGTCTACAGACTAATTATAGTCATTTGAGCTTGATGGCACTCATTGACGAAGAGACAGCATTCATAAATGAAGGTGGGAATGAAATCATCAATTATATTTATTACTAAATTGTTCTTTTTCTTCTTGTCCTTTTTTGCATTTCTTTAATAAATATCAAGAGTTTCATTTTCGCACACTCAGCTACTGGATGATCTAAACATCTTTCATGAACCAAAATAATGAATGTGAAAGCTATTGAAGTAAGAATGTGCCTTGGCAACGTAGCAAAGAGCTTCAAATTAAGATTAAAGCTTATCAAATTCCTTCTGCCTATTTACTGTATATTACAGGGTGGAGTATCCATTTAAGTTCATGACAAATACAAATAGAAAAGTAGATATCGAAATCCTATGGGTTGTTGTTGTTGTTTTAGGGCCCTTCAACTACAAGGTCATTAGAGCCCCGTCCACTGTATAATTCTGATGCAGAGACTGCACAGACACTACACTAATGCGACGATTTTTGGATACTAGCGGTACCCAGTTTTCCCAAGCGGCCACCCATGTCAGTACTAGATGGGGTTGCGCTGCTTAACTTCAGTGACCAGACGAGAACTGGTGTGTCCAACGCAATTCGCCGCTTAAATCCTATGGGCAAAATGCTGATAATTCGGAGTTTGACTTCAGTGTCTTTTGGTCCATTAACGTAGAAAGAGAGAGAGACAAGGAAGTCTATAAACAGACACACTGTGTGAAATACATCAAATTATTAGAAAACCCCTTTCATAAATATAAGATCATCTTAAACGACTAGGACCTAAACTGGAATGAACAATCAGCGTGCAGAGAGATGAAAGGAAGTTTGAATAACAAAGAGCTCAAAAATTTTAGTGGTTATAAATAGTGCCCGGAAGTTCAGGCACTCAAAAAACCCAAAAAAGGCAGGCAAAAAGGCACCAAAATTGTCAAAAAAAGGCAGATAAAAAGGCATTTATTTTTCAATATTGCAAGCAATGACAAGCAACTTCTTGAGATTGTCAAACAATAGTGTCTCACGGCGGTCACTCAAGATGTATTTCAGGTGTGAAAATGACCTTTCCACATCAACTGAAGACACTGGGGCATACTTCATGCATGCCATCATCTCTGGAGTCATATCACAATGTGCATTACTAGCATCCCCTTTAAGAACATCTGAAATCAAACGAAGCTGAATCAGATCACTATTTGCTGCAAAAACTGACTCACACTTCTTTCTGACTAAGTCTCCTTTGGCACCAGGTGCAGACATCATCATCTTGGCAAGTGTGTCCACTTTGTAAAGTGCCACATCCAGTGGCAGATTCTGTTCTTCCAGAGATGTGATGCCATCTGGCAAATTTGCAAAGTGGGCAAGAATGTAGGTGAGGTCATTGCTGATGGAGGGCTTTGCCAACAGCTCTTTGGTTATGTCGACTGACGCAGCGTCTCCTTCCTCCAAAACATCCATCAACACTCGAAAATTCTCAAAATTTTGTGCATAATATAATGCAGCCGAGATCCAAGTCCCCCAACGTGTTAGTATAGGTTGAGGAGGCATTCCCAACTCAGGTGCAATGGTTTTGAGTGCTTGAATTCGTTTTGGTGATTTTAAAAACACTTTTTTTCCATTTGCGATCAATTGGTCGACCTCTGGAAACAAACGCCGAATTTCTTCTGCAATGCGATGGAAGGCATGGGCCAGACAGGTGATATGTAGCATGAATGGGAACAACACTTTCAAGGCACCTGCTGCCTTTTTCATATAGGATGCTGCATCAGTTACAAAGAGGAGCACATGGTTGTGTTGTATCCCAGATGGCCACAAGAGACTAAGAGAATGAGAAAATACCTGTGCAATGGTGCTGCTGTTGGTCTTATCCACACATTCAGAATTCAACAAAAAAATTTGTGATGGAGTGTCTGGCTCAAGAGTCCCTACAATAAAGTTCACTACATAGCGTCCAGTAACATCAGTTGTCTCATCCATGGAGCACCAGATGTATTTATTTCCAACTGCATGTCGAATCCCATCCATTCACTGCTGGTAGACAATATCAAGGTAGTTCTTGCGAATACCAGATTCACATGGCACTTTTTCTTTTGTATATTTTTCAAGAAAGCTTTTCAATGATTTAGACTGAAGTTTCCAAAGAGGAATCCCAGATGCTACAAATGCCTCACATAACTCAATGGAGAATTGAGACTGCTTACCCATAGCTTCAAACGCTGGCTTCAGTAGAAATGTGGCAGCTGATTTGCATTTTGCTCTGTTGGAATGCTTTCCTGACTGGACATGCTGCATTACAAAATATTTCTTTCCATGGTTGACAGCAGTCTGACAAACTTTGCAAAAAAGGATTGACCCATCTGTAGAAAAAACATCAGCACCAAACGTTTTCACAAACTGTTTCAGCTTTAGCTGAAGTGGAGCACTTTCTTTGGGCATGTTGCTGGTCTGCTACTCTGTTTGATAAATGACACTGCCAGTTTGAATTATTGGCTCATTGCACATTGATGAATCATACACAGGTGACCAATTGTCCATTGATGATGGCTAGTCACATGC
>JAAFCE010008833.1:32236898-32345265 GCA_013389805.1 Trigoniulus corallinus | reverse complement strand
ATGGCTAGTCACATGCAGGTAGCCCATTGTACATTGGATGACTCATATGCAGGTGACCAATTGCCCAATGATGATGGCTAGTCACATGCAGGTAGCCCATTGTACATTGGTGATGAATCACACTCACATGCTGCTGAGTGGCATTTTTAGGCATTTGTGGCAGTAAAATAGAAAAAAGGCATTTATTGTGGAAAATGATGAAAATAGGCATTTTTAGGCATTTATGGCATTTTGCCTGAACTTCCGGGCTGTAGTTATAAAATTCAATTGCCGTTGAAAGGCTAATGAAAGGTCCATTATGTAGACCGACTGCATTTGTCTGTTTTTATCACAAACTGTGCAGCTCACAAGTTCATAAACATCACACAACATTGATAAACAGACCGTAATTTCAGATAATGCTTCACAAAGTGCTTCAAGAGGACTTAAAACGTTATATTGCACATATTTCTGTTAAAATACATTCCTATATTTATTCACTAATATTTTCATGATTATTACGAAATGTGAGTATCTATACAACAGCTGTTCTAAAACTCTCGGTTGAAACCACAATTTTTGATCTCCGCCAAGTACGGTTTTCATCTGTAAAGCATTTCCGAGAATTTCGTCTCCCTCAATTGGCAATTTATTGCTTCTTAGGCATCATAAAATTAACATTAATTACGAACAGTTGTGATTCACCCTATGATAGAGTTAATACCTGGTTGTAAACAACATCAGTTATGGTAGTAGTGCATACAGAAGCAACGAAATCAAATCGGTTGAATTTCAAGTTTTAATTCATAAAACAGATATCGTTGGTGAGTCCTTATTTAGTATTACAAATAGTGACATGCTGTAAGTGTTAACAGATAAAGAATGAAAAGAAACCATATTAGAGGGCAAAAAGGTTGCAAGTTTAAAAAAGCAGGAATGTCCCTAAAATGCGCAGAATGCACTGCAATCATAACATCGATAACAGATGCGATGTTTAGAGATTTGAAGAGATACTTAACGACCTCTGATTTTCAGAGGACTACAGAGACTCATAACAATTCAGAACTCCGAAGACCACTGGAGGACCCCCATAGAACTTACTAAATTGTAGCCAGATCTCTTTGTGGCGAAAATGAATTTCTCAGGAAGGTTTCTTGACATTCAGTTTTCACATATGTTTCAACTCTCTAGCGATTAGCTGTATACAGTATGTCATTACTAAGAAGCGCAGCATCGTCTAGGGGTGCCTTATTTTCAGTCAACTACAACTCAACTGTCTACTAAAAGCTGTGGCATGAAGTGATGCCAGTTAGCTCTACAGCGAAATTATGAGAAATGTGATTAGTGAAAAGTGCTTAACCATTTCGAAACTCCCTCTGGCATTGGTAATAGGTAAATTAATAATAAAGGGAAGGTTCAGTTAACAAGATGAAATTTTATGTACCTCCTACCGACGACTAACCGTTATTGTGCACTATTCCACATGTGTGCATAAACATGGAAATACAAGCAGCTAATTTCTTTATTCTCCTGATTTGACTATTTATATACAGAATGTTTATTGCTGTCTCAAGGGAGGTAAATACAGAGGACTCATATTTAGCAGCATTTGCTTTTTGAAATGTCTGGTGCAGACTCATAACTATCAAAAGGCCAGTACCCTCCGATTTCAAAGAAAATCATATCTACATCACCCGTTGTAGTTAAACTTCGAACTGTCAAGCCGGACTTACTGATTCATCACTTACATTCTCCATTAACCTCAGCAGATATGGCCCCTACTCTTCATTCAAAAGAGTTTACATTATTGATAATTTCGCTCTGCAAGAATTATAATAAACGTGAGATGATGTGAATGTTGCACATTGCCTTTCTGGTGGAGCTCACAAAAATATTACCATAAGTAACTTGTTAACTAAATTATTATTTATATTAACAAATCTATAGTGCATTGGTCTCCTTTCAGCTCAACGTAATAGAGGCAACCCTAGAGCTACATGCATCAACTAAAACTAGCCTTTAACTTGATAGCAGTTGAACTTATGTGAAATTATTGAATTATTCAAAAGAGACAAAATTTGAATGAAATTGGGATTACATTCCAGCTGACAAGGTTTGTTGATTCAATACCTCAGTAGACGACTGTCATACCATCTGTTACAAATATTTTTTTTCAATTCAAATCTGAGTACACTGAAGTTGGTAATCTAAGAAAATAAAAAGATTTTTTATTTAAAAAATTCAAGCAAGCGTCACTATTTAGGAAGATCAAGAAGTGTTAAGCAAGTAAGATTTAACAAATACAAAAGTTGAAATTGTGTAACAGTTTTATAACGGTGTGTACGTAATTTTAGATACTGCTAATCCATATTTCACCTTTATAAAAACTGACAAAAACCAAATAAATGTTTGTAGCTGGCTTACTACATTAATAATATGCACGTAATCCGGAATGAGGATATTGAAAATAAGGAATGAGACTGGGCCTTCAAGGGTTTGAATTGACAGGCAATTCTTAACTTATAATCCTCTTTTTATAATGCAAAAAATATCACTTCAAATAATATCATTAACATTTTTTAATGTATTTGTTTCCTCAATGTTAATTCAGACACATCATACTAAATTATTAAAACCACAGATTATGAATTCCGCATCGACAGTTTGTTCACTTAACCATCTGTTATTAGTTGTATGAAACAAATACGTAGTATGCGTTTGGTTAAAAACCGCAGTTCATTTTTTTTCTGTCTCAGTAAAGTGGTCAAATGAAATGCACACCACATGCCATGCAACTCAGACCCAACATTCCCAAGTGAATACACGTTTCTATGATAGACTGCTGAAAATACTACAATCAACCAACGAATCTCAATCATAGTAATAGTTTTCAGATCAATATATTAGAATTTATAGATTAATACTTACATATAAATATTTACCACGGTATTATGGTAGCTACCGAGGAACTTTCACAATACCTTGGAAACCGTCGTTAAATATATTTTACTATTTGGGATGGCACCGCAGTTTTAAAGAAATGCTTACTTGAATCGTATAAAAATTTCTCTTTCGTTATATTGTTGTATTTGAATTGATGGCTTTTCTTCTGCAGTGCGCCTAGTGTGAGTAAAATATAGGGCATTGGTGAAAATAAATTCAGGTGAGTGGTCAAGCAAAAAAAAACTACAAATTATCATTAATCTTTAAATGATACGGGTAGAGGGGAAATGAGGATAGCCATCTGGCAAATTAGCGTTTATTAGTCTACACTGAAAGTCGGATACCTAAATAACAGCTAAAAGGTAAATTCTTTTCTACGAACTTGGGGAAAAAAAGCTACGGAAATAACATTTAGACTAATTCACTAAAAGAAAACAGTCCAGGCAAAAATTTTGCTAAGATACACATCTTAAAATATTTATCACATACTGTGAGTGTCGATAATATTATGCACATATCTTCAAATAAAAAAGAACAGCTACATGATTGATGAAATAGTAAGAAAAATTTTTAAAATATACTTTTAACTAAATCGGGAACGTATACACTAAAGTTACTCTACTGTATAACAGGATTTGAAATACGATTTCTTCTGGGTAAAAGTTATACAGACCTAATGTCATCCGACTCATGATACACACATACGTCAGCAGGATGTTTAAAATTCAATATAAAACCAATAAAAGGGGAAAACAAAATAAAATTTCTTTGTAAATAATCTATATTTCCATCAGAAAAATATATATGAGCCATATGTAATCTCAGTAGAATAAAATACTAAAACTACAGGAGAGTTTGTTATTGCGACCTTAAATCATCTTTTCACTCTGTTTGTAACTTAAGTTATCTTTTTAAAAAAAATCCACACTTTCTACTGTCATTTTCTTATGAAAAATATGATGTTAATTTTTCAGTATAAAATTCTCCCAAATTTATTTTTAACAACTGATTGAAGATTTACCCTACAGTCGATATGGGGTTTCGAATTACAGTGTTGGTTTACGGTAAAATTCACAGATCACATATGATATTTAATAGATAGAGTCCCGAAGAAACTAAGTTTGTACATTTATTTGAAGATCCGACAGAAATATTCAATATGTAATTGGGGCAAGTTGCATTATTTCAGAAGATGCAAAAAATTCCTAATTTCTACTGTCCTACAGGATGTATTAAGTTATACCCAGGGCCTACTCAGACGTAGATTTTTCAGGCCTTAGTCAAGAGCTCAGTCCTTGTAGAGACTCTAAAACATAAGATATTTTTGGTGTTTCAGAGGTTAATTCTGACATATTTCCGGAGGTCTCACGAAATCTCTAGTCGGCCACGTTATATTCGCCACTGTTCAAAACCTTTATTAAAGTTTTACAGGACAGTAGTTAGACCAGCTATGCTGTATGGATCAGAGTGCTGGGCAGTGAAGAAAAGCCATGTAAATCGAGTGCAAGTGGCCGAGATGCGAATGCTGCGGTACACGAGTGGCGTATCGAGAGCCGATAGAATTAGGAATGCGTATATTAGAGGTAGCCTGGGGGTGGTGGACATCGCCGAAAAAATGAGGGAGAATAGGCTGAGGTGGAATGGACAAGTCATGAGACGAGGGGAGGAGGAGCTCGTTAGGTACATCCCAGGTAGGGGGAGACCGAAACAGACGTGGGAGCAAGTTGTTCAGAAGGACATGACTGTGTGCGGGATGGGCGGAGTGTGTGAGTGGAGGGCTAGAACCCGCAGACCCGACCCCGCCTCAGGCGGGATAAGGGTATGATGATGATATTCAAAACCTTTATTACTGTGTCGCCTTCAGAGAGCACTGACACTGTTCTTCGGGACAAGTAAAAGTAGCTCAATATAATTACTACTGATAAATTAGATTATAGCTTTTTAGAGCAGAATATCGAAAAATCAATGCTTTTTGAGCTCAGCAGTGAACTCACCGAGGTCATTTGATTAAGCAAGTGAGTCTTTCTTATTATTATGTTGTAGCCAGTCAAATAAAACCATCGTTCAATAGTTCTCTCGAACTCATGAGCGCCCGACCCTATCTCAGGTAGGAAATGGGTTTCAGAGGTTTCTGTTGTTGTACGTACGTTGCATGGGGCTTTAGCTTGACTTCTCATGAGACGGAAGGCTTCTTTCTCACTTAAAAGACCCCGTAGACTCATGAGTTAAGTCTACAACCCACTGAGACGGTTTACTCGTCATATTATACAAAAAATATGACAACTAACCAGAATGTCAGTTTACTCTATTTTAACATGTCAAACAATTCCCTAATATTGCTATCAAACGCAATTTGTCGACTACAGTAAATGTTAGTGTTGGCCCAGTAGCGGTTCTAGCATACGCGAGGCCCTGTGCAAACCTGTGCAAATTGAAAGTGCGAGGCCCTTTCAACTTGCAAAAGCGAGGCCCCGTGCATTTGCACAGTTTGCACGTGCCTAAAACCGCCACTGTGTTGGCCCTACAGGTGACTAAGCTACTAGCTTGTATTTTGCGTAATAGAAACAAGCGAGTTTAAACTGGTGCATGTAAATTCTCTTAATTCATAAGTTTTTCGCGGAAAGGTTATGGGTCATACATTAGTTGATGCATTTCTTGTTAACCAATAGATAAATAGGCAAGCATATGCATGTATGACGCCTATCACTTTTTCTAACGATAATCACGTTTCAATAATCATTTAACATTTAAGTAAACTCGAATACTCTACCAACTACATGCATTTACTGCTTAAAAATTCGCGGTGAATGCCTGCAAATGAAATTTATACAAAGAAGACTTAACATGAAAGCAGCAAATGTAGCGTGTAAGTGGGCATCATGCATGAAATAAGAAACTCGCTTATTTATATTGCCTCATTTACCAGACAACGGAAAGCCTAAAGACAAGTGTGAGGACCTACAATACAAGTGAGTCTATATTATAAAATAATGTTGCTTGCAAACTCACCTAACTAATCTTGGTGTCAACCAAATAAAACAATGAATACTCATAACATTCTTACACAAAAATTTTATATAACGTTTGAAAATCCTAATTCTTTCATGATAATACCTTTTTGTAGCTGGCATATGACACTGCCCAAATATGAAAAGAGTAAAATTAGAAGTGAGAAGAAAATGCGATATGGTGACAATCCTTTATAGTACAACGATGCAGCGCAGTAACTAGGCTCTTGAAATTAAGTCAAAATATTTAAATTTATAACTATTCTGGGATTACTCATATGCACTTAAAAAATAACAGTTGCGACATTTACATCTGTAGTTCTTTTGAAAAATGTAATGCTGACATTATATCACAGTCGTGAAAATTAAGATATAATCAGTGTAGGCTGTGACCCTGTAACTATAAATATTGCAAAAAAAATTATTTGCTTAAATGCAGATCGATAAAATCTTCGAATTGTAAACTACAGTAACAGAAGGATGTAAAAGGTATGAATCTGAGGTTTTTGCAGTCGTTTTTTCGTGAGGACAGAACCCTTTCACTTAAATTTATAACAGAATTTTAATTTTTTGACCAGGCTTTTGTCAAAGGTCAAATATATAATTAAATTCCGGAAAGTACGTAAAAGCAAAAGTTGACGTCGTATGACCCAGCTTTTAATAACTTCATAATTATTGAATTTCCATTGAAGGCATCAAGCTAGATACCTGGAAAAATTTTCTCCTTTCATGTTTTCATCAACATTTGTTCGTAGAGATTTAAGGTTTATTAATAATCTACATGGCAATTTAGTAATCTTCATTCAATATGCAATATTCCTTATACGACAAGTAAATCCTCTTGAGAAATTTCAAGATAAGACCTTGAAAAGTTCTTTATGAGAAATAGGATTACGTTCTGTTTATAATTACAAAATATGCATTTTGCAGTTCTCTAAATAAAAGTTTCAAAGCATTATGCTAGAGACATACATTGTCATCAAATGTGTCGTGGAATATATAAGTGACTTGAGATATCGGAACTGTTTGATGGGCACCATACTGTTCATGAAGCACATTTTCAAAAGACAAATCAAAATAAAAACTTCCCTGGCGAATAGAAATGATGACATTCAACATTGAGAAAATCTGCTGCTTAATGGGAGGAAACACTCTCGTTCCTTTATTAAAAAGCAACATAATCCAAACACTATTAATAAACACATAGATAAAGGAAAGGGCGAATTATAAATTCTCTTAATGAAATAAAGCATGGCTGTTAAATAAAAGGGTTGTGTAATAAGGAGGGAGTTGTAGACCATTGTTTGACAAGATCCACATCAACTTGTAGCAAGAAAATGACGCTTCTTCTTCCTTAACCACAACACTCAATCTCATTTGCACAAATGATTCCCAGTTTTGGAACGTAATTGCATCTTCCAAATTCAAAATAATCTTCAAGGCAGATGTTTGTTTGCTACAGCATTTAGCGCTTAAGTCACAATTCTGAAGCCTATCGACCAACGCGACATCAAAAGGAGCACGAGTTTCTGTCCACATAGAAACGGGTCCTTTTATGTATAATTGACATCGCGAGCACCACAGAGCCATAGTTCAGCCCGAACTTGCTCTCCAAGGTAAGAAAACAGAATTCAACTTTAATACATAACCCCTTCATCAGAAATAAATCGTTCAAATGCTATTATACAACTAAACTGCGCGATCCGTCCACATGCATGGGTAACGATTGATTTTGTCTAAAATTAAGTGATCTTTCCCTCTCACTCAGAAGCAACAAACTGATGCTAATGTAACTGGGTACTTTTACACTTTGACAAACTTCTTGGACATATGAACATCTACACTCAAGACTCTAAAGACTTGGCTTTCAATTTACTTCACTTTGACAATGTATCACGTCATGCGATCACTTCCACTCTGAAAACAGTTGGCATATTTACAGGAAAGCGATTCGATACTTTTTGATCCTCACGACACACACATATACACAAGTGTCTTAAGATTTCAAGCAGCTTTTGTTTTAAGCTGTTTTGCAAAATGAATACTTTAAAGGCTGAAAGCCAGCATTATATTATTTATTCAATACATGAACATACTAAAACCTAAATATTACATTTCCGTTTTATTAAATGCGAGAACATACTGTACTAGAGTCTTTTTGGTAGAGAATAAATTATTGATGCATTTAAACGAGTGAAGAATGCAGAATAGTAGACATCTAGTTAGCACTACTGTCTACTGAAGGGTTAATCAGGCTAACAACTGTATGCTAGCTCTGCGAGGCGAAATAATCTATCGAAATCGTTTACATAGCTTTTGTCAAAAATGCCTTCATTAACGAGTTAAAAGTTGTTAGTATTAACTAAGGAGGTTAATGGATTCTAGATATCGTAAATTTATTCCCTTTTAAACAACACTGTCAAGTTTCCTATACGGAATTGCTTCCTTTAAATCCATGATCGATGTCACTACCTGATTTATCCAATATAATCCCCCCCCCCCCGCACACACTTAATTAAGAACTTATATACCACTTAGCACATCACAAAGTAAGACTAGTCTGCCCACTTTATTCCGAGAGAGAGAGCTGTCGGGTGCTTCCGTCTTTTTTGCTAACATGTGGAATTCGGTACACACACTTTCTTTGATTAGTTTGTGGGTTGGGGTGTAAGCCAGGCAGCCATAACAGGTTAACCCCTTAGGAGGCTGCCCACGGGAGATGAGGAGGTAGGTGAAAGGAGGAGGAAGAGGGTTAATTTGCAGCAACCAACGTTCTTTACCAACCACCCAAGTTGGTATTGACGTGGGTGTGCGCTGCTTAACTTCAGTGATCTAACGGGAACTGGTGTGTCCAACGCAACTTGGCCGCACATCCAACGCAACTTGGCGCAATTTCATTTGATTAAATTTTCAGTAATAATTGGTTGCACGTGGTTTTGTGTTACAGTTTAAACATACACCATACATGGCATCACCAACATGCCCATTTCGGTCCCACCTGTCATGGTCGAATTTGCAAGTTCTAGCTCTTCGCTCCCGCCTATCTCTCGCCAGGTCCCTCTCTACAGATCCTTCTATGCAATCTTCTCCCGCCTCTGCTTTGACCTTTCTCTAGTCTGAGTGTTTTCAATAATCCGCATCCCTGTAATCCTTGCAAGCACTCTCTAAATCAGTGAAGATGGCATGGCGATCCTTTTTGCTTGCAGGGCAATAAATTTTCTATCTGTGTTTAGATTTCAAAACTATTTACGGGCGTTGTTATCAAATAATGGACCACGACCATACTTACTATTTCAAGGAAAAGCAAAGCATCTCCTAACCCTTATTCCGCCTATGTCAGGGTCGGGTACCCATCTTGTCCCTTTGAATGGGAGATTCCATCGACGCCAAGGGTCGAGCTCTTACACCTGGAAAATTTGCCGAATCTACCCGCTGCATAGTAGAGATGGCTCTTTTACGGACAAATGCCATCGAATACCACAGGGCACATCGGTTTCACTTCTCATCTGAAAGAAAGCGCACTTGGAACCTCTCTCTCGCCCGAAAGAAGCCAACCCACCTTGGTCCAGTATCAAGCCTACTGACGCAGTTACCGAGCATGCTACCCACTGAGCCACCGAGGTGGGCACTTACTACAGTACAAGGAAAGTGATTCATAATACTATCCAAATCAGGAAGAAAACCATGCACCACCAACTTCAGTCATTTCCATGCTTTTAATGTTAAATAAATTGAGGGTTCCATTGCTTTAAAAAGTATAGATGTCGATTTCTTTTTATAAAGTCAAAGAGTCATCGGACTGATCAGAGTCAGATTAAAAATTTTGAGGTAAACAGTGGACTGAAGAGTTTTTGAAATGGCATCACTTGAACATATTAATGGTGTGAACACTAGCGACAATTAGCACTTCATTATGGACCTGTTGACTGCCAGTAGTTTTTTTGACACCCAACAGTAGCATAATGTAGTGACTGTTGTAAAGTTGCGCAGAGCATTTTGTGTATGGTAAACTTGAACACTACGACCAAGAATGCATCAGACTTTAAAAATGGATGGTTGAATAAATAAAGATTCCAGTGTAATAAACATGGATCATTATGTCAATTTGATCGCGTTGGACAAGTTAAGTGCATTTGTTAAGAATTCCCACACATACCTAATAACTTAACTTACAAGTGCTTAGGGACTGATAAAACTAGTATATAACTGTTAGTTGTTTATCAGACAAAAGAAAACATTACATTTTAAATTTACATTAATGTAAGATAAAGAGGACCCAGAAAGAATGTGTAATTTATAATTTAATTCACTACACTGCAAGCAGCCTTATTTGGCCAATTTGGCAGTGGAGAGACTAACTCTCATTCCTAATTATGAAAACGCTCAGACTAACAACAACATCTGTAACTGCGTCAGTAGTTCTGGGTTCGATACTTGACCCAGTTGGGTTGGCTTCTTCCGGACGAGAGAGGTCCCGAGTGCGCCTTTCTACTATGCAACGGGTAGATGAGGCAAAATTTCCAGATATAGGAGCTCCCCCTGTCGTGGAATGCCCCAAACGAACAGTAGGCCGACGATAAATAAGCATAGGAGTTGCAGCTTTGGTGGGCAATCGGCTGCGGAAAAACAATTTCCAATAGATCACCCTTCTGTCCATTCAGAGGGACAAGATGGGTGCCCGACAATGCCATAGGAGGGAAAAGGGTTAGGAATTGCTTTTGCTCAGACTAACAAAAATGCAAATTACTTTCAAGGTAAGTACTGGTAATAAATTATAGTGAAGTATTAAGGTAGAATAGTGCTGAACGGCCGTATCGAACACCCATTTCGAAATTTTAGAGGAAAAAGTATGCGGAATAAAAGATTTGAATGGTATTAGTGCTGTTCACACGATTCTTGAATATGGATTCTTTCTCGTCTCAGAAGAGTTAAATGGCATGCAATCAGAAGATTTTATCTTCAAAGTTTTATTGATGTCAGTCAAAATTTACAAATTAAAATAGGCAGCTTTACTGAAGCACGCAGAAGTCATGAAATCTAGATTCACATGTGATCCATTGAATCAATTTGCTTGGGTGAAGTGGAGACAGGCAAGTGGAGTCTGATGTGAACGGAGGGTCCCAATGAAATTCAAGAAAAAGTTATACAGGGTAACAGTCAGGCTAGCTATGCTATATTGATCAGAATGTTGGACAGTGCAGAAGAGTCATCAAAATGGAGTGGAAAAGTGGGAAACATAGCGGAAAAATTGAGAGGTAATAGACTGAGGTGGAATGAGCATGTTACGAGGAGAGGAGCTGAAAGATCCATTGAAAGGACTCAGGTTATTGAAAGCTCCAGTGGCAGTGGATAACCAAATCAAACATTGGAGTAGATTGCACGTAGGGATATGATAGCGCGTGGGTTGGAAAGGTACCTTGGTGGGAGATAGGCTGAGGTGGAGGGCCAGAACCCGCAAGACCCTCCCTCCCAGATCCGACCCAACCGCAGGTAGCATTAGGATATGATGATACAGAAGCCTTCAAATCAGGATTAATTACAGGAGAGATCTACCTTAGGATATGTAGAATAAGGATAATTTTAGCACTGCAAGCACTGTAAATAATTCCCCTATAAACCTGTTATAACGGATGGCTGGCTAAATAAAGAGAAACAACAGCAGACAGCAACAAACCCCATAGGTGACAGTTTTCCATAGAGATCGTCACATGATATATACACAGCATATTTTTTATGTTGATAAAGGAAGTATTTCCGTATCCATGGCATTTTAGGGAAAAGAAAATCTTTTACAATGCCGTTACAAGCCTGTAATATGGATTTCTAGTGTTAGTTACCTCTTGCGGGATTCAATGTAGCAATATTATTAATAGCACTTAAGACCATTATTAGTAATATTTATTTATGATGACATTACATAATTTTATTTACAGGTACTGTATTTGTACCACAACTGGCTATTTGTAATCTCGCTCCGCTCTAAATTTCAACGGTGAGGTCCGATACCGAGTGGGCCATCTGAGAGGAAATTGAGTTGAAAAATAAGACGTTTATGGATTCACGGAACGTCATTGGGATAAACCTTAAGTGACGGCAAATTTGCACAGTGTACGGGCAGCTCAGAAGGAAAGAAAACCTTGTAGACGTTAATCTACTGAAAATGAACAAAGGAATGGGGACCAGTATAAAGCAGCAATAAAGGGCCAGTCTACAACTGGTCTATTTCTTTATGGACCTGAGCGCGAATGTCGCTACAATGGGAAATTCAGTATACTATGACTGTCAGAAAGTCTTTAGAAAGTAGTTTCAATGCGAATATTTAATCGCTACAATAGCAATGCAGTATAATAACAGACCTACTCAAGTATCTGTTGTATGTCTCTCTCTATGTGGTGTGCAATGGCAGAAGACAAATAAAAAGATTATTGCAACTTGGAAACTAATGTGCAAGAAAACTCATTGAGGCATGATTGCAATTGTTATATGTCTGTTAATTTCCTCGTTGATGTACTACATGAAAGATGTTGAAGACATTGAGAAACATCATGGACGGGAAGGCCTCACGAACAATTTCATCCAACATGGGATCTTCATACGCTTTGACTTATTGATTTCCATACAACAGATGGCAATGTGGAAAATTAAACTAGCCCAGCAGGACTTACCCATGAGTGCTTCTTGTATGAAATACCCATTCTCCCTACTTTATAGTAAGCTTATACAAAACTACTACAGACACTATGTCAACAAAATAATAGCAGTGAACAATATTGAAATTAATATATGCCTTCTCGAGTAGAAACTACATCATATTTGTCAGAAACCATCGACTTTCACCATAAACCCTCGATGTCAAAACCGTTGAGCTCAGTGTCTTCATCCCATCGCTCATTAAAAACCAATAGAGGCCTTTAGAGATTATTTCAAGATCATTAATTCAATTGCTTATGATATTTAAAAATATTTCTGAAAACTGTATTCCAAACTTGGAGAACATACTGAATTCTGGATAACAGGATGTTCATTGAATTGGCAGGTACTGAATGCTATTTTAAAAAATAAACAACAGGGCTTTTATTTCTAATTCTTGATGTCACATAATCAGCAGGAAAAGCACAAATGCTTTATTTTATGAAATAATAAAGCTATTCTTAGTCCTATTTGTATATCATTCTCAACATTTCCAACATTTTATGTTCCAACATGCCGACACGAATATAAATTTTACATCCAAATTCAACAGTTGTACAGAAGATTTTTAATTTTAACACTTCACATTTCTCAAGTAAGATTTGAGTCATGTTTATCTCTGCTTTAAAGGGTCTGAACTTATGCATCTTATGAAACTACGGATTTGAAGGAAAAATGCAATATACACAAGTTCCTTATGAGGACACTAAAAGTTACCCGTTTAAGCTGAGAGGTTGTTTCAGTTTAGGAGTTTCACAGCTTCCATAATTCCCTTATCAATTTTTAATCGAGCTTTCAAGAAAACCATAAATAGGGAGCACCATACGTATATAAACGACCATGTTTGGTGTCTGTCTTCCCCAACCCCGGGTGCTTCTAACCACCTAATTCCCATAATGGACCTAACGAGCTCCGCCTCCAATCTTCACATCACGTGTCCATACTACCTCAATCAACCTTCCGTCACCCCATTATTTATTAATTTCATTTATTCCATGGAATTATGGTATTCAATGAAATATTTTCCAATATTTTTAATAAATCGTCCCATGTTTCCCTAAAAATAATTTCATATTATTCCATCTCTGGTCGCACTTGAACTTATCTTTACATCTCGCGACCCGCAGTTTGCCCACCTATGCGCTTAGAAGAAGGGCCGGTGTTATATTTTGCAGGGCCCTGTGCAAAATAATGCATCACATCAACGCTCAACGTATTAAAAGTAGCCCCTCAATTAAATTCGTCATAAGCAGGCGTAGTCACACGCACTGCAACGGCTGCGCCTGCGCAAATAGAGCAGGAGACCTGTGCCGTCGCGTCGCATGGTTCCTCACCCATCACGCCCGCCCTACTAAGAAGCATTTATTGAAGAAATTAAAACAGGCCTCTCAAAATATTTTTGGTCCTGGCCCCGCAAAAGCTCGCCCCGGCGATGTCTACAGACAACTTGCTCCCATATCCGTTTTGGTCGCCTCCTGCCTCGCGTGCTTTGTAAAATATGTACCCCTGTAATTGACCTAATTAACTCCTCTCTTCGCCTCATTACATGCCTAAACCACTGCAATGGGTATTCCCTCATCTTCTCCGCGACATTTCCCACCCCTAGGCCACCTCTAATGCACTCATTTCTAATTTTATCTGCTTTCGCCTACTGCACTCGTGTAACAGCACTTTCGTGGTTCTTCTTCACCGGCCAACACTCTGCGCCACAAAGCATAGCTGGCCTTACCGCCATTCTATAAAACTTTCCCTTCAGTTTTATTGGGATCCTTCGATCACACAGGACCCTCACCCCACTCGTCTGTCTTCACTTTTGAAGTCGTCCATCCGTAAGCCTTCTGCTAATCAATGGATGCACCCAAAACTTTCTGCACTGTTTTCCTTTTTAAAACACGGGCACAAGCGCATGCAGTTTCGACAAAATCCATTTTGAATCTGATGAAAAGCAACTATTTAGGTCCCAGTTAGTGCTTGGTAGAGCAGCGGGCGACTTTCACTTGGTTATTTCATCATAGAGGCTGAAAAGTTGCCAGTGTGCGCCTAGAATTAGGAATGCATGATCCTTTTTATTAGTTAGCAGCCATTCAGATATCTTTAGGTGAGTACAGATATATCCACGTAACTGATTATTAGTTTGCGGATAATAGATTAAGAAAGAAATACAGCACAACGGATAAAAACAAATGTGTTCTTAACTCTGGTCGGACATTTGACTTATTTAGAGATTCTATTATTTTATATTAAAGTAATTCCAAGAAATAGTCAGACATTATTTCATTATACCATTATTTACTAGTGCATGGTGCTATCGTATTTTCCTTTGGTATTTGGAGAGGTTTATCTAAACTTCACAAGAATTAATCACATTCCTAGGAAAAGATAGTGAAAATATTGATTATACGTGACTCCTGTCATGCAGCTAGGTTAAAAACATTTCATAGGTCAAAGAAAAAATGTTGCATTCTTCACTATCTTTAAGTTCTGGCAAAAATAAGATGGCGAGATTTTATAAAACCTTAACCAAATCGAAGTTTGGATTTTCTAAGTATAGACCTGGTGCACTGCACAATTCACATTGCTTTTATTGCAAATGACAAACACGAGTTTTTGGACAGATACAACATTTTACGACGTTTATGAGAATTATATGTTTGCGTATTACTACCATACACACACAGTGTACTACAGCCATTTTCTCTTTACAGTTAGTCCAACACCTGATAAAAATCAACCCTCCACACGACAAGCAGTCTACTAAAATTTCGAAGGAAATAGCCAATAGCCATGTGATATACAGTATATATAACGCTTCTTGAAGATGATCGCACTGCAACTGCGTAAGGTCAGGGATTGTTTTGAAGCGAATTTATGTTCCTTAAAGTACTTAGGTTGTTTAAATCCTTATGATGTTCAAGTCTTTGCTTTAATTCACCTTCTACAAAATCCCATCATATTTGGGCACGAATTACATATAATAAACGATTATAGACAGATCAATTGCTCAGATACCCATGACATTAACAGGAGGGCTTAGTTCCCTTGTAGAAACATTTCCCAACCTTCTCCATTAATACGCTTGGTGTGCGTGTGCATACACACAAAATCGTAAATCGTGCACAAGCAGCAAAGATACAGAAGATTTGCATTTTATCGAGTGTTAGTTTTAGTTGAAATACAAAAAAAATGTAACGAGAGAGCTTTTCTACGAAGTGTTAGAAGGAACACTGCTTCTCAGTGTCCTCTGCCCCTCAGTGTTTGAATGACTTGGAGACAACTCTATGATAAAGATTATTCAGCAGAGGCTTCACTGTGATTGTCATCAGGGTTTTCCAGCGAAATTATATTTCTATTTATAGTGTTACTTCTTTTTCGGCATAAAAGTCGAATATATAATTGATCTTATTATTATAAAACATCGCGGTAAGCTCAAGTATTGATCAATCTCTACAGAAATGATAAACTGGCAGTCTCTAAACTTAGACCATCACAAAACTCATGAAATATATGACATTGAGATACGTGTCAACCGAAGCAGCCACTCTCAAAATGCTATTTTAAGAAACTCTAAAAGTAATTTAATGGGGGTAATGATTCAGTGAACAAATTCCTCTATAATATTTAAGTTGTAAAAAAAATAATAACCCCATTCTACGAGCGAGAACTCTCTAAATAGAGAAACACCTATTCCCTTTTCTCGTCGGGAGCGGCTGTATTGTGTTGGACACACCAGTTCTCGTCTGACCACTGAAGTTAAGCAACGCAACCCCACCTAGTAATAGCATGGGTGACGGCTTGGCAACACTGGGTACTGCTAATACCCAAAAGTCGTCCTATCAGCGTAGTGTCTGTGCAGACTCTGCATTAGACCTGCTGCATTAGGCCCTAATGACCGTTGCAGTTGAGGGGCTCTGAAACACCAACGAAACAATCGTTTCTCGTCTTTCTCTTTTGCAATCTAATCGTTTTTGTGCATGCATCTGTGCATATTTACTGGTTATTAATGAAAACAAAGATTTAAACTTCATTTCCAGCGTTCTAAAGCGATTGTTACTAAGAGAACTAAGCCTATACAGCCAACAAAGCTAGATGCAAGGCTGGTACTAATTTGTCTTTGTAACATGTCTCACTGGTAGCAATTCATTAAGAGGGGAAAAGCAATTTAAGGTTCAACAGTTTGTCATGTCTAACAAGGACTTTAATACTAAACAAGCTTAATCCAGAAATGTATTAGCGATATGCAATCATTGTAAGTTTGCACACAATATATAACTCAGGAAAACAGGAATACGGTATTATACTAAAAAATTGAGCTTTTGTAGGGCGTCACTATAGCACTAGTTACCCGTGAAATTTATTTGGTGGTTATAAATAAAAAAAGAAATTGTTGTGACCAACAGAATCACACTATTTAGATGCATGTTAAATCGGCAAGCACAAGTAGTGCTGATGTGCACTGTCTTTAGTGTACATGTCAATTAAGTGAAAAGTTCATTTAGTGGACAGCAATTTGGTGTACATAAAATCAGTGCAGATGACAATTAGGTTGATGACAGTTTGTTGAAGACGATAATTTGGAAGAGCAATTTGGTACAAAGTAATTTGATTCAAAGACAATTTGAGACAGTCGTAAGACGACATGTTTGATTATTCATTCAGTTACAACCTATTTGGAAACATTAAACTTTACCTCTACTCTTTTTGGACGATAAGAAAAACTTTTAAAGTTATGCTCGTTCGCCATAAGTCTGGTGAAATGAATAGTTAAAATTTTTATAGCAATATACAGCATAGTGAGCCTCACATTTCAAATTACAGTGGTCCATTTATTTAAAACGAAGATTAAAAAAATGATTAATAGAGTACCTTCCTATATTTTCAAGATGGGCGCACAGATCAAACTTGATATTAAAACCCCGCTGCCATCGTTTATCAGTCTGAACACATATAACTGCTTTCATGTATCTTAAACATCTGCAGACGACTAAATACAGTGGTGGTCTTTTATATTTAACCAGTCTGTAAATAGCCAGGACTCCATTCTACCACCAAGATATCATACACATAAATTTATGCAGAGATAAAGCCACACCTCAAAACAACGCTCAAAATGTGAGCAATTAGTCTGAGAAACTGATTTTTAGACTTACAAATTCCCTGAGTGTTGGGCGATACATTCAGTAACCCTATGATATTGGATGACCACTAGAATAGCGTCCTGAGGTATTATAGCCCTTGTTGTAGTTCAGGTGGTATCAACTAGTACGACCTCATTTCGAGGGTGGGAGGAGCTTTCAGTTCATGACCAATTGTGTCCCACAGAGATATGATTAAATAGATGAGAGAGAGCCTGAATATATTGCAAAGCTTGTCTGATAATGTTTGGTCATTTGTCATCTTGCTGAATAATAAGCTCTGAAGACATGGCCATGTGACGGACTCCAGCACATTATCAATTATTGGCATGTCATAATCATGCCTGTTATGCGTATCGAGGGCTGCTAATACTCTTAGCATCCTAAACCATGATCCCACATTTATGAGCTGTGTGATACTCAAAACCAGCAGCAGAATCAAATCAGTTTATATGTCTCTTCTATAAGAGATTGCTGAAACAAAACAAAGATTCGCCACTAAACAATACATTGTGCCATTTCTTTCTCATCCCCACTGTATCCGGGCTAACTTGAGACTAACCACTGTACATACCGTAAGCTTACAACAAAAACATTTCGAAAACTCATCAGTTTGTAGATATGGTTCTTGGCAGCTTTTTTAGACATCTTTAACACCGAAGAAGGGCGCGGCAAATTTCGTTGGACACACCAGTTCTCGTCTGATCACTGAAGTTAAACAAAGCAACCCCAGTTAGTACTGACATGGGTGGCCGCTTGGGAAAACTGGGTACCGCTAATATCCAAAAATCGTCGCATTAGTGTAGTATCTGTGGAGTCTCTGCATTTGAACTACACAGTGGACGGGGCTCTAATGACCTTGTAGCTGACGGGTCCTAAAATACCAACAAACAAACCACCGAAGGAAACAGCAAGGCAACGATGAATTTCTGGGATTTTGGAAACCTCCAAGATGCCTCCAAGAAGCCACGATAATTGCGAGAACTTGTCTGCGTTAGTACACCCTGTATTTTGAAAAAGCACTGCAGCAAATATTCCTGTTGTGACAATTTCTATGGGAGGTAGTATAATTTCTATAGATTTTCGCATGAGAAATAAAAAAAAAATATGCAATAACTTTGAAATTATGCTCCGTATGGAAAACTACATAATGTATATAAGACAGAGTCGAGTAATTTAATTTCCCATTAATAATTATATTTTCTTATACTGCGTGAGACAAAGCAAACATTGAGAAATGCCTCGCTGCATTATTTTAATCAGAAAACTACTAATAGAAGTGTAACATGGGTAATGGTATTTAATTAAGTAAGTAATTTTATATGCTTTAATTAACATTAATTTTCTATTATCCAACCATTTTATGTAGTTGGCTATGCAATCAAAATCTAGAGTGAATCTAACACCTTTAAATTTGGAGTACGACACTCGCTCTTGTGAAAGATTGCAAAACTCAAAAAAAAAAAACCTCACTGAAATCAAAGGATTCATTTAATTATTGGCAATGTTCCTCATAGTTTTACCGCATTGCATTTTGAAATCCTTCATACCTTATATCTCACCAACATTTTGCAAACAACGCATTCTATGAATGGTCAATGTCGTTGTTGGATGGGATTCCTTGCTTTCGATAGCATTCGTAGATAGCTCACCTAATATTATTATTAGTACCTTTTTGGTTTACTTGATGCTTTAGGGCCCTTTAACAACAAGGTCATTTGACTCCTGTCTACTGCATAGTGTTAATGCAGATACTGCACAGACACTATGCTAATGTGAAGATTTTTAGGAATTAGCAGCACCCAGCTTTCCCAAGCGGCCACCCATGTTAGTTGTTGTTTGTTGGTGTTTAAGGTCCCGTCAACTACAAGGTCATTAGAGACCGGTCCACTGCAAAGTTCTAATGCATAGACTGCACAGACACTACACTAATGCGACGATTATTGGGTATTAGCAGTACTGGGATTGCGTTGCTTAACTTCAGTGATCAGACGAGAACTGGTGTGTCCAACGCAATAAGCAGCTCATTATAAGTAGCAAAGGGTACATTTTACTGTATATGTGGCTAGAGTAACCAACTTGGTTAGATAACGTCAGCCTGACTAATATGAAAGAGATTTGTCAGCCCTAGAAGGAAATGAGCTCTAACACCTGGCATGCCCAATTTTCTTCACATATAGTTTACAAAGAGTTCTTTAATGAGCCAGTGCCATAGTTTACGTTGCATGGGACCATGATTGTTGCTTCTCATCTGACGTAAGGGATGTAAGTTGAGATGTTCTTCTTGTCCGAAAAAACCTCCATGGAATCCGAAACATGGGTTCGAGGGTGTCTGCTAGTGTCGGGCCTATGGTGGTCAGATATGATTATTACCATGAGAATTTTTCCTCCCTTTACAAACAGTTGTAGATCTACAGCAAGTAGCCGTGGTCGACATGCGATACTACGCAAAACGAAAATACTGAACGAATAAACGAAGACTGACTGAATTGCATAGCATAAGACTGTCAGACGAGAAAGCTTATCCTTCATCCTGACACTCTTATCAGTAACAACAAACGACTGAAGAGGTGGAACAAGTGACAAAAATTTGTTGCGGTATTAATCATACGGGTGGCGGAGGACTTAAACATATGCTGACAAATCATTCTTCACCACACTATCACAGAAAAGAGAAGTTCAAGAAATGCATCATATTGAAATACTCTAAACTTTAGTTTATTTACATACTGACCACCAGAATAACAATCGATGAAGCAGTGATCTCAATATTTTTCGATAGCTTCCTAAGGGGCATTAAGTCTGTCTCGGTGGCTAAATCATTAGTGTTTTTGGCACAGCTCATGGTGGGAGAATCTTACTGGGATCTTTGGAAGATCATCGGAGGCAAACTGCTTTCTTCTGACGAAAAAGGAAATCTTATGTGCGCCTTACGTCGGATGGAAACTAAATCCGCAGCTTCGTGTGGTGTATACGAACGCCATTGGCATGTTAAAGAATCCTTTTCACATTGGGACAAACATGGGAACATTCTCAGACGTAGGATCTGGCTCCTTGGGATTGCTGAAGAAAGTAAGAGGTTTCAATTTTAGGTCGACAACCAGCCGCGAAATGATACCATCCCATTGGTGTTCGGGTGTGCTCCCAGTTTGATTGCGATAAACGGCTACATGACGCTACCATATGTGGGAAAAGGGTTGGGAGTGATGATTTCATTGGGAGTATTGACAATTTTAGAAATACGTAGCTGTCCCTGATACCTATTCAAGTGATTTTCATTTCTAGGACAATTTCTATAAACGTCAAATTTATACCATGATAATATCATTAATATGTAATTTTATGGCATTTACTTATATACTTAACGTTACACATTTCAGAAGAATACTGCGTCAGTGTTTGTAGGTTCGGTACCGAGGTGGGTTGACTTCTTTCAAACGAGAGAAAAGCCCTGAGTGCGTCTCCCTTCGGATGAGAAGTGCAGAAACTCGCCTCCCTGGCGTCGGTGGAATTCCCTAACTACCGGTAGACCGACGACAATTACCGGTAAGCACTTAAAGGGACAAGTTGGATATCCGACCCTGTCATAGGCGGGAAAAGGGCCAGGAGTTTCTGTTTTTACACATTTCAGAAGAATAAAAACATTGAAATAATAACAGATTCGAAATAGGATTTTACCCAAGTCGTATTGTGCGGCCAAGTTCCACTGCACACACCAGTTCTTATGAGATCACTGAAGTTAAGCAATGCAAACCCACGTTAATACCTACATGGGTGGTTGATAGCGAACGTTGGGTGTTGCAAATTTCCCCTCTCCTACATCCCCTACACCTACCTCATCCACAAGCAGCCACCTAAGGGTTCGGCCTGTTATGGCTGCTAGATTCACTCCCCCCCCCCCCCGCATAGTAACGTCAGCATAGTATATTGGTACTCGAACTATTTTTAGCACTAGAAACCTAGTCTAAACGTAGTCTTATTACTAATTCAAATAACTTATTTGTTTTCTTGGCGTTTCCTACGCTGACAAACGACGTAATTACAAACAATTTATGAGTTGCAATGCAATTTAAAGTCACAGTTCAAGGACGATAAAGCCCTAAAACACCACCACCACCAAGGACGATAAAGGTTAGTTGTACATATGGAAACTAAAATTTACTTCATTTCTCCAGTGGTCTAAATGCTTCAACAAACAGTAGGCTGACGACAAGTAAGTATAGGGGTTGGGGTTGCAACTTTGGTCGGGTTGCAACTTTGCAACTTTCCCTGTGTCCATTCAAGTCAGGTCAGAAAAACAACCTTCAAAACCTTCAATTAAAGTATCTGATGCCTTAACACGTCTGACGAAAATCTAAAAATCTAGATCTTCGTCTGATGCGTGTTACAGCACTTCACACATTAACACGCCTCATCAGAGCAATGGGCACATTACCATTCAAAATAAGGGTTGAGTTTTTTTAACAACACGTGTTGTGTCGTGTTAACACGTCACGTCAGAGTAGTGTGTATGCAGCTTAAGTCAGCTACAGATTGAAATAAACGCGTGCACTAAAACTGTCCCAACAAACACGTCCTAAACCTTATTGATACGGGAGCCTGTGTCGATGAGCAATCTTACAATACGAAAATGGCAAACTCTTCACCACACAAACCTACTAATATTTTAAGATTTAATATAATTTCTAATGCTTATTAGGTGGCAAAAATAAAGTCATCCAGTACTAGACATTTAACATAAAAGTTATATTAACGACACTATGTATAAATGATTTTAATAACTTCTCGAAGGATAATGATGAATGTCTGCATCACGGATTACCAACCCTATGCCCGCGGGGGCCATTACGCATGCCGACCACTTTGTGTGTGCCCGCCACTGTTTGGCGGCGACAAATATTTTTCTTTACACTCACTATAAATTTAAAAGAAAATCATTTTTCAGTTAAACAAATTTTGAATCATTATTTTCAAATATAGATCTCACTTTAGCATTATTTCTTAATTATTTGTTACCCTTATCCAACTATAAATATCATTAGAAAAAATAAATGGCGCCTGCCACCCTACTTATATTTTAGAATGTGCTCTAAGGGACAAAAAAGTTGGGAACCCTTGGTCTGCATCATATCGCAAGGCTCCAGTGAAAACCATACTTGAAATATAAGAGATTTTGCAGCTGTGAAACGGCATCCAAGAAAGGTTTTGTAGAGAAGTAAACAACTTAAAGAAAAATTCTTATGTGACCGATTATAAAAACTCGAATCGACACCGTAAAAATCGCTAAGAGATCTTTTTAGACACCCAAACTCAAGTGTCAAGTTGATGTGCACATCATTCTTGCATTAGTATGTGTCACAAAGCAAAATGTATTAATGCGAAATAATGTCTCACTTCGTTGTGATGGATATAAACTAGTGAAAAAAAAATAAGTCTTCTGGATGCCAACGCTAAACGTTTAAGAAACCTCTCTTTTTAATTTCAGATGTTTTCTGTTAAAAAAAAATCGATATTTCTGTCGAGTGAAACGTTATTTTAGACACCACAAAAATTTTGACATTTATAACACTGAAATAGATGCGCGCACACATACATATAATAATCAGAGAGAAACTTCTATTTCTACAATACACTTATTAAAATGGCTCGCGGGATGATTTACTTATTGTATAATAATTACTAACATCTTCCTTGGAGATCAATACATTAAATAATTACTGAAAGACATTACACTGTATGTTATAGCAAATCACGCAAAGGAAGTCAGCCAAAAAATATCTTCAGTCTTTTCTAACAAGGTCATTTCTCATCCTTCAGCTCTATTTACTGTTCAGTATAGCGAAAATATTCAAAGAATATATTATTCTTTAATTAAACAGAGATTTTCTGACAGAACTCAGTTTGTTTCAACGAATGAAATCTTATCAATAATAGTTATCAAAAATTTTACTTAAGGACGTTTCCTTATCAGATTCATGCTGAATATATTAAAAATTCATTACATTAGGGCATACCTTCACTTGTAATCAAAGCAGGGAAGAGGATACTTGATGATTCAATTAATACATCATATTTTGAATATAAAGCAGGTATGCATGAACCTGTGCGACAGGCGTAGAGTATCCAAGCTGGAACGTGCAATTCATTACATGAATAGCAACTTCTGGGGGTACCAATCTTTGTCCGTTTGGATGGACCTAGGCGATCCGTTGGACGGTATTTTTAAGCAGCCGGCTGCCGAAGAAAACTTCATGCTTATTTTTCGTCGGCCCACTGTTCTTTGGGGAACTCCACCGACGCCTGGGGACGAGCTTCTACACCTGGGATTTTGCCTCATCTACCAGTTGCATAGTAGAGAGGATTCTTTTACGTGCTTAACATAGAGAGGGAGGTAATCTACGACAATACCTGGGAGAGCTCACTTCTGTTTCGGGCAAGAGCTGGGTCACTGGAGACGAAACAGAGGATGGCAAAGATCACAGGTAGAGAGGAGGGCTGTGGATTGCGCAGGGATCAGGTGGAGGACGTCAGGCATGTGATACTGGGCTGCCCAGCACTGGATCACTGCAGAAGGGGTTGGGGAACCTCCACATTGGAGGAGGTTCTGGGGTGGAGCGGCTGGAATGGGTGCAAAAGGCAAAGGTGTTGCTGGGGTGCTGGTGGAGATCTGGGCATATGGGTCCAGCATGAAAAGATCTTGCCAGCAAGGTATCCGTCACAAAGGATTACATATTCATATTCACGTGCAAATGGCATTGTAAACCACACGGGGCCACGGCTTTACTCTTCATTCAACGGAAGGAGCAAACCAGTATCAAACCTGGAACCACTAACACAGTACTCGAATACACTACCTCCTGCGCCTCTGTGGTGGATAAGATTCATATTGAATAATCCCATAATCTGTTTTGGCACCCACTCGCAATACAGACCCTTCATTGCTAGCCCACTCGAGTTTAACCCGAAGTTCCCGATTATTTTCTTAACTTTACAAATTCCTCTAATTAGGAAATGTTACGAATTTTTAGTAATATTTTATTCGGTAATCCCTTCAGAACCTTACCTAGTCAAGAATGATGGTTTTTTCAAGCAAGAGGGAAGTCCCAAGTGGGTTTTATGTTGGAAGGAAAATAAGGTATGGCCCCGAGTGACGGGTACTGTCATCTGCACTTAAGAGGCCTTTCTACATAGAGTAAAATATACAGGAAGTGCCCCAACAGAAAAAAAAGAGGGCCGTCGCCAAATAACCCTGTTGACGCAGGATGCTCCTGGTTCCAGAGGGAGAAATAGGTGCCAGATCTTGTCGTAGATGTCATAGAATAAACAGACTATAAAATATGTCTTATCCTTCCATCTTCAGAACTTGATTTTACTCAATTAAGATGTCCAGAGTTTATGAAAGGATAGATAACATCGCACAGCTTGACGTCGGTCACTCGCTAATATAGTTAATTTGAGCTCAAAAGGAAAACGGAGTCTACTCTTTGTGCCTCCTAAACTGGTTAATTAATTTCGTTATAATTAAATGTAGATCAGTATTTTTAATCTACATGGACGTTTTATACTTAATTTGCATTTATCTATAAAATTAAAATCGCTAACTTTGGTGGCTAATTTTTAGGGAAATTTATTGGCTGGCTGATTAATCACAAACGACATACCTTAAAAATATAAAAACCTATCTACTTTAAGTATAATCAGCAAAATCGTTAGGTAGTTGTCGCGCACTATATTGTACCTCTATAAACAGCTAAGTTTCTTTATTTTCCGTGAGAAGTTTGATTAAACAACAACTTTGTAATTACTGGCGCATTCACAGCATGCTTATAAATAAAAACATAAAAAATTCAACTCCATTATAATAAATAAAAATTTCCAAATAATGCTACATGTAAGTATTTTGATACAAAATCGAGAGCTTACATTTGGAGAGCAACCTATCACATACTGCATTTAATTAAAATTCGGTAAGAAATATTTTTTTTTCAATATTTGAAGTTGTTGCTGAATAGTCGTTTAGGCCCTTTTTTTGTGTGGAAAAAGTGGAACTTATGTTACACGCGCTACTCGGTGGATATCTAAACAAAATGCTATAAAAACAATCCACATCTTAAAGGATTACTACAAGGAAAAAAATTTAATTTCTTCAGACATCATTCCTCTCTAACCTAAAATAATACCAGTTATCTACATGGGACTCAATAGTTACTTTATGGCAGATGATAAATTCCCTACGCAATTACATTGTCTTTGAGCTTTGAATGAAATTCTTGACTAAAGACGTAAATATGTAGTCAAATAACGAAGTGTGTTATAGTTAGAGCTTAAAATTTTCCTAACTTCATTAGAAATTTATTGTGTAAGAACAAAATACATCATTTTTATATAGATTATCTCATTCATTTTTCATTATGCCTTGCAATAAATAAAAGTGAATGCATTATTAATTGATGAAGTTTTAATCATTCTTATAGAAACTATATGATAATTAAATTCATATGCTTATTCTCTAGACACACATTGATCTGCAGAATAGCAGCAAATGTAATTTAATTTCAAACTTATTGGCATAAGAGTATAAAATAACTACAATTAACAAAGCCAAGCTAAACTCATGAGAAATCCGGCAAAGACTAGAGTAACTGAAAATGGAGCAACATTTCAATATGTATATATGCACCGATAATGAAAAAGATTAAAAATCTCTTAGAAACTAATTTTATGACATCAAATTCATACTACAACTTTTCGATAAATGGGGCTGATAGTCAACTGTTTTTGAATTTTGATTATTATGCACAGAGCTAGAAGTTAAAAGTACAGACAGCAGCAGAGCTTAATGTTATATTTTATTAGTTATTAAGAAGTAAATTTTGGGAATTTAAATGCAAATATGAGATTTGCGTACTATCATATGCAAATGAAACATAATACTTTCATTCGCTGAAATTGACAGTTGTCTTATGTTAGAGGCATAACACAATGCTAGTAAGATACTTTCAGATAACCAGTTGCCTTTAACGTTCCGACGACGGTTGTATTATATAATTAAAGATATGGATCATGCTAGAATTACATTTTGCCCACAGAATTAAAAAATAACTTCGGAAAATATACTAGCTTATGAATCTCATTTACAATAATGAGTCTGAACGAAATAGACTAAGAGCAAATAAGAAAATATGACCAAGAAAGTAAATATTAATTGTGAGAAATCAAAATCTATGCCTCATAGATTTGGATCAACTTTCAAAATGACGGCCTAAAAAGAAGAAAATTAAAACCCTCCTCTTTGAGTTTGAAATACTAGACCAGCCCAAAGGTTTAACGTCAGTTAGTTAGGAAAAGAAATTTATAAAATTAAAGATTGTCTTTTTAATGAGATCTGAGCTGAAAGTGAGAACAGTGAAGACTGGCTCGTTTGAAATAATAGTCTGCTTAAAATATTTAAAATGAACTTCTAATTTGACTCGTTTGAAAGCAAGCAGACAAAACGTTTAAATTTTTGAGGAGCAATTGCAGTATATGATGCACATTTCAAATAAAGTCTGAAAACAATTTTCAAAGTCAGAAGAATTTTTAATGCGACGAAGAGCAATAATTTTTTGAAAAGGGCAGTAATAATACAAGTCGATGTAAATGATGAACAATTTCTAACTAGAAGTTAAACGCACAAATATAATCCAATAATTCTTTGGCATTTCTAAAAGTTTGAGCTAAATCTGTGAAGAAAACAATGGCCTTTTTCAATTGGCTATCATTGCGACAGGGTTTTAAAAGAATGGCATCCAGTTGGGGGCTGAAATAAATGTAACAGTTGGTTCGTCACAACCTCATCGACCGACAAACCTCTCCATTCTGTGCAGTTCCTATGCTATACTATGAACTAGGTCATTTCCGTTTTGACCTCCGTCGACGCCACTCTCATTTCACTTTCCATCAATTTCGTTTGAACAGTGCCTGGTTAGCGAGATAGGTATCATATTATCAGTATTGAACTAACAAATTTCAACCTATTCCACCCAATTTTGGTTGACCGATTCTCATTCCATTTAACATCGGACGTTGATAATATATTTCCATAAAGACGTTCAAATATTGAAATAAACAAAATAATCAAATTAAGGCAACTATGCCAACAGTTTTTCATATTCCAGACATAATATTGATTGAAATAGGGTTTTATCTTTCTGAAAACCTAGCATCAAATACAGTAGGTTGCACGTCGTCAGTGGATATCTATCCTTAGATAGTCCGGAAATGAGACTTAGTAAAGCAAATTTATACGAACGGAAGCCAATAACCTATATTAATTTCAATCAGTGGATGAAAAGACGACACTAAAATTCATTCAAACATAAAACTATAAAATTCCGTTCTGTAATATTACTGCAGATTCAAGTCAGTTACCGAATCCATCATGCACTGGCTGGACATATTTCGATTGTTTTAACGAAACAGGGTCCTAAAATATTCAGCATGTCTACTTTTTTAGGCTCCTGCAGTTTAAGAGAATGAGAGGGGACAGAGATTAAGAAATTCAGAGGCATGACAACACCATAGCTACCGACAGTATTAAGATATACACCGGATACTGAGGTGGACATACATGTTAACAGGGGCAGATACAGGGGGAGCAATTGCTGCACACTCCTCAGTGCCTCAATGGAGCGCATATTTCAACTGACACACGATTCAACTTTGCAACTAATGAGGGATTTTTGCATTGCTATCCCTATTTCTATACTGCCAGTCCAAAAGTTGCAGTCCATTCTGCAGTTGACTAAACCACTGAAGATAAGACGTTGACTAAGGGGGAGTAGTTATTGGAATATTTAAAAATATTTGGGGCGCACTTTTTTTTGAAGTCCTCACCCCCGTTCTGCCACTGCATGTTATACTTGCAAGGAAGCATATACAGCAGGTTCCTTGTTCCTCAGCCTTAGAAGGCTGATCAACATTCTTGCTGTTCAGAAAATTTAAAAGCTGATACTCTACGAAAATTTACTGTCCAGCAAAGTAAAATTTGCACAAAGGCGCTGTTTTGAACAAAAACAACATATTTCTTCTTTTGTAATATGCATGCTGCTCCTTGATTTCGACAATTAATTTATTTCGTGTGTTGGTTCGCACACTAACGCAGCAAACACAATAATAAAGTAATTATCGTTTTTATCATTTCTTAGATGCTGTCTGACGTGCAGACCCTATTGTTATGAGATAATGTATGTTTTCAAATGATTTCAATAAGCAACATATGCTGCAGTTAAGATTCATTATCTAGTAGACCTACAGAAATTAAGGATTTACAACACTTTACAATTGTTTTGTTATACATGTGCAACCATAATGAACACTTTACACAAGTAAAAATTACTCTAATGGTCATTAGGTATTTCTAATATAATTTATAATTAATTTCATTTATAGTCTAAGTGAACTTTCCTCCCAATTAAGATGATAGGCTCTAATTCACTAGTAGTGAGAAATACTGCTAATATATACCGTATATCTTTCTTTCAGATTTCATTTCATTATGAGGCAGCAATTTTCAACAATCAACCAAAGAAATTGAGCATCAAAATAACATTAACAATACCTATACAGTCTAACCATTTTTCAATTTGGGTATTGTAACAATGGATGAATGAAGAAGGGGGAATCATAACTTTGGTATTCCGTCATGACACCTTAAAAACTGTACACTTGGCCATGCTTGCCCTTCTCCCAATCTTCCATATAATTATGAAGTCTTATCAGGTGGGGACTAACCATGACTGGGACAGATTCTTCCATGTAATAGGCTTCAATCAAGAAAGAACCAGGCTTTTCTCCTAATCTAGCCCCTAGAGTCTAGGGCCTAGACTCTAGGACAGTGATTCCCAACGACGCGTCGAGCCCACGTCCCACAGGGGGGCAATTTAAAAATGGACTCGTTCAGAGTTTGGGATGGGGAGACTTGAGACTGAAGTTAACTATATTGGAAGCTGACATAAAATCTCCTTGCAGCAAGCATCAAGTGCAAGGATCTCACTAAATTTAAATAATTACTAATAATTAAAATAATATATAAAAATCTTTCATTAACATTATTTTGTACTTGAATTTCCTTTCTCCATTATATGGTTTCAAAATTTACTTACTGAGCTGCATTGGACACACCAGTTCTCGTCAGATCACTGAAGCTAAACAATGCAGCCCAATTCACTATCAACATGGGTGGTCGGTTGAACATTGGGTGCTACTAATTTTCCCTCTCCTATATCACCCACACCTACCTCCCTCTCACCCGTGAGCAGTCTCCCCAAGGTTCTGCCCATTATGGCTGCTTGGCCAACTCCCCAACCCGTTGATGTAACATACTGACAGTGTTTGCTCAATAATTTTCTAGTGATTTCTTCATAAAACCTATCATTCAAGTTTCTTTAGTGAACAATTCAGTTTTTGAAAATTAAAAATTATGTATATGTTAGGAAGGGGCCTAAACATTTTAGCAAGGCTTAGGTGGGGCATAGCACCAAAAAATTTGGGAAACACTACTCTAGGGCGTAGAGTGATCCACCTTTACTAGTCCACAGAACAATAATGTTCACTTATTCGCCAACACCACCAGGGCGCCCAGAGTCAACCTATTGATTAAACAACTACTGCACATCACAACAATTTTGAAATAAAAGTCAGAAGCATATTAATAGTCCGAAGTACACTTTCAATAGAATTCTATAGCATTCAAAACGTTGAAATCCTACTAACAGTTACGTGTTACTTTCTATTGAGTTGCAGGTAGCTGCCATTGTTGTGTTGCTTTAGGCATATCGATAGTGTGCCAATCATGACGAGAGCTGAACCATTTTATTACTCATAGTCGATTGAAGCAAGACTAATTTTCATCGAAAGAGGACAATGAAGCGATTCAATAATAAAAAGATGGGAGATACCAGTTGATTATAGCAATTATTAATAGAGCGACTCGCCTAACTGGGTGCCTCCTGTCTTAAGCAGGGGATCTCACTCTGAGACGTTCATGGTATAGTAAAAAAAAAGTACGTAATAAATCTTGATTATTCTACGAACTCTTATTGAGAAAGCACTGTAGGATGACAACTAAAGTGAAGATAAGTATTAGAGCCAACTCAGTAGTCTCGAATACAGCACTGGGAAGGAGTGATTAACAAACCACTACAACGTGCTACACTTGGATGCAAACAGAAAGATCATACGATAAATTATTCTTTGATTATTTACCCCAATTTATCCCAGCATCATGAAACATTAATCTGTCTGCTAATTTATTCAAAGACAAAGATGTATGTACAAGCAATAAAGGCGATACCTTTTACTATTAAGCATTACAAAAGAATGCGGTCAAACGCTTTTACACAGAGGTCCCACATGTCAAGCTGCGCTATTGCCTAATTTTGCTACAAGTCATTACCGGTATATTATTTTCCGACATATTTCATGGAGGACAGACAATCCATCTCTGTTGCAGTAGGTTACATGTAGACACGGGGCCCACTAAGTTATTCTTCTTATCAGAAAGAAACCCATAGAAAGCTACTCAATACCAGTTACAGGGAATACAACACTGCAAGTCACGCGTTTCTTATTTATTGGAATTTGAAATATCAGTATGTGCATAGCTACGAAATTGTAAGAAGTTATTAAGAAATCTTACAGTATCACCCGAGACCTGTTTAAAGCAATTGCTCTACAGTACACTAGAATGATATAGAGAGGGGATTTGATACTATTTAATGCTCGATTTTGGTGTATACCATATTTTATATAATGCTATTTTAAAAGACTCCATGACTATCCACTTTCTTAAACTGGATTATTTGTGATACATGTTTTTGTTAGGAATCACGAAGATCAACTAGATTATCACAAGTCTTGAATATATACACTCTGTAGTTGCCGTCTAGCCTATAATCCACTCTCTTGGCTGCAAGCCGTTTAGTGAATGGTCATTGCTAGTGCACAAACTGCACATGAGTTAATTCCTTGAAGACACTTTGCGCTGCAATGCTTGACATTATTTACAAACGTTTGAATTCATTGCTAGTGTTCAGGACGTCTTTTCGTGTTTCACGCCCAACTTATCCCGCTCTTCTAGCACGATTCTTAGTAATTTCGTGCAAGTAACATGCCATTGGTGAGAAAGTTAGTTTCTTCTACAGCAAACGCATCATCGTTTACTTCTAAAGGCTGTAACTAAAGGTTCGATTCTGGAGGAAAAGCTCCCAAATGTTCGAGGTTCAATGTAGCAGAATTGTCTTCACAAACCACTTAAGTACCAGTCAACCTCAGTCTTTCCAATAGTTTTATCCTTGTAACACCCTTATGTGTTGAAACACTTGTTCTTTTACATAAGTCTACTGTTATTTAATGCAGTTGCAACAATGGAACTAAGGTATATTTGAACTTAGGTACGGTCAGTCAAAGGATGAAAAATGGCACATCAATCTGCTGTGACATATTGATTTGAAAATTCTGACATACGCGGGATCTGCGACACTCTCAAGGTTCAATGGCAGTAGGACCTTGGAAGTGACCTCATAAGTGAGTGTACCCTTCTTTACAGAAGCCGATTAATTTCAGTGGAGTATTAGTGTCAATTTTTCATTTAACGTTGAACGCCCTTTCAAATCATGAATTACTGTCTCCTAAAATATATTATCGACCTAGGTCAGATTCGAACCTGTAGAGGCGTACTAATGATAATGACATATTATCAAATGATTAAAGTTTGGAAAGTAATGCCGCGGCACAATAATTGCGTTACTTTTTTCATTTTATAACAATGTATAATGACATAAGGGGGTACTTAAGTCCTACTCCATTCTAACTACGTATGAATAAGGATCACAAGCAATGAAATGTCCAAACCATGTTTTTCACTGGGATGAAACTCAAAATCGCGTGTCTGGGGCTTTCATGACGACGTCGGAACATCAAAGAGTAGTGGTTCTACTGAAGCACAGCAAATTCTTAGGGCAGACAGCCAATATTTTTAACAGTTTCAAAGAGGATGTTTGCGATGCACTTCAGGAGTGTCATTCAGTATTAATCTCGGTGTAACACTTCAACCCATACACCTCTCCTATCCCAGTTGTTTATATGTGCATATACTGTACTTCAGGCATCCTAAAATCTGAATGTCTCTTTCTCTCTCTTGCAACGTGAGAAACTCGGCACTTCATCGTCCTACAAATTATGAACGTCATCTGATGGGGAAAGGTTAACGGACATGGTTGAACCGTCAAAATGTGTGTGGGCAAGTGTACCATTTAAAGAAAAACGACTGAGGTGATATATGAAAGTGAATAACACGATTACAGTCGGATATGAATGTCGTTCGCAGTTATTTCTACTTGTGATCAAAGAATTAAACATTTTAATGACAACTTGTGATGTGTATGTTTATTTTTCTTTTCAGTCACAAACGTTTAAATCTGCCGGTGAATATTTGGAATTTAACAAATACCATTGACAAGGTAAACGGTGAATCAATAGGGAGATTGGGAGGGAACCTATCGAAAATGACTCATTAACATTAATTATGAAACAGCTTTCTATTTAGACACCAAACATTGGACAGGTTTAGTATGAGCCTCACCTCCAGGAAAAAGTGGAAAATAAATGGTATTTTTGTTCATCAAGGACAATAAATGAGTCATCTGCCTTTCTTTAGGGTACATCTTTGAGGAATAAATTGAGTCAGCATTCACTGAAATGTCATTCACGAGTTAAAATTTAAACGGAATAAAATTAAAATCACATGATTGCCTAAATGAATTTATGCATCACTTCCTTCATGACCAGGAAATACAGAACACCCTGTGATCAGAATTCAGTACATTTGTCCCTCGCAAGTAACTCCGTATTGTTCTAAGAAATCATTTTACATATGATGGATGCTATAATTCCATTAACAAATAAGTAGCCAAGAGTTTTACACTGCTGCAAAACAAGAATTCAAATGAAAATATGATTATGATTAAATAAAACAGAAGAATATTGTTATCTGTAATTTTAAACCTTTTTGACAGACATTGCCAGTCTAGAATCTACGTTAACGGATTATGTATAGCAGAAACTCTACACATACCTTTGACCCTAAACTGATATGACAGATCAAGTCAACATAAACTTAGTCCATATGGTGTTGCGTTAGTGGGTGAAATAATTCTTAGGACCTTTGTTTAACCACAGTAATCACTGTAATGATACTACAGTATATGTTATCGCATCATAAAATAATGATAATTATAATTTGACAATATCCCAACATAATTTTTGTGCTCAACATTAAATAATCTCGATACAGTGTCTTATTTAATGCTTAAATGAAACTTAATTAGGCATTCAAACATTGCCATAAAAATAATTTTATAGGTTTGTTTTTCTTTTTTATACCAAAGCATATTTATGGACTGGGTTTGAGATAAAAGACCTATTGTAGGGCACGTATCCTGTTATTGTCCTTGAAGTTAGACATTTAGCGACCTCCATAAATAAAGAGCCACGCTTGTATTTGATGACTAATACAATCTAATTTAAAAGTTTAATTTCATTCCAAGAAATTAAGTAGATTCTTTAGCGATCTACTTAAGGAGCCGGAAGTCTATAAAGAAGTACTTCACTTCACCATCATTCATGTTGATTAATCAACTTGATAGTCGTTTCGCAACGAGTCTTTCTCATGTTTCGTTCTTAATAATAAAACTATCAACTCTTAACAAACAAATAAAAAACGCTACATAAACCACGTAGGGAAAAAAGGGCTAAATTTTTATACTAAAGTATATATAAAACTCTGTTAGTGAACTAGTAACTGTCTTACTATTATGAGATTACATCAACAAAACAGCAGATAATGTTTTTTTCTTTAATTTTGAAAGAGTACAACGTTTGATGGTCGATTTTAGTCACAGACTATACAATCTTAAATTTCTATTACGTCCAATTTCAACTTCAAAAATTAGCATAGATCTAAGGTATAAAGTGTTGCATATGCTCACATTATGCATGTTAAATGTAACATTATGGTTAATTGAGTGAAACTAAACGATACAACACGCCAATCCGGAGAATGAAGTTTTAAAGGCAACGGGGGTTTGTACAGCAAGGGCTCTATGACATAGATTGGCATATTTTTATTTCTTGGCAATTTAAAAGCAACACACTAGGAAGATGTAAAATGAAAACCATCGCTGACAATATTGCTGTAATATACAGGTTCGTCGATCAAGGCTTAATTAGAGATAACATCTTAACATCACAGCTTTTCCTAACAAATAATAACGAGCGAAGAAAAGAAACAGAGCTTTATATGAAGATCGTAAACTTTCCCTACTACTCAAGAAAGAAAAGACACAAAAGTATAGAAGATATTTTTTGAATGGTTTCGGGGTTTATTTAATGCAAAAAATACCCTATAAAGCAATATAAAAAGTCCGTTGAATTTCTTAGACTAGTTGTACTTTTTCGTCAAGCCACTGATAAATGGGTATGTCATTAATTGCAGGCTAATAAAATAAATAGCAGAGCATTTACCAAACATCCTTTAGATCTAAACGTGTGGTAAATTTTCAAAATAACTGTTTTAGTATTAGTGATAAGACACCATTATGTTCATGACACTGCAAAGTGAGAGAGAGCACAGTGAGAAAGGGTGCTCCTATTTAATATGTTATAACAATGGATAATTGTTATATTGTTATAATGGAGATTTTTGCCAGAAGATACCCTGAGTTTACACGATAAGTGAAAAAAAGAAGTGCTACATAATCTGACTTTTAAATAAAGTAGCGCTATTTCTTGACACTTGATCATGCACTAAACCCATAGAGGATGGTGACAAGCTGCTTTACTTACACTACCCTCTACTGCTCTGGTTTATGGTATTCTTCTCTGCCTACTGTATAACGATGTTCTCTTCATCCAAGTCTTTAATGGGACCAGACTGTATTGGGACAAAACGAAAACAATGTAAGACGGGGGACGGAAACCTTAACTGCTAGTAAGAGAAATGACAATAAAAGGTTACTGTAACTCATATCATTGTCTTCATACTCTTACCCAGCCTGTGGCAGGGTCGGGTCTGTGGGTTCAAGCCCTCCACACCTGCCATTTTCCACCCCACACACACTACCATATCATTACGCACAACCCCGCTCCCACGTCTGCTTTAATCTTCCCTACATTCCAACCATTTGCATTCTAATATTGACCTAATGAGCGACTCCTCCCCTCTACATTACATGTCCATACCACCTCAATATTACTCTCCCTCATTTCTTCCGCGATGCCCCCACCTCACGCTGCCTCTAATATACTAATTATTAATTATCAACCAGAATGAAAAGGTATGGACATAGTGCTGAACCTTCTCGTATCCTAACCTTAAGTGGAAAGGCGCCAGTATTTCCCCAAGTAGTCCTTACCCTGACTATCAAACAATCATACATATTCGGTACTATCCCAATATATTGTTCTTCTACTCCCCTTTTCCATAATACCTCCCAAACTACCTGTCGTAGAACCTCCTCCAAATCAATGAAGATGGTTCTTTTCTATCATCTGCCTCAGAATGAAGATTGGTTCCATTGTGGACCTACTTATCATGAACCCGAACGATTTCCCCGGACAACTGCGAGTGGCGAGTTGCGTTGGACACACCAGTTCTCGTCTGATCACTGAAGTTAAGCAACGCAAGCCCAGTTAGTACTGACATGGGTGGTCGCTCGGGACAGCTGGGTACTGCTAATACACAATAATCGTCGCATTAGTGTAGTGTCTGTGCAGTATATGCATTAGAACTATACAGTGGACGGGTCTCTAATGACCTTGTAGTTAACGGGACCTTAAACTCCAACAAACAACAACAACAACCCGGACAACTGTTCTGTCCCAAAGGCGACATTCTAGTAATCTCTCCCAGACCTGCATGGAATGGCTCATAAGTGTAATATACCGTAAAATCTCACTTAAAGTCCGCACCTCAAATATAGTCCGCACCCGTCTATAGTCCGCATTAGCGATGGGAATGTTTCAAATATAGTCCGCACTCATGTATAGTCCGCACTTTCAAATTCCTACTGTAGCCAGTGGCGTAACTTGTAGGGGGAATGGGATCAAGTGAATTTGAACATGAAATGTCAGATTGCCCTGACGATGAATTGAAATGTGAAAGATTTTATATTGCATTATCATATAAATAAGAACGTACTGTTAATTGTAATTAAGTGTAATAAAATGTTCAGAAAATGAAGAGCAGTTTTCATTGAGAACCCTGGGTTTCATTTATAGTCCACACCCATATATAGTCCGCACTAGATGACCCTATGTTTCGCGTATAATCCGCGGACACTACCTGAGATTTCACGGTAGCTATAATCACCACAGTCTTGGACACCGCCTTTGCTTTGTTCAACCCTCACACCATGCAGCAGGCAGTCTATCCCCACCAGCTATCCTACTGAAAAGTTTCCCTAGCCACCAGATTCCTGTGATCCCTAGGCTATGCTACACTTCAATGGAGACTCAGCCTAGATCTATGACTTTTGACCTTCCATCTTCCTAAGGATCTTGATTATTTCCTCCTCTTCAACCCTGTCCACCACCCCAGAAATGGTAGGATGGATGTCCACGTTGTTCTCTCCCCCTGCAGCATTCAAGAAGCTGTGGAAGCTCTCGTTTACCTGAGCAGGGAGAAACAAGACTCTGCCTTTACCATCCTTCACTCTTATGGCTCAAGGTATATCCTTAGCTACCCTATATCTAGCCTTGACCAGTTTAAAAAATTCTCTTTCCCATTCCTTTGTTTCTAACTGATCACAGAGGACCTAATACTTCCGGTGTTTGGCCAAGGCAATGATCCTCCTAGTTGTGGTCTCTGCCTGCTTATAGTGTATTTTAGACTCCTGATCCCCATCGTACTCCACCTGTGGAATGCAGCCTCTTGTTCTAGCCTAACCTAAATTGGCTTCCCCACATATTTTAGTTTTTCTGGTGACTTTGCCCACATGCCATCAGCCGTCCATTCTCAATCCCAATCTATCTGCCTACATATTTCCTGTTCGAATTCCTCTGTTTTAGTGGGCAAATTCTATCACTTAACCTGCTCTTTCCATGAATGTGCTTTGCCCGTCTGTTTTACTAGAATGTATAGCACAGAGGCAACAATTATGTATGATCACAAAATTAAAATTCAATTTGATGCTTGGATTTAAGATTTTGCAAAAAAAAAAAAATAATTAATTAAATAGGAGTATTACTCCAAAAAGCGTTCCAATGGTGAAGTTCAGATGTTTAGCAAAACAAAGTTACACTATATTTTACTTACGATTATTTTAGAGTATAGTATGTATTTCATTTGAGAATAATGCGAATCACGCTGTAGGCTTAGAGTATAATGTAGTTTTCATTTCATGTGGAAAAGATAACATAAGGGAACAACAGATAGTCTTGTAATATCCAATATGAAGAAAAAAGAAAAATTTAACTGAAGAAACATACCACATTGAAGTTTGCCTCTAGTTGCTCGTTTTGTTTCAATACAACCCAGTCGAGTTGTGCAGAGTATATAGTGATGACTGCGCCACATCATTTCTTATCTTTAAAATTTAAAAATTATAATTAAGGAGCTCTAACCTGAGGTAAAGAGTGAAATACAATTTCTCACTAGAGAGAAATTATATATCTTCTTTATGCATTGAAATATCTAGTTATAAGCTTGTGCATCTCAGCAGCACGTTTGTCGCATCCACATTTCCACATTATTTATTTAACTTTACTTTCATATACGATATACGGTACATCGAGAATTTACTATTAAAACTAAAACAACATTATCAAATATCATTTCTGAAATATAAAAACAACGTATTAAAGTCATAATGTGACTTTTAAAAGGCTTTATGGCAGACCTTCAAAGTTCATATACAATTATAATATTATGGATTACTTCTCATTGAATGACAAGCAACCATAAATTCATAAGGTATATCATCAGATATAACCGCGGTCACTAAAACAGCTTGTATATAAGTAGGCGCTCTCACAATGTAGGGCCTATAACCTAGACTATAATTTGATGTCATATACTAATTGCAACTCATAAACATAAGCAATAAACATCATTTGCTTGCCTACAATGTTCAACTAGGCAAATTGCATATCCTATCACTGTACATTAAGACTCATTACTGGCGTGTATATTTGATTAGCAAGTCAGCCTATTATTGCAGCGCTATCGGATTAGATATGGTTAAGTAATGGCATCCGAAAAGATTTACATTTAAACCAAATTTTGGCTGTTAGATATCAAATAAATTGACGTCCGTAAATGAATGTTTGTCGAGTAGATGACTCATGTTGCATGCCATACGAAACAAACATGCGTGTGGCCAGAGGTTAGGCCCTGAACAGATCCTAGGAAGAGGCATTGACGAGCAGAATGACGATGCTAGGGGAGAAAAAATCGAGGGGAGTACTTGAATGTCGAGCAGTGCAACCCTAATTATATCATAAACCAAACAATGCGTACAATATCGTTCTGGCTCATAATATTACATGGTGAGTGATTTTATGATAGTTTCCACAAGCACGTATGTTAGACAATGTCTATATGCACATGCCTGATTCATTTTGAGACAATACATACATAACACAGGCAGCTATCATTCGCAGATGCGTATTCATAGTGTTTGATAATATCAATGTTGTCTATATATCTACGACTTATCAACAAGAACTCCCCCCTTATGGTCTCAATTTCACGATAATGGAAGAATGTCTACAAGACTACTCAATTTGTATATTACCAGGGAATAGTCTTTTGAAATTATATGATTGTGATACAGTACATCTACTAAATTACTTCTTTTTAAGCATATTCAATTTCGGTTTCTCCTCTCTTGCCCCATGTGATTTCAAAGACGAACAGTAAATACATTTCTCAGTCTCTCTTCTTAATAGAGCAACCAGAAGTTATCCACTGCAACTTTTATCTCATAACACTGACTATCAGTCTGAGCATCATGCTGAATTTTTATCACGGATGAGTGTACAAGCAAATACTCTTCTTCTTCATTTAGTGTCAACAAAAGCCAAATCCATGCGGCTGCAAAGTCTCTCAAAGTATACGTTTTCATTTCTTACATGTAGAGGTCCTGACTAATCACATAGTTTTAGATAGTGACCTATATCAACCCTATCCACTTCTTATCCAAATAAATAAATTTAGCTTTCATTATGCCTTTGGGTGTCACTTAACTGAGCACCCATTTTTCTACTGTTTTAAATGTCAAAAGGTTTACAAGAATTTAGATTGTTTCAAAGAAAATGTAATGTTAAATCATGTATTACATGATTTGTCACGTTAAGATAATATTGACAAACGAAGGCTCATGGCGAATATTTTGTACTAAGCCGAATGCATTTATTTAGAGCAAAAATCCATTAACATACTACGATTAAAGAAACTTTTAACCCCCTTTCATCACAAGTTAAAACTGCAAGAAATTTTTTTCTTTTACGTTGAAGGAATGCTTCTAAAGTCTATCATCATTATCCCCTTATCCCGCCTGCAGGTCCAGTCTGCGTATTCTAACCCTCCACTCGAGCCTATCTCCCACCAGATCAACTTCCACCCCACAAACTATCATATACTTACAGCACTTGCCTTCAAGTCTGCTTTAGTCTCCCCTGCTAGGGGTCTTCCAACCACTTGCATTCCAGTAATGGACCTAACGAACTCCTCCATTCCTCTTCTCATTACGTGTCCATACCACCTCCATCTACTCTCCCTCAATTTTTCCACGATGTACCCTACCCCCAGGCTACAGCTCTCGACACCCCGCTCATATACCACAGCATTCGCATCTCTGCTACCCAACTGCCTGCCCTACATGGATTCGTATGGCATTGCTGGCCTAACCACTGCCCTGTAAAATTTGCCTTTCAAAGTTTTTGGGACCCTCCTATCACACAGCTTTCCACTTGACTGTTTCCACTGCAACCATTCCGCATTGATTCTATAGGTCACTTCGGAGTCTATCTATCTTCTCAATGCTTCGGAACGTTGATCCTGGGAGCGGCGAGTTGCGTTGGACACACCAGTTCTCGTCTGATCACTGAAGTTAAGCAACGCGAGCCCAGTTAGTACTGACATGGGTGGTCGCTCGGGAAAGCTGGGTACTGCTAATACCCAATAATCGTCGCATTAGTGTAGTGTCTGTGCAGTCTATGCATTAGAACTATGCAGTGGACGGGTCTCTAATGACCTTGTAGTTGACGGGACCTTAAACACCAACAAACAACAACAACGTTGATCCTAAGTAAGTGCTTTACCTCTTGCACCTTATTCACCAGTTTGCCCCTAGAGTACGTCACAATTACTGAATTTTCCTGTCCTTCTCAACTGAAAGCTAAATTTTCTGTCTTCTTCATTTTCTATCCCTCCTTTAAAATCGTTTAGGCCCATCTCTATACTTGTTCTCTGCAGTCACTAAGTTTTCCTATATCGTCGGCAAATACTGTGCCCTGAGGGGCTCCTACTCCCGTCAGCAGCTCGCCCAGAACCAGAATGAAAAGGTATGGACTTATTGCTGAAGCTTGGTGCACCCTAATCTTCACAGGGAAGCCTCCAGTATTTTCCAAGGAGTCCTTACCGTGGCTATTGAACCATTATACCTATTCTGCGCTACCCTAACAAACCCTCCTCCCTACACCCTTTTACGTAATACATCCCAAACCACCTGTGGTGGAACACTATCATAAGCCTTCTCCAAGTCGATAAATATGAGATGGAGGTTTTTTTGCTGCCCCATATTTTTTTATCATCTGCCTCAGAATGAAGATTAGTTCCATTGTGGCCCTACTTGGCATGAACCCAAACTAATTTCCACAGACACTAGTTCTATCCCAGCGGTGACATTTGTGACTCTCCAAGAGCTTCATGGAATGGCTCACTAGCCATAGTTACCACAATCTTGGACATCACTACTTCTCCACCAAACAACGGCATCTAAATATTCAATACAGTACCTACACCGTTTCGTCTGCCCTCACTACCTGTATATATAAGCTTGTATCTCTACCCAGCGGCACCCTTCCACCTTGTTTCCTGCAAGAAAGCTACAGTAATCCTCCTACGCTTTAGAATACTAACTACTGTAATTCCCCTGTGTTTTTAAGGGTCCCCACATTCCACGTGCATAATCTAAGATTAGCCCCTATTCTTGGTTGGATGGCTCCGACAGGGGGTACCTCAGCCAGACGTCTGGAACCCGCAGGAATATTGGAAGGGTTGTTTGTTGGGGATGCCGGCCTACCCCACGAAGACACTCGATGCATTATCTGCCATGGGAGCCACGGTCTGCACCCCCATGACTTATAGGATGCATGAGAACGAAGGCCCAGAGCCCGCTCGTTCACCTCTGATGGCCGCCGGCACCGGGGTTTTGATCCTCTGCACTGTAAGTTGTCTTTTCTCTATGGACATTTTTTTTCCTTTTCAAGTTTTTAATTCGGGGTACCCGTCCGTAGAGTTTTGTCTGCAGACTGCAGGATCTATTCTATTTTACTCCTCTCCTTCACCCATGGAAGGGCTGCTCGCTTAGGCAGCCAGGCCCCCCATGTGTGGCGAGGACTCCCCTATCTGCCGCCTTGGAACATGCCATGTAGCAGTTCACGTCTGCACGTGGTAAAGCCTACTACATACTATCAAAATCTTGAAAAGCACTGCTTCAAAATTAGATCTCTTTTAAAGGACGCTATTAAGAACGGTATCTATATTGATTAGCGTAAAGAGAGTTAACTAAAGCATATTTAGTGGTGCTAAACATCCTTTAAAACGCGTAAATTTGCACAATTTATGAGCTAAATATTCGTAATTCAACTAAATGAATCTCGGGAACTAGGTTTCCTGTTAGGATAAACTGGTAGGCGAAAATGTCTTGAAATAAAATTTATGTTAAACACAAGCAGTATACTATGAATAATTGGATAAACTATGCCAATTTATTTGAACCACTAAATTAAAAGTTACCCTTTTGTTAGAAATTTATACCGGGTTTTAGTGTTTAACGAAATCTCATTTGGAAGACATATCCGATGATAAACACGGAATATTAAGGTGTTGTTTGTTGAAAACGTGTAATTTCTTATAAGAAATGAGTCTTCTAGGTAGTTTTAAGAGCTTTAATAGGGTTTCTTTTGATTTTATTGATAGAAATAATGATTTTATATGCAGCTGTAAGCAAGTTGGTAACAATACCATCAGTTGAAATATTTATCTCTTTGATTGAATTCCGATCACAAAAATGAAAAAATTCGGGATTTCTCTGAAAGCACTGACTTTTTTATGTTTGTCAATGCTATGATATAATGTTCAGAAAAGATATCTGAAGTTACATTTTCTATTGATCCAAAATCTCTGAAAAGCAGTCCTGTTACGCAAAATATCTGCAGTATTGGTCGAATTTATGGAGGTTTTATTGCATCTATTCATCTTGGCCATTATCACCAAAACATCTAGAAATGGTTCAATGTTAAGAAAGCTAACAGTTCGCTCTTCTACATTTTATGCTGGGTATTAATCATCTTCAGGAACATGATAACTGTCCAGGCAAAAAAAAATGTTATTTTGGAATACTGGATAAACCAGGCCTACATCCTATTGAGTCTGTGTGGTGGGAGAAGGAGAGCAGCTCTTCTCAATAGGGTACTTATGAAAGAAGTCACAGGAGAAAAGTATCCAACAATAAATGATGCAAACTTGACTGAAAGCATGTCACTTCTTCTCTTTTCAAATGCATTACAACCATGAATAAGATTTAATACTTCATTTTAGGAGCGATCCGCCTCGGTGGCGTAGTGGGCAGCACGCTCGGCAACTGCATCAGTACTTCTAGGTTCGATACTGGACCGAGGTGGGTTGACTTCCATCGGGCAAGAGAGAGAGAGAGGCTCTGAGCGAGCCTTCTTTCGAATGAGAAGTAAAACCGACGTCCCGTATGGTGTACGATGGCATTTGCAAGTAAAGGAACCCTTTCACCTATACAACGGGTAGATGAAGCCAAATTCCCAGGTGTAGGAGCTCGCCCCTGGCGTCGGCGGAAAGCCCCAAACGAATAGTAGACCGACGACAAACAAGCATGGGGGTTACAGCTTTGGTCGGCAACAGGCCCCGGAAAAAAAGTTTCCAATATATCACCCTTCTGTCCATTCAGAGGGACAAGACGGGTACCCGACCCTGCCATAGGCGGGAAAAGGGTTAGGAGTTGCTTTTATTTCATTTTAGGAGCCAGTTGGAAGGTCCGTACGGTTATCGAGGTCATTAAAAACTTCCAATCTCATCCTTCCAGTCAAAATTGAGAATAATGAAACAGCTTTGGGTGACGGACGACATAAAAACATCAAACTCTCTCTTGACTTGCATCAAATATCTTTATTCAGCTTCGAAAACTACGCTTGACTAACACATATTCGCATTTCGCATCTTATCGAAAGGAATGCCATTGTTAATACCCCAAATCAATTGTATGAAATGCTCATGAAACATGACAATGCCATTAACAACTTCCCATTTACCAGTATTCTGGCTGGCATTATATCTAGACAATCTTGTAGAATTGATCATGTAAAACAACGCAACTCATTGATGATTGTGTTTATGCAATAAAGATTGTCAATCTGGGTATGACTCCTCCCTTTCCCACCTTTTTAAGTGTAGATCAGCAGCATTTTCATATGTATAACGGTGCACTAACCCCAGCCCTCCTTCTCTCGGTATCGGTAGGTGGTTCTGGCAGTATTAACAGACCGACATTAAATAAGCCCATAAATGAAACCTTCAATCAGTATATCACGCAATCACGTCTTCACCTAAATGTCATAATCAACTATAAACTAGTGATCAACTTTGATAATTTACTGATGGCATGTCGATGTTCACTGCAGTTGATTTTCATTTTTTCAGCGACCGTTCAGTGTGGTCTATTTCCTCAAAGTGTTCAACTCAACTGACAATTTATCCAAAACCTGTCTTAAGGGAATTGTTACAGTACATTCGGAATTTGCTTTAACATTAAAACGCTTTTATACATTTTAAATAGTTTTAATTAAAATCTAGTTGTAACCGTTTTAGTTTGGATAGTGCTTCTATCATGAAAGTCGATAGAAATGGTAAAGGAAGATGTGCAGCAGTTCACCATTTAGCTTCAGTGCCAGACTGGCATCAGTAATACCAAGAAGAGCATGTTGGTCAGTGCATTTCCAGTATGCTTGCAAAAGTCTCTGATTGGTTACTATCTAGCAGTGCAAAAAGTACAGAAGTGTCGAGGGACAGCAACAGGACATGGCATTAAAAGGGCAATTTCTAGAAATTTGAAGCAGCTTTTGTTGGCATTATTTAAAAAGAACATACAAACTATCAATTCTGTTAGAGGTCCAATTTCGGTTTCGGCAACCAACTAGTTTCTGTGGTCTCCAAAGTAGCCTAGAGAAATATTTCATCACATTTATGCAGCTTCTGAATAATTAATCGACATAAATTCGATCTGTATATCATTGTTAATATAATCTTCACTGACATAGTAAGAATTTGAATTCAATGTGACTGCATTATTTTCAAATGAAATTGGGATATTGGTTACCACAACGATGAAAAGCTCTTAGATCGCCTAAAATGAAGAAAGAGGTCTTTATGGGGCATTTGCTGTAAGTAAGCCATTTCTATCAGTCGACATCTACGACAGACGTCCACCAGACTAAGTAAATAAATGGAGCACAAGTACAGTACTGTATATACAATCAAAGTTTACACAACAATCCGATATACATTTGCAGTTGTAAAATCGACTGAACTGTCCAATTTACGACAACCTATTACGCTTCACCGCTACTGACTATGATCTTTAAAGTTGAGATTTTAGAGATTCGATAACAAATTTTAAGGCGTGAAAACCTGACGTTATTTTATGTTCTTAGCCTATACAGTGATACCTCGACCCACGAGTTTAATTCGTTCTGTGACTGAGCTCGTATCTCATATTGGCCGTATGTCCAATCATTTTTGTCCATAGAAATTAATTGAAACGCCTTTAATCCATTCCAGCCCCACCTCCAAAACACTTATTTTTAATATTGGTTTTTAAATAAGGAAACTTTATTCATAAATAGCAAACATCTATTGTTAAAAAACATTACAAAAAATATATCCCTGATTTTTTGCCATGTTAGACAAGTTAGACAAGTGCCCTTAAATAGCTCCAACACATGACCAGTTGTAGCTCTCTAGGTGTTTTCTTGCAATAAATTCAAGTGTCTCCCAGATTCCAAACATTTCCTCCAAGCCCATGCACTTTTCAAGGGGCACTCTCCCCCACCACTGCAACTTAGGGTTCCGATGTTTTGATGTCCCATTCAGACTCAGCCTAAAGACAGCTTCTTCCATGCAGAGATCAAAGTCCTTCTTGCAACACCCTGCTAGGTCATATCTATATTCGTATAATTCTGAGGCTCTGCTCTCTGTCAGATCAAAGTACTGACAGGACATGTGCTTGGTGAAGAATTTTTTTTTGAATTTAGAATTCACCTGCTGGTCCATATGGTTCAGGATAAAAGTTCCCTTCAAGGTTCGATGGGTGAGCCAATGCATTATCCAAGATGAGAAGGGCATGCAGGGGTCGATAATTTTCTTGGAGATTGTTAATTAGTGGTGGCATGTGAAGCTCACTCTAACTGGAATCTTGGCTCGCAACTCAAATCACATATTTGACCAAGTGACAGTTCGTATCTTGAAAAACCCGTAAGTCGAGGCTTTACTGTCTTGCAGTCATAACTAATTGAAGTAAGTAAAAGGAAGAAAATATCAATATTTAGATATTGTTACTGCACAGAAAAGGGTTCCGCAACCTTTAAAATATTTCTCGAGGCAATCCTTCCTTTCTTAATGTATGCATATATCTTTCACAGAACATTTTCTTATAAATTGTAATAACTTAATTCTAAACTTGTGTGCCGACTCTATCCCGACTTAATCATTATAGTTGCCTTTCCTAGGTTAAATTCTAACATTAATCTTTATTAAGGAGACAGATGATAACCGGATATTTCCCTATTAAATGGGGGAAAATATAAAATGGGTGTGCGCACACTGTTGGAAACAACTACATTTTACTCTTAAAACTGATATTGCCCCACTAAAATGGTTTCACTTCAATAAATCAATTCTAAAAAACTACAGCTTTGTACTTCTATTTCCCCATCCCCTTTTATCACCTAATTTCCTCTTATTTCAACATGTGAGTTTTTCTTATTTTCTCTATTTTTTAAGAAATCAATCGTCGTCTTTCACTTTAGAAACTGATTTCGGACTTGTTGAAGAAATGTATCAGAGAAAATCTTGTGACAAATGATAGGAAGGTGAAATAGCATCGACGTAAAAGACGATATGGGCAGTATCACAGCTACTTCTTGGGGCTGATTTACTTGGCGAGGAGGGAAAAGAGAGTCTGGAGACATTGCCAAAACGCAATTTTATATAGATATATTCCATAGGGCTTTATAATAAGAGGGCGCAAGAACTGAACAATTCTGGTTGATGGTGGTCGTGTGACTAATGGTTGCAAGGAATAGATTTACTAAAAAGGGGAGAAAAGGTTAAAAGTGATTTAAAACACTACCAGCTGCCTGATCCTCAACGTCAATCTCCAGAGGTTAGAAGAAACTCAATTGAAAAGACAATCGACGAGGAAAGTATAGATGAACGTTGGAGAAAAAATTTAATAATGCTATGAAATTAATCCGAGTCAAATCGACAGTATTAATCTGAACGATAGAAAGACAAATAGTACAACTGTCAATGGCAATTAATAACGTGTCACGACAAAAAAAATCACACAGTGATTTCTTAAAAATACATGTCCAACTATTAAAAAGAAATATTGTAACATGGCATGCCAATCTATGACGAATTTTGTAGCTGGTCAAAAGCAATTAAATCTCTCCCTCCTCCTCTCTTTTCATCATTAAGAAAATATCCATAATTTTAAATAACACTTTCGACATATAACTACGTAAATATAGCAATTCAGTTTGATGTGTAATGTCCGAGCCATTTGGATGCTTGGGCCAAGTCCTAAACCGATGAGTAAAACTTGATAGGAAAGCATGGTATACACACATGCATAGATTGCCTTAGATTTCCATTTTCAATTTAAGTAGCCCTTTTTAATGGATGTCTACGATAGTCCGTCTACGAATAGTGCTTCTCTTTATAACAATTACAATTAATTACTTGCGTGTAGCCTGTGTCGTAAAATATAGAGTAAAGGAGTAAACATTGTGTATTACTTAAAGTACTGATAAGTTTTTCTTACTTCTCCGTAGATATAATTTTCTTCTGGAAATCCACAGGAAAAATCATTACAGACGTTAAGATAAATTGGTTGATTATTACTTTGCTAAAAATGTATGATGATGTCTATGGGGGCGAATTTCCACAGCCTGACATACTGTTATTATTCTACCCTACTAAGTGCTACAACCCTTTCTTCGGTTTCGAGCCTGTAGGTACTTTAAGGATAACTGCAGGTCAAGAAAAACGCCAGTGGTCGAGCTGAATATCTGCATTTACTGAAATTGTTTGGTTGCCGATAGGGTATCGTCTGTTTGTCTTTTGAATTACATGTTACAATGAATTAAAGTTGTAACCAAGAATGGGGTTGGGAACTAATACCATAAAAAGATGCATTGAAAGATCAATATCCATTTGGAAATTTATGTATGAAAAAAAAGGAAATGGTTTCTTCCATTATACGTAAACTTAAATAATAAAAACAACATAAAAGAAAAGTTATAAGGCTTAGATGAAAAGCTTCATTTCGAAATTGCGTTTTGCTACTTCAAAAATTTGACTTGACAATAATCTATATGTATTACTTCAATAATTTGATGTTAGAGCAACGAAGCAATATGATGCTAAACTTTTTTTCCAGTTCTATAAAACCCCAATACATTGCTTTTAAAAATGCATTATTTCTAAAGAAAAAAAAACATTTGATACACAATAACGATATGTTCATACATGAAAGAAGTAATTGTTTATTGTATTGCAACCATAGTCAAAAGTAATTGCAATTGAAATAATTGTACATTAATTACCAGTGAACCAACTGACTTTATGAAAAAAAGAGGGCTGCAATTAAAGACAATTACTTCTGACGGCATCTAAAACGTTAAAAATGGCTGTAAAAAATAATCCAGTGAGTCCCAAATTTCTACCTGCCTATAGTAGAAATAATAATAAACGATGTTGAGGTCTATAGCATATCCAAAGCAATAGGGAGATACTCTGATGTGACCCGCAGAACCTATGGGGGTGGCTGAAGTGGATTTATTTGTTTCTTGGTGTTTTAGGGCACTTCAACTACAAGGTCATTAGAGCCTCGTCCACAGTGTAGCTCTGATGCAGGGACTGCACAGACACTACACAATGTGACGATTTTTGGATACTAGCGGTACTCAGTTTTCCCAAGCGGCTACCCATGTCAGTACTAACTGGGGTTGCGTTGCTTAACTTCAGTGATCAGACGAGAACTGCCGAACTTGCGAGACGCAATTTGCCTCTCCAGGCTGAAGTGGAGACAGGCAAGCGGAGTCCTGTGTGACAGGAGGGTCCCAATCAAGTTGAAGAGAAGTTCTAGAGGGCAGTGGTTAGGCCAGCTATGCTATATGGATCAGAGTGTTGGGCAGTGAGGAAGAGCCACGTCAATAGAATGCAAGTCTCAGAGATGCGAAAGCCGCCGTACATGAGTGGTGTATGGAGAGGGAGCGGCGAGTTGCGTTGGACACACCAGTTCTCGTCTGATCACTGAAGTTAAGCAACGCAAGCCCAGTTAGTACTGACATGGGTGGTCGCTCGGGAAAGCTGGGTACTGCTAATACCCAATAATCGTCGCATTAGTGTAGTGTCTGTGCAGTCTATGCATTAGAACTATGCAATGGACGGGTCTCTAATGACCTTGTAGTTGACGGGACCTTAAACTCCAACAAACAAACAAACAAAAGGTGTATCGAGAGCTGATAGAATTAGGAATATGTATATTAGAGGTAGCCTAAGGGTGGTGGAGATCGCCGAAAAAAATTGAGGGAGAATAGGCTGAGGTGATGAGAAGAGGGGAGGAGGAGCTTGTTAGGTCCATTCCAGGAATGCAAGTGGTCGGTAGTACCCGGGGCAGGGAAAGACCAAAGCAGACGTGGGAACAGGTTATCCGTAAGGATATGGCAGTGTGAGGTGGGAGATAGACGGGAGTGGAGGGCTAGAACCCGCAGACCGACCCTGCCACAAGCGGGATAAGGGTATGATGATGAGGTCTATAGCATAGACGGACCCCCTACATATGAGAATTCAGCCAAATTACATATTATATGTATCTCTCTTAAGTGGAGGGGGTGACATCCAGAATTGACGCCTAGTACTTGGGCTCGTTTCTCACCTCATCCACGAAACCCAAAATGACTTAGGCGTGGAATGTCACTGGCCGCCCTAGACACAAGAGACCAATGCACATCCATTGAGCTATAGAGAATTAGGGTGGGACTCACTCTGTCAGAAGCGGACATCTGGTAGCATTAAGCTGTTTAGCAGACTGTTGAAAATAGATTTTGAGGGTCCTCTAGATAGCAGGTTATCCTTTGCAGAATATAGGGGCGAAATAATCATCTGTTCAACCTGAAGGAGATCAGGGCCCGAACAGACTCATATTACTGGTCCTTTTTTCCAAGGGTCATTCGGCAATGGAATGCTCTTGATGAGGACAAGGTGAAGAACTTTCTGGAAGAAGGCGCCATTATACTGGGCAGGCGATGTATGGCAGAATAGATGCTATGCTTCAGGTTCCTTGGGGTTTTAAAATGAGTGAATTTTTAGGAATGGGAGATATTCTCTCCACTGCCAATTTGGCCTATCATGGCTGCTTGAAGTGTATTCAACTAGAGCTAGCTATGAGTGGTGGATGACAGTAAGGGCGACAGGGGCCCTTTAGAGCATCTACAATAGAATTAAAAGCACTTTTATGGGGTAATATCGCATTCACTTATGAAATAAAAATATTGTAGGTATCAAACGCCTGTCAAGTAAGTTATCAATTTCTTATTCCAGTCAGTTCAACGCAGTTTTAGAAATGCTCTCCCAAATGCCAAAGATTATCGTTACTATAAAAATTTTACACCTGATCTTGAAACAACCACCAAGTAAAATGGAAGGCTCCTACATTTAATGGGTAGTTAGGAGTTCTCAAATTCTACTTAATCTTTTAACTAATTTTGCTAATTAGTAAATATCTGCATCAATTTGCGCTTTAATACACAAAATATGCAACAAAACTCATCCTGTGTGTTTCAACTGTAAAGTTAAGTGTACCATATGTGTCTTATATAAATAATTTAGTGATTTTTCCCAGAAAAATGTACATTGACACATACCAGGTGATAGAACATGAAATGAAAAACATTTACTGTTTCAACCAGCATATAAATTTGAATGTAAAGTGCATTACTGTGATAGCACATCCTAAACAGTTTTATTTTCCCTCTTTTATGCTCACTAACGGTAATATCCATCGCACCATTAACTATATGCATGCATTCCCTAGTTTTATGACTTAATCTTGTTGACATAAAACAGAAATCCCTACAAAGCCTTAGATCATGAATATATGAAGAAAGAAGGAATCTTTAAAACATTCATGTCTGAATCTACAGCATCACCAGTCATAAAAAAAACTGTCCCATCCACAAAATCCAAACAAGTGGTACACCGTGAGTACAATAAAACTAGTTGAGGATAGGGTGGTCAACGAAACCAATCCACGTGAATAAAATAAAAGTACAGAAATTAATGTTAGATAATTGGATAGATATAAACAAATAATCAAATTATCGCCTCGTAGGGCTCGAAAACAACAAAATATTATCCAACTGTTCAACACACTCAAAATGCTCTTACTTCAAAGAACAGCACAACAAGATTTGCATAAATAACAAAACCATTATTCGAAAACATTTTATACAATTTCACGACGTGGAATCATATTTACTCTGTATAATCTTGGTTATTCACGACAATTCGAAAAATTGAAAGCTTTATAAATGTAGAGATGCGTGGAAGATGACTATTATACACCACGAACATCATTTATTCAAATCACAAGGTTTACGAGCGTGTAAACACCCTATCAAACTACTCCTATTTATGCACATACTCATTTAAACTACCTTAAGAGAAATTAGAGCTATTTTGAAGTATTTAGGCATTAGATCAAATTACGTATACAGGATCACTTTTGAGAAACTTGAATAAAAACATTTGCATTTCTAATCTTTCTATTGTTGTGCTAGATAATCATACACATGGATGGCACACGCAGTACAATCTGAAAATTTGTCATTATTTCCGGAAGGAAACACTACTAAGGATTCACTATTGTAATTTCCCTTAACACATTAAAGAATTTCTTCGAACCAGATTTTGATTTAATCACTTTATTACATTACTTGTAACTCAGTAAAAGAAATAAAACTATACTTGCATAGCTAAGATAAATTTGAAGTTCAGCTAGAAAACTTGAATGGATCGATATAAGAAAGATACAAAATTTCATCTGGAAACCTATTATTACCCCACAGAACATATCTGCCTAGCATGATTTTGTTTATATAGATGTTGCATAACTCTAGAGAGCTAACTAGAAACTGAAGGCCAATAACGAAACGGGTCTATCATTGTGGGCACACTACTGATAACATAAAAGCTAAAATATGATAGTCGATCATACAAGATCACTGCTGAGAGTAGTAGTGAATTTAAAGTCATTGCAATAGGGAAATTCAAATAATTCATCCATGGCACAAGGACAGCCCTGTTCACTTTCATCCAAATGTGATTGAAAACATGTTTTTTCATCCAATCTCTGAAACTTGGTCGCTACTACATACGAGCCGTCTGCGCCATCTACGAGTAGGAAGTGGTCACTTTGTGAAATTGGTTTTTGTTACTCTCGTAGTTGCACCAGTCACTATGTGGACAGATGATGGTTCAACTGCATTCAGCGTTAATTGAAGATGACTCAACGTACCATAAAAGGACAGCTTGAACTGCTTAGAATATGGATGCAGGATGATGATGATGATGACACCAAAGTAAAAATGTAAAGAAAAAAAAATGCCACACATCTTATCTAGGTTTGAATCTAAAAAGTATTTGCCATACTTAGGTGTCCACGAATACAAGAATTTAAATGAAATTCGTGACAAGATTTGATACCAAATTTTTTTCGAAAGTGAGCAATCCATGGCAAAAAGGCTATCGTCCAGTCATTCTCCATATCGCAACATGATTAAACTCATGATCGAAGATGGTGAGGTTCCAACGTGACAGTGATGCACATCTCAGAGCCAAGTGACACCGAAAAAATGGAAAGAAATAGAAAAATTTTATATAAATCTATATCAGTGACATACCGTAGGTGAGACACTATCTTAGTGTCAATATCTCATTAAAAAAGACCTACGAAAGTATGTGGCAATAAAAGCACAGTGTAAATGAAATTATTTAATCGAGTTCATAGAAATGGACCTTAGGTCTAAAACTACGTGGTTGGCTGCAAGAAACTCCCCAGTTAGTTTTAAAGCATTTCTTTTTACGATTTCAAGTCTTAATAATTCAGAATCATTATTTTTTAGGTCATAAGAGGCATAATGGAGCCAACGCTATATTAATTTTGGATTACATTGTCAATCTGTGGTGCGCCATCGTCCTACTAATGCTATTCACTTGCTCAGCGACTGAATAGTTTAACTGGAATAGCTGAATGCAGTTTAGTTTATTTGGCTATTTACCGTTACCTACAACAAAGTCGGGAGCTACAGTTGGAAATTTTTTTTGGATGCTTACATTTGAAGCTCTCATAAAAAAGCACATTAGGTAAAAGGCAGAAGGCAACAACACTAAGAAGACATTTAAAAAAATATTAAAACTGGAGATCATATTTGAATGTGGTTACTGAAGTAGAAACCAATGTATATTCTTACTCCAAATCGATCCTCACTTCATTTTACTAGCAGTTTAAAAAAAAATGAAAGTTGAAAATAGATTCAGTTATTTTTTAGAATGCAAGTAGCCGAGTTGCGAATACTGAGGTACATGAGTGGGGTGTCAAGAGCTGATAAAATTAGGAATGAGTATATTAGAGGTGGGGTGGGGGACATCGTGGAAAAATGAGGGAGAGTAGATTGAGGTGGTATGGACACGTAATGCGGAGAGTGGAGGAGGAGCTCCTTAGGTCCATTACAGAAATGCAAGTGGTTGGAAGCACCTGGGACAGAGGGAGACCAAAGCTGACGTGGGAGCAGGTTGTCCGTAAGGATATGGTAGTGTGTGGAGTGGACTGGGACCTGGTGGGATAGAGGAGAGTGGAGGGCTAGAACTCGCAGACCCAACCCTACCACAGACGTGATAAGGGTATAATGATGACGGATTCAGTTATTTTTTTGCAGCAAAGGTAAAATAACAGTAAACAACATCATCGTATGCAATCTATAGGCTGGTTCTGTCGCTACACTTTTTACCTAACGTCAAAATTGGAAAAAAATACGTTTTTATATAAATTACTGCTAGGTCTAGAGAATGAATTTCATAACCAAATATGAATCCATTAAAATAAAGTAGATAATAAATAGTTAACATAAGGGTGCACACAGCCTTCAAGAGCTAAAAAAAACTTATTCAGCGTACTATTCCTAATGGATGCATTAAAAAGCATAATTAACTGCAGACAGACATTACGTGGTATATTTGGTAGATAATTTAGAAATAACAAAAACGAGAAATGGCAAGTTAAGTATACGTACCCTTTCGTGATCAATTTCAGTTTTTACCTTTATACTGGTTAAAAATCCCAATCAACATCAAGCTAAAATAAATTAATAGCACAAATAAAATATGATTGGCTCTTCTGGAAACAAAAGTTGATGGCAAAAAAAAAATTAAAATAAGAAACTTCTTGGTGAATATGACATCTCATGTGTAATATCCAAATTAACAATGCACATCATAAAGAAAGGTTTAATTGTTTAACTCAAGTCAAGAATTAAGTCAACTCGTTGCAACTCTCCAATAACAAAACAATAATACATCCACATTTTAGATTGGCCTTTTACTTCAGGTTTCAAAGAGAAAATGGTTAACTTAATGCCTAAAAAGTTAAAAATTACATTTAGTAGATGAGACTAGTTGTTTTTTTTTTTTAAGAAAATGTTCACAGCACTGTGTATAAATATTTTAATTTCCTAATTCTTAATCGGGCTAAAAGAAATCCAAATAAAAAAAAACACAAAATAAGTGCTTAACACTTTAAAAATTCAGTACTAGGATACTCGACCCCACTTTAGCTTCCATCATTCAGGATATTTTTAATGTAAATGACAAGTTAACAGCTTCCATTTCATGACTAAGTAGGTTTCCGCAATGAATTTTACCCCTTTTTATAGACATTTGGTAGTTTCACGAGTGACTTTCATATCTGAATTACAAGTGACTTTCAAGTCTGCAACGTCATTATGAAATACATATTACTATGTAATTAAAATGGATATAAGGTCACAATCCTTAATCTCCGATTACATGCTTATAATTAGAAGGGTCAACTGCATTTTATTTCCTTAAGCTATAGACTTCTTAAAAAATAAACAGTTAATAAACGTCAAAAATCATTATTCTAGCAACCCCTTGGCAACTATGACGTCTCTGAAAGATTCAAAGTTTTCTTGCAAAGGCATTTTAAATTTCGCCACCATTTATCATTGTCTACCATAAGTTACTGCAATATAGCTTCAACATGATAACAGTAGTGTTGTACGTACATCTATTAATTGCTGACTTCAACATAAAATAACTTATTTTGCAGAAACAAGTGTAATTATGTGATGACAAGTGTGCAGCAGTAGTCATGCAATGAAGGAGCGTTTTTGAAAATACCAGAACTTAATAATATTGTGCTAAATGTGCTGTTGCTATTTGAAAACAGGTCTTTGAGATTAGTGACAAATGCATTTACTGGCAAACGGTAGAATGTACGTCACAGGACAGGAATAAGATATGCAGCTGTTTCACAATGCCGGAAATATACCAAACATTTATCTCCTTACAAAGCTTGAAGGGAATAGGAAATATCAAAATTTGATTTTATACAAGTCATAACGTCAGCAGTGGGTAATATTGGCTTTGAAACCTTGACAATTTTATTTAGATTCAGTGAAAAAAACTTCAAAACAGGGCGTGAGACGGCACAAAAAAAAATGAATTTCGGTACAAGTGCATTTTCCTAAGAGGCTTTCAAATGTTTATTCATTTTCTTTTTTCCTAAACAAGAGCAGTCGATCATGGCAATGCTAAAATGCGATTCTTCTCTAACCTTCATTAAATCTATCTTGAGCCCCTTCTCTGTTTTTAAGATACATGCCCCCTCTTCACCACTTACGCAAATAGTTTTTCGTCTTCACTTCGACCCTGCAAACATTCAAAACATATATCGATTTGATCTCATCTTATCGGTACATACCTTCAATATCTCCACTAATATTCTATCAAACAAGCAGATAAATATATGCAAGCACTAACCATTTTTGTTTTAAGACTGAGGAAGGCAAATTGCTTTCAACCAAACATTTAACCAAAGTAGTTGAAGCAAGAAATAATTTCATTTTCTAACATTAACCAAATATAATAATCACTACGAAGTTTGAATGTTGTCTGAATTTCAACATTAAAAAAATCATTATTAGAGTTATTAGTAAATTATGTGAAATACCAAAGTCCTCTAACAATCAGGCAAGCTATTTTTTAAAGCCAACATGATGATTATTATGTTGCAAAATGGATCCATTTCAGTTTCATAACAGGCTATAATGAATTTCATCAGTCATGTTCACGTATAATAAAAACCATTATCGCATATGAATAGATCCTTTAGGATTTTGATACTGGCACGAAAACAAAATTATTATCTCAATTTGAAGCACCATTACAAACTTTTCCCTCTTTCTTATGCATATTTATAGATGTATAACTACATTATCACTCTAATTTACAAGCTCCACGTTATTTTATGCAAAAAATACATTATTATTCACATTATACCGTTATCAAATCGATAGATATTTATAATTTAGTGTTTGAGCATATTATTGGGATATCTATAAGCTTTAAAAGAATCAAATATTAAAGACTTTTATGCCATACATTTATAAAAACACCATTGCTAATATTTATTGTAACTGCATGTTCATCACAAATAGCACATACTTAGCATTACTATGAAAGACAATTTAACTCTTACAACAGGTTAATAAGTTCCGCCACTAGTTGAAAATTCCTATTCAAAAGGGTTACAGTATATGTTGGCCAAGATGCTCTTGGAAAGTAGTGTATGCAGTATAGTCAGACACTTCAAACCTGACAATTAGGTACTATGTCACCCAATTCCTAAATTAACATACAGTAGATATTTCCATGAACTCGCAAGGGTGTCTGCTCTGCTCAAGGACAGATAACGACGCCCAACAAAAATTCCCTGCTAGTAGCAGATGGTAGCCAGACGAGCAACCCTGGGAGTGGACAAGGATCACCTGATCTCCGAGACTATCGTGGACATCATGTTGAGAAGCAAAGGCTCATGTCATGCCCCACCATGAAGAGTGAGCTAGATCGAGGAGCGAACCAGGCAGTTTTCATAACCAGTGAAGATCTAAGGGCACAATAAAAGACCTGGCGTGAAGTGTGTGTTTAACGATTCCGAGTTAGTTCCCAGGGGAAGATGGTAGGTTGTTAGTTGGTAGTCCGGCATCAAAAGTACGACACGTATGTCACAGACCCAGAAAAACTACTAGAAGTTATAAGAACACAAGTTCAAGGTCAGGACAAATGAAGATTTAGACCAGGGGTGGGGATCCTGTGGCCTTTTAGCTACTGTACTAACCCTTACATGCTACACTCAGATTAATGAATGCGGCCTTCGGAAATGAAAAGGTTCCCCACCCCTGATTTAGGCCGTGTCGAAAGGACCAAGTGGTCATATAGCGTGCAATTTCTCTCACTCAAGGCTCTTATATTATTTATTCATAGTTATCGTAAAGTAAAGCAACTCTTCCCAGTTTATCTTCTTTCGCGAGATTTTTTATGCAATCTAATAAAGTTATTCTTGTTATATTTCAGTGTAAGACCAGTGTAAAATTCTTTAATTTTACCAATGGTAAGGTATGTAAAACATGGATTGTTTGTTTGGACGTCTCTTTCTATAGCAATGGTTTTACAACACTAACTAAAAATATGAGTTACATTTTTACTCCTTGGAAGCCATAGATCTGCCTATAACAGCCGAATTATAAATCCTCATTTTATTCAATGTAAAACCATATCCGAAGATCTTAGGAATGCACTGGGACTCATTTGACTTTTGGATTAAAAATATTTAAGGTTTGCCACAATTCAAATCCATACTTAGTTACCAGAATAAACAAGACATGTTATCAGCGATAGAAAAATTACTGCGCAATTAAATAATAATCAACGCGAATAATGTGGGTAATTCAATTAATGACGATGTATTTATGTGAAAACTTTGCAATCGCAGTTTGGCTTCACATGAAATATAGTCAGCACTGCATTTCTTCTCAACACTCAACAGGACATAGATGCAATATGAAGTTCAAACAGGGATATTGAAACGACAGTTAAAAATGTAGGAGAGATGAAAGATCAAGCGCCAAGCTGAGTTGATTGATGATAGTAGAGTAACAAGGTAGTGTCGATTCCTGACGTAAAACAAAAACCGATTAGCAACCCAGGGTCGATCTAAACACAAAATCAAAACAACAGAAATATCAGCATGCGGCCATACAAACATCATCACTCAAAATGAATGAGTGTGGTGAATGATCTGTGTTGTGTCCAATTTTATAAATTAAATGGGATATGTAAAGGGTTTAAGGAGCAGCAATCGTGTTTGGATACTTTCAGCGACCAGGAGAAATGAATGGGATCTTGCACAAGTACACAACAACAGTCTTCATTCTTTGCAGGGCCTGCTTTTCCATGATAGTTTTTCCACAGACACATATCAGCTTGTGGTGCGAGCTCACGCTAGGTACTAAGTGCCACGGACTATGACAAACGGGCTACACACCATTCTTCTTGGCTGTTGGCCAAAGAACTTATCTTCAAGGAGTTCTCATTTGGAGCTAAGGAGTTGAAAGCAACCGGTAGAGAGAAAAATACACAGAATACTGTAGGTCAGTAAACATTTTTTGAATGACCATATTACTAAGCAGTAAAAAAATATTACTAGTCACACTGCATATCAACGCTGAAATTCCAGGTTTTATTACAAAGATCAAATCATCACTACTAACCCTTTTCACACCTATGACAAGGTAGGGCCATCTGTTGGATGGTATTTGTTTTTTGCAGTCGTTGCCTACCTACTGTGAAAATCCTTATGCTCATTTATCATCGGCCTACAATCCTTGAAGTAGGAAGAACACATGGCCTTGAATTGTCTAATACGTGGTTCAGGAAGAGGGAAAAGCACCTCCACTTCCCAGTGATGACCTGTTCCTCACACGCACCACACACAGAGCCTGTCACAGCCCTGTTCTCTCAACAAAACCTCACTTATGAAAATATCACTTTTATAAATTATTGATTAATGAAAGTTACAGGACATTTCACTCAAAGCTTTAACACAATTTAAAAAGTAATTTTTTGTAACATTTTCACTTCAACCCTATCCCTGACTTTGGAACTATTGTGACTCCAATGCATCTGGCAACCAATAATAGGGGTCATTGGCATAGCTACAAGTTCCAAACCTGTAGACAGTAGTTAATAATTGCAATAATCCGTGATTTAAGAAATGCGATGTGCATTATACATTTACAGTAATAGCTCAGTGGTTGGTCTGTATATAAGGAGAGAACTCTTTTTATAAAATATGTATTGGAAGAATTAGGAGTATAGCTGACGGCTAAGTCTATTTATGGTATTTCCATGTTCAGCTAGTGAGTTTAGGCTAGATTCTTCCTGACCACTGCTGGGTTTTTCTTTCAAAACTGTAAGATGTTATCTCAACCCAAAAGAACTGGTCTGCCTCTCCATTAGCACAAATCACATTAAATGAAGCACTGATGAAGTTTCACTAACACCTTTATGATGTCTGTGTTTCAAACATATGTCCAGATACATATACGGGTTGCCACCATAAATATTGAGAGGTTCTCGGTCCAGAGTTTACACCTAACAGTAGGTTGTCAATGATGCTCTAACGTAAAATGGCCTTCACAAATTACAAACTGAATAATCACTTCTCAGAACTGACTGTAACTTAAAACATATCTCATAGTATATGATCTTACACTGCAAACTAGGTCTTGATTTCACACAACATTTAAGCGATGCTCATAATAAGAAACTACATTCCCTTTTAAATGGAAGTCTGAGACGCAGCTCGACATTTACTGTAAATCCTAATATTGTTGTACATCTTTATCTTCAGGAGATCATGTTTAACCACCATGTAATTTTTTGCCTTTTGAACAATACGGCGGATTTCTGCAATTTCTCAGAACTCATTTATGTCCTATTTGTAGTCTACCTACCAAAGTCTTTTGCAACAGTGTCAAGCTAATCACACGATTCTTTAGACGTGTAGCTATGCATGATTAGATTTTATACATAGTTATTTCACATTTCATACACACTGAATATCTCTAAGGTATCATTAACATTAGTATTATCTCACAATAAAGCGCTATTATTAAGAACTTTAGCTTTCCATCGTTGCCCTATTTTAAACACGGGTTACGTTTTTCTTCGAATATCAGCTATTAACAATCAGTTAATCAGAAATGAGATCGTAATTTAAAAAAAAAAGGTATCCTCCACACTCAAAAGCAGCTACTAACCATTATCCCACCTACGCCAGGGTTCGAGCACCATCTTTGTCCCTCTAGATCAGTGATTCTCAACCACTGTGCCGCGGCACTTTAGTGTGCCGTGAGATTCACGAGAGTGTGCCGCGAGGTCGGGTACCCATCTTGTCCCTCTGACTGGACACAAGGGCGATATATTGGGCAGTGTTTTCCCACAGCCGGTTGCCAATCAAAGCTGGAATTCCTATGCTATTTATCGTCTTTCTACTGTTCGTTGGGACATTCCACCGAAGACGGGGAGCGAGCTCCTGTACCTGGAAATTTTGGTCCTCTACCCGTTCCATATAGAGAGGATTCTTCCATGTGCAAATGCCATCGTACACCACACGGGACCTCGGTTTTACTTCTCACCCGAAAGAAGGTGCACTCAGGGCTTCTCTCTCGCCCGAAAAAAGCCAACCCACCTCGGTCCAGTATTGAACCAAAAACTACTAACACAGTTACCGAGGCAAGATTTTGCATAGGGTTAGGCTACAACTTATATATTTTCTTTGGCGTTTGTGTACCTAGAAATGTGTCGTTGCTAGTGTGCCCGCAAATTTTGAAATTAGTAAAAGTGTACCGTGGCGAAAAAAAAAGGTTGAGAATCACTGCTCTAGATGGACACATGGGCGATCTGTTGGACGGTATTTTAGGTAACGGTATTCCAAACACCTGCATTTCAGCAATGGACCTAACGAGTTCCTCCCCTCGCTTTTCATCACGTGTCCACCTACCCATTTATTATTTTCATTTATTCTGTGGAATTATTATAATTAATGAAACGTTTTCGAATATTTTTAGCATAAAATGCATGTTTCCCTAAAAAATAGTTCCAAATTATCCGAATTCTAAACCGCTCTTGCACATAGTATTTCTAAATAATCTCGCTTGCTGCTTGGAATCTGGTGGCGGACTGCAGTTTGCCCCCCCCCTCCCCCCTCTGTGCTAGATATAAGCGTATTTATTGAAGAAATTAAAATAAAACGCCCTGCGCTGCATAATATACTACTAAAATTAAAGAGTATTCAGATAAAAATCTAAAAAAAGAAACTATGGTCTGAATTGCTTTAGCAATTTATAGAAAATGAGATGAATACGAGGATAAGGAAAAAACAGAAGTATTCATAAATTTGTTTGACTATCTTTTCAAACTGTCAAACAATTTATAAAAATAGTCCTATCTATAACCCTTCTGCTAATCAATGGATAGACCCAAAATATTATGAACTCTTTTCCTTCTTAATAAATTAAATAAAACACCAGCACAAAATCCATTTTGAACTTGATGAAAAGCAACTATTTATTTGCCAACATGCGCTTGACAGAGCAGTGGACAACTTTCAGATAACTAGATTATTTAATCTCCGAAACTGAAAAGTTGCCAGTGTGCGCCTAGACTGAGATCCTCACTGCACTCGATTCGCATAGGTCTGTAAATGGGCCGATGACATTACATGTTCCCAAAAGTGCTACGATTATCCTTCCTAAATGACATTTCATACATTTCTCTGCATATGATAATGCAAGTGGAAATGGAGGAGTTGTACTCTGCTAATAACCAGGAATGCCACTAGGTTACCTGTCACTGTATATCCATCTGGCATAAACGGTTGGGTTTCAAAGTTGTCCTAGATTAGTCTTCCATAATATAGAAGCAACGCTGATTTACTAAATCTGTCCCACATATTTGACTACTTTTAAATTATTATCACACTGATACAGCATATCTGTAAAAGCATAGGCCCTATGCACAAGAATAGACATACAGTCGGACCTCGTTATAATGCGCCCCATTATAGTGGACGATATGCCTATAGTGGACGATGTCCTCAGTCCCTTCCAAAGTTCCTATACCACTCACACTGAAAGAACCCGTTATAGTGGATCCCCGTTATTGTGTATAGTGGACGAGTCATGTGTCCCCATCAAACATTTTGTATGTTAAACAATGCCCATTATAGCGGACGGAGACTTTCATTTTTGGATGGCTGGTTGAATCGGTGACTTTGCAATAGGAATAAAGGAAGAAATTACAGTATTAAAGTATTAAAGTTGTCAACACTGCAGTGTTATACGTCGTTAAAGTTGCTGTTGCACCCTTAAACCCCTGACTTCCAAGAAATGCCTCTTACAGTATCTTTTTCCCAATATGGGACACCTTAAGTCACCATATGTTAGGGTTGTAGTGTACAGCACATATGCCTATTGTTTTCACAGTCTTGTGGCCTTTGGTCAATAGGACTAAAAATACAGTAGGTATTGTGCAGTCAAATTGCGTAGGTGCAGACAAGTTGGGTTGGGTGCAGCCAAGTCATGTTGGACACACCCAGTTCCTGTGAGATCACTTAAGTCAAGCAGTGCAAGCCCACGTTAGTACCAAGATGGGTAGTTGGTAAAGAACGTTGGGTGCTGCAAATTTTTCCTCTCCTATGCCCCCTAAACCTACCTCCTCATCTCCTGCAAGCAGCCTCCTAAGGGTTCGTCCTGTTATGGCTGCTTGGCTTACTCCCCAACCCATGAAATTAATCCAGTAATTGATTTTCACCCTGTTATGCATTTGTTTACTGCGCCTATAAATTTAGTACTATATGTTGATGGTAAGGAAATACAATTACTGTATCCACAGCCAAACCACTCACCATCTATTGCCACCAGTTTCATCAACCCCCAACTGCAGCAGTCATAAATAAGTACTGTATATTGTTGAGGAGGTCTGGATTTTTGGAATTTCTAACATTGTTGACTGTACTACTGTACTTACAGCATTTTGAGTAATGGCCACTGGAAAAATGTAGTTTTTCAAAAACCCCATTATAGTGGACGACTGCTCATGGTCCCGTGGCGTCCACTATAATGAGGTCCGACTGTAGTTGTAAGACTTGAAAGCTGAACGTCTAAAATAAAGTAGTAGGCTGTTGAATTTTGTAAGCATTCGTGTGATGATATGCACTTTAAAGAATAAGTAATAATCATTGAAATAAATTTGACAGCAGATTGAACAGTGAGCCTAGAACTGAATTCAATCACTAAATTTGCAAGATATGACCTTTAAACAAAATCAATAAACAGGAAAGAAGACAAATCTATGACAAAAATCATCCATAGATCATAACAAATAAACCGATATCCTGAAGGCCGAGAAATACGTTTTTAGGGTTTGATAGACGAAATAACAATTTTAAAATATACAACCCCAACATAGACTACTTGTATTATTCAGTGTTATCGAAAATAACGCTAGTGCAGTTGCCCCCACTTCATAGTTATGGGGAAGTTGCACATTTGTGCTTAAATAATCGGCAATACACATGTGAAGAGTTTAGATGTGGTATAAAATAAAATCACGTTGTAGATGCATATTTGAATATGGAATGTGCGGGATCGATATAGGTTACAAAATTCAACAATGGTATTTTTGTATGGTCTTATAAGGTATCCATTTTTGGATTATGCAGACGCTATTACGAAATGCCCTTTGCTCAGGTTCAAAAGTTGGGATTTCCCAATGCAAATACCTTGCAAAACTGAAATGCTAATACTGTGCCATCAACATTGCAAAAGAAAGATCACGCATTCCTACTGTATATGCTACATCATGTACAATAAAACAATTTTCCTTTCAAAAATTTCTATCACATCCAATGCAAATAAACGTGAGGAATAGTTGAGACACAATTTTACGTCTGAAATCAAAACATAAGACAACATTTGAATGAAATTCAAAAGTCTAAATAGATATTAACCACTGCAGAATCACCTCGATATGTACAGTAGAGAAACAGCAGAATTTACGTACTCGACATGGTTGCCTCCGTGATATTGTTTTTCAGAAATTGCATGATATCAGTTTAACATTTGAATAACGTACTTACTGCGTATACGGCGTTGGTCATTAAAAGTTGTATCTTGACATTATCACACACCAAATTCATTCATCGCCGATTTATAGACTTATTTTAATTTACAGTACGAAGGTGATCGTCTCTTGAAGTTTCGAACTTGTAGGACTATTTAACCTTTCACCTCCCTTCAACCGGAAGTGGATTGCTCAATGACTCGAACCTGTGCTGATACTTTCAGCATATGACGTGTGATTCTGAAATTTTGCATCTGAAATTTTGATTGTAGAGATGCAGGGGTAACTGTCAATATTTCACGTAATCGTTGGCTTATTTCGATTACAAATGGCGCGGTGCATGCACTACCAAAAGGTATGGTAGTGGTAAGTCTGGTGCAGGTCTGAAAAATCACAATGATACTTGGAAAGCAGGTGGCAATAAGGAGTCAACTAGCCTACCTGCCTACCATGTACCAGTTGTGTAGGTCGCAGTTTAAACCTTGTGCTGTGGAGGTACACAGTACGTGGTTGTGGCGTTATTGTCTCCTTTGAGCGATTGTTGCATGTAGGTCCCAAGCTGTGGCGTCATCCCCCTCTCCCGAAAAACGCCGCTTCTTCTGCTTTGGTGTCACCCCCATTTCTCATGGTGCGAGTGGTGTCACCCGGGGCGGCCCGCACCCACCTAGTGACGCCACTGGTCCCAAGCAAAACTATTTTAATAAGCATTTATGTTATATTACGCTAACGGGTTGGGGAGTAACCAAAGCAGCCATAACAGGCCGAACCCGTTGGAGACTGCTTGCGGGTGAGGAGGTAGGTGTAGAAGGTGTGGGAGAGGGGAAATTTGCAGCACCCAATGTCTACTACCAACCACACATGTTGGTACTAACATGGGTTTGTGTGATCTCACGAGAACTGGTGTGTCCAACGCAACTTGGCAGCTTTAGAGCCTCTTAATATCATGAATTTTAAAAATCTGAAATTCAAGGATCAGTATAAATAGATAGTATTTAACAAACTCGACACTGTAACAACCACAATGGATTACGATGGAGCTTGTTGGCGTGTCAAACTGGCGGCTCGGTATGACTGTTGAATTAAGACCCCCCCCTCCCCGCCTTATACCATGCAAAACAACCCTTTTCTCGCCTATGGTAGGGTCGGGTACCCATCTTGTCCCTCTGAATGGACACAATGGTTTTACTTGTCATCCAAACGAAGGTGCACTCAGGGCTTCTCTCTCGCCCGAAAGAAGGCAACCCACCTCAGTCCAGTATGGAAACTAGAACCACTGATGCAGTTACCGAGCATGCTACCCACTGCTCCACCGAGTCCCGCCTTAGACCATGAACTACCAATAATTAAATGCGTTTCTGAGGGAAGCAGCATCATCATACCCTTATCCCGCCTGTGGCGGGGTCGGGTCTGCGGGTTCTAGCCCTCCACTCCCGTCTGTTTCCCACCAGGTCCCTGTCCACCCCACACACTGCCATGTCCCCACCAACAACCTGTTCCCAAGTCTGCTTCGGTCTCCCCCTACCACGGACGCTGCCAACCACCTGCATTTCTGGAATGCACCTAACGAGCTCCTCTTCCCCTCTTCTCATAACGTGTCCATACCACCTCAACCTATTCTCCCTCATCTTTTCGGCGATGTCCACCACACCCAGGCTACCTCTAATATGCATTCCTAATATTTCTGGGGGAAGCAAAGTTGCAAAAAAACAGCAAGAAGAATGGGGGTAGTTGTGTATATCGAAAAGCTATCATGAAAATATTTAGGATTTGTTGGGGTTTAAGGTCCCATCAACTACGAGGTCATTAGAGACCCGTCCACTGTATAGTTCCAATGCATATACTGCACAGACACTACACTAATGCGACGATTATTAGATATTAGCAGTACCAAGCTTTCCCAAGCGACCACCCATGTCAGTACTAACTGGGCTTGCGTTGCTTAACTTCAGTGATCAGACGAGAACTGGTGTGTCCAACGCAACTTGCCGCTCCCCCAAATATTTAGGAGCAACTTCGAAAACTGCTATCAGGTGAGGCAGAAGACGGGTAGAGCTAGAGATAGATACTTGAGGGAAATCAATGCCAGACAAATAATAAACGAGGTCGATGAGATAAAAGTGGAGTGTTTGAGAGCAAAATAAAGCCATTATAAAAAATGTTAATATACTGTACAGGAGTAGGAGTTAAACAACGTTAATAAGCTAGAATTCAAGTTAAATGATGAATGCCCTATATAGAAATAAGTTGTTTTTATAAGTTATTTACACTAGATATCACTACAAAAAATTTATTCACAGAGAGAAAAAGTTACTTCAGAGAAAGTGCCACCTCATGAATATTTGCTGCAGCGACATGCAAATTACAGGGTGAACGCATGTAGACAACTTTACCATTGATGAGTTTTCAGTTGATCACAGTAGTAATTCAGAATCATTAGAATAAAAATCTTTTGCAGCATGCTGATGTGTTTATAAGATATTTATATCATAGACTTATAGAGGGTTGGAGTCTATGGCTTCTGCAGTGCCCTCCGAAACTCGTGGGTATCCAACTCTTCCATAGCCAGGAGCTGGACTTTTACAAAAGAATACAGTATGTTCAGTCAATGATCTAATAAAGGCGCGTTCTCACTAGTCAAGTTTTGTTGACCAATTGTAGTTGTTCAACAAAAGTTGAACATTACTTGAATCAATTTTCGTTCACACATTTCAATAGAAACTGATCAGCAGTTTCATTGTACAAATGGGGTTTCAGTTACATTACAAATGGGGTCAAAAGGAGTTGTGTGGATAACACTGTATATTGGTTGACCCCCAAATGGTCCACCATTCTGACGGGTCCACTTTTGTATATCTACAAGGGCCTTAAACAAAAGACCTATTGTTCACTTGAAGGGTAATGGTGAATGACTCACCACTTGATCAACTAAAATGTTGATCAACTCGATTGAAACAGAGGTTCCCACTAAAGTTTTCATTCAAGTTTTGTTGACCAACTAAAATTGGTCAAGTCAAGAAATGCTCCAACGAACAGTTGACCAACGATAAATAAGCATAAGGGTTGGGCCTTCGTACCTACTGTACCTTATAGCTTGAATGTGTGTCCATCCAGCACAGCATGCAGCATCATCATACCCTTATCCTGCCTATGGCAGAATTGGGTCTGCGGCTCTAGCCCTTCACCTCACACACTGCCATAGCCTTACGTACAACCTGCTCCCACGTCTGCTTCGATCCCCCCCCTGCCCCGCGTGCTGCCGACCACCTGCATTCTTGAAATGGACCTACTGAGCTCCTCCTCTCCTCTTCTCATTACGCGTCCATACCATCTCAACCTATTTTCCCTCATTTTTTTTGGTGATATCCACCACTCCCAGACTACCTCTAATGCACTCATTCCTAATTCTATCAGCTTTTGACGCCCTACTCATGTATCCCAGCATTCCCATCTCAGCTACTTGCATTCTGTTGACGTGGCTCTTCCTCAGTGCCCAGCACTCTGATCCATATAGCATAGCAGGCCTAACCACTGCCCCGCAGAACTTCCCTTTCAACTTGATTGGGACCCTCTTATCACACAGGACTCCACTTCAACCATACCCATTGATTCCACGGGTCCAGCACAGGATGCCGGATGTTTTAATCTGATGCAGACGATGACCAGTTGCCAACCTAGAAGGATCATTCTGTGTGGGTGCTCTATATACGTATTTCATTGACGAGTGAATGCTTCTGAGAAGTTGCCGTCAAAATGGGACAAACGGGCGTCTCGCCGGGACAAGAGAGGGACGGCGTGACATGAAGTCTGAAATCGGGACGTCTGGCCACCCTAGTTAATTGGCCATTAAAATTTATTTGTAGCAACAGATGGCTCCAAAAATCTTCAGAAACAAGAAGAAAATGCTTCTTGCGAATGTCTTACGTCGCCTTATTGTGTAACCTCGGAATCCACAGAGTTAAATGGAAAGCATTAATTTTGTCGAAATTATGTTTGCCGAAAGTAAAATATAAAATGCCAATGACAGGAAGGAAACACTGGAAGGGACAACGTTTCAGAAAGAGAAAGGCAGAAGGGCAGGAAAGTCACACGATTGAAAAGTAGTAACGCAGCGTTACCGTAAGGATTAATGGCACTCTACAAGAGACGCAAGGCTAATAGAGAAAACAGCGCACTTTCAAGATAATGCCCTACAGTGTTATAAACTCAAATGTTATGCTAAATTGTGGTGATAAATGTGCTATCTATATAGACCGCTGAAGGAATATTTCCTATCCTACGAGGGAATAACTGTAAAACCGTGCTTTTACCTGAAAATCTTGGAAGATGAAAAAGTTGAAGGTCTTTGTAAGTCATTGGGAATTTTCCTGTCTAAGGAAGTAAGAGCTATCAGATTTCCTCTTCAAAGCGAAAAACTGGGTAAGTGATGACATGAAATATTAACCTATTAAAGGAAGAGGTTACCCTTCATAAAACGATCAAACTAAACTTGTGATCCAGTTCTCAAACTATTAAAGGAACCAAAGGACAATTTAAATTTCTCCCATAATACTTTCTTGATATAGAAAATATATGATCAAACCAGAAGGGCCATTGATGAGTTGTTGTATCGAGCTAAGAGGAGGCAAAGGATGAGCACAAGCTTTACTATTAACGAATATTTTTCACTTTATCTTCTTAGTTCTAAAGGATTGAATTATTTCTGGGTTCTCTTCCAGGTAAGAAAATACAACGAATGACAATTTACAGCATTTTTATAAATCTGCAAATATAATAAAGGTGTTATGTTAAATTTAATCCATTGGAAGAATTTATGCATGCATGTGAGCATATGGTAATCCTCCAGAGAAAACCTTTCAATTAAAATTGAAAATCTGAACACACCTGTCCAACACAATGGCCTGTCAAACTGCAGCAAAATATTGAACACAAAACCTGGTTTCAATATAACATAGGATGGGAAAATTTTTGTAACTTGTGTAAATCAACAATTTTTCAAATATCTCAGGTGTATAATACACTACCTTCAGTCTTACGATGATTGGGACGATATCTAGTCTAGCCCTCGTAACTTTTAAATGATCTCTTCACTTCCTGTAAGTGCATTTCCATTAAAGAGTATATTGAACTGTTAGTTAAGAATGAAGACATAAAATTGTGGTTCCAGCTTTAGCTCTTATCAGAGAGAAACAACAAATGACTAGAATTTGTGTATGTTAGATAGACACATCTGAAATGACAATTATTTTGTTAACTTGACACTAAAGTGCTACATTTTGTGTACATTAAATGGCATAGGGTGATGTGGGTTTGGCCAATGCCATTCATTTTAAACATCACAGTACTCCTTTTTTTATTGCAAACAACGTAGAAACAGTGCTCACTGGGAAATAAAATAGCTCAGACATAAAAGAAGTTGTAGTAACATATGTAGTATGTTTTGACAATACTCTAAATATGTCCTACCTACTTCGCGACATTAGTTCCTGTTCCTTAAACTGTAGTGTACCGTATATGCAAGGAAAAAAACCAATAATCAAGTCAGGCCGCTTCCAATTCCAGCAAACAAGATCCGTTGTTCATAATCAACTTCAAGTATAGCGTACCCACAATTACATTGCCCATCTATTTTCCACAAACAACTAAATAGATTCTATGCTCACCTACTTTTCAACAACAATGGTAGGATACATAAAAAGAAAACTCGTGCATACATGGAGTACAATATGTGGTATATTAGTAGCAACATGCCTATGACATAAAAAATGATAAAAGTTATTCGTCTTAAATGGGTATTGAGATAGAGTTCGACATTACACACTAATTTAATGAGTTACAAACATCGTAATAGTGTTGAGATTAAATTCTTCTCAATCGTCATATTTTTGCCAAGCTATTATCCAACCTTTATTAAAATTCGACAGTGACGTTTGTGTGACGGACGCAAAAAAGATAAAAAACGATTAATCAACTTTACAAAATTGGTTCGCTAAAAACCGTAGTTGGATTTGTTGTTGTTTGTTGGAGTTTAAGGTCCCGTCAACTACAAGGTCATTAGAGACCCGTCCACTGCATAGTTCTAATGCATAGACTGCACAGACACTACACTAATGCGACGATTATTGGGTATTAGCAGTACCCAGCTTTCCCGAGCGACCACCCATGTCAGTACTAACTGGACTTGCGTTGCTTAACTTCAGTGATCAGACGAGAACTGGTGTGTCCAACGCAACTCGCCGCTCTCGACCGTAGTTGGAAATCCGTTCTCCCAAGAGTTAGCAATGTATTTGTAGGTCCGGTTACAAAAAGCCAAGGCAATCCTTTCCAGCTGATTCAAGCAAGCCAGGCTATTCACAGGGTGCATCTAGGCCACGCATGTCAAACTGGGTTTACCCCTGGGGCCACATTGGTAACGTACATTGCCATGAGGGCCACACCCACACTGCTGCAGTGGTGATTATGGTTGACCTTAATCGATAGATCGGCCTCGGTGGTCCAATAGGTTGCGTGCTTGATTTACTGTTTCAGTGGTTCCAGGTTCCATACTACTGTATATCTCGGTGGGTTTACTTCTTTCTGGCGAGAGAGAAGCCCCGAGTGCGCCTTCCTTCGGATGACAAGTAAGACCGTGGTCCCGTGTGGTGTACGATGGCATTTGCGCAAAAAAAGAACCTTGCCTACTATGCAACAGGTAGATGAGGCAAAATTTCCAGGTGTAGGAGCTTTCCCCCTGGCGTCGGTGGAGTGCCCCAACAAACAGTAGACCGACGATAAACAAGCATTGGGGTTGCATGCAGCTTTGGTCGCACCCGGCTGCGGAAAAACACCGTCCGATATACAGTATTACCCTTGTGTCCATTCAGAGGGACAAGATGGGTACCCGACCCTGCCATAAGCGGCAAAAGGGTTAGGAGTTGCCTTTGAAGTTGTTTAATTAATGTGCATACTAGTGTTTAAATTAACAGCATTCATGAATAAAGTAATAAACAGTTTGGTTTGATTGTGGAACGAGTAGCTATTCATGTACTGCTATAGAAACCTTTTACTGGCCGCAGGTTTGCCTGTAAAGGACCGCAGGCCTCATGTTTGACATGTCTGGTCTTGGCTGAACATTTTCGTGAGAATCTATAAAGCCTCTAACGCGATGGTATTCCTGCTTACTTTACCCCCTCTGGAATATGTTCTGTAGCAGGAGTGGTTACTCAATTGCGACGTCTCGGCATGCCTAAAATATAGAGGTTACATAAAATACATCAATTAACTCGCAAATGGGGGGGCTAAGACAAGGCCAAACCAAATAGATTACAAACAGGAGGATAAGGGTTGAAATCTAAGATAAAGACGAAAAAGAGAACACTCTCTTACCACAAAGTCAGCTGCCTGCGGTAGGATCGATTCTCCAAACCGTGAACTCATGGAATCAAACATGCAAATCACTATAGGCATGCGTACGGAAACCAAATTCTAGTTACTGTATGTCACTGACTCCTGGCGTAATTGCAACAGCTAAGGGGTGATGGTCATTTGTCATCAAACAAAACGCATAACTGCATCGCTTCTTAATTTATAATTAATGGTAATGTTTGATGACAAACATAAAAATTAAACCTCATTGATGTTCGTTAATTTTTAGGCAATATGAGGTTTTAGTACTGCACATCTCATTTGCATCGTCCATCCGCAATAGCTAATAATTTACGTTTCAATTATTAATGCTAACAGACCCCTGATTACAACCATCTACACCCAAAAACTGAATTTTCGGTACGAATGAGTGCACTTGTGTTTTCAAACAACAGCTGGGATTACATGATTATTGTCTTTTTAAATTCGTTACAACCCCAAGGCTGTAATAAAAAAACCTAAGCTACAGTATCTCATATCATGTTAAAATAAGAAATAATATTACTCTACGTTAATTAAATTCCACACAATATGGTTACAATATATTATTAATAAAGCAAAATTAAAAGTTGAGGGCTAAACAAGACGAATTCATTGATAATGTCGTTTTGCCGGTAGTTAAATATACAAAAAAGTAATATAATTGCTTTTAGCTTCTTCCTTAAACTTTTTCTCGCATTCTTGCATTAAATATTAAAAATAACTGGTAATTTTGGCCAAGGAATATCACGTGTTTACTTTTTCTTTGGCATTTCAGCTATTTTTGAAGAAATAATCCTCACTACTTTCACTTAAAATAAAAAACGCAAAAATGTAAGAAATTATTACATGTTTGCACGAAAATATTAATTATGTGACTACAAATAATATATACAGTATATTAAATAGACTAAAATTAAAAACCCAACACTGTTTTTAGCTTGTCTGCTAACTAGATAAATTTAAAGCATCTTAGATATCTAATTTTTTTTAGAAAAAGTACTTTTTAAAAGCTGGATTTGGACTCAAGCTGAAGAAATGCTTAATATCCACACTAGTCATTCATCAAGTTTAAGTCAATTCTGTCAAAGTCACTGCGATGAAATAAGAAAATATGTATGATAAAAGCAATATTCTTTTCCATTGAATATCTCTGCATGAACAGATTTTTGAGACCCAAAAATGTCAAAATCTCATGAAAATGTGTACTTATACATCAACATTTATGTAAGAAATACCAAATACCATTAATACCATAATTGTACTTTGAAAAATACTACTGTTAAGCTGAGTATGACAGACTTTGGTTTATTTCAATCAGTTAACTCAAAAAGCTTTCACCAATATACCGTACGTGTATATTTATAAATGATGATAATTAATGACCCAAATGATAGCAACACAACTCGTGTCTCATGGATGAATGAATATTGATTGAAAAAAACCAAGTCACAACTTATTTTTAGCTTAAAGAAAAGAAAGAACTTTAAAATTATTGATAACATTTTTATGTTAGTGTGCAGCAGGCTGCGTACGCTATTAACCATTCAAGAACCACTTCAGTGAATGTAAATTGAGATACAATACACGAGATTTTCATATTTCCAAAAAATGGATTACAGACAACATATACAATTGAAAATTCGTTTATCTACAGTAGAATAAACGTTCGGATTTTAAATCACCAAAATACATTATTCAAAAGTAAAAAAAAAAATAGATTGAAACTCAGATGTCACAAATAAGGATTGATTCGACAAAGATATCATTACCACATGCTTTTTTCCCTTCACTAAACCAAACTGAAATATATATTCAACGCATTAGAGAGAGAGAGACAACGCCATTTCTCTTAATTTAATGATAAAACAATTGCTGCATTTGTGGTTCAAAAATTCAAAAGCTTTGAAACAAGACAAGTCCAAACATCAGTTAGGATTCAGAGAAAAATCAAAGACATCCTTACAACGATATTTTCATACCTGAATTGGCAAATAAAAGGCAGCACGATATGCAGGTCATTGTATAAAACAACAGCGAAACAGCAATAAATTGCGCTAAATAACGTAAAATATTACTTTCATGATTAGATAGGTCATTCTAAAGGACTTTTAGACTACTAAATTTTTAGAAAGTGGCATCTAGTATTGCTCAGCGTATTAACTTTACTTTTGTCCTCCCTCTCTCTCTACTTCTCTCTCCATATTCCTATTATGAATAGTGACGTTGCTCGATGCTCTTACCATATTTCATGATTATGTGACTATTCCATTAAGGTTGCTTCGCATTTAGCCTGTTTCTCTTCAGGAACATGTCAAGAAGTGTGACATACTTTTAAATAAATTATCGTTTACATCGTTTCGTCACAGGTAGCCTTATGGACATCGCAATATCCAAATAGAGGGGGGCGTTCAGTGACAAGGTGTAAAAGTAGCTATTTTTCTGCACTCAATTCACAACTACGAGGTCACAATCAGGGCGGGTAATAAAAAAAAGAGACACAAGCCACTTCTCTAAATATTAAAAGGTATGACAAATGGGAACAAAGGTTAGATTTAAGGTCTTCCATGAACTTTAGAAAGTGGCAACAAAACAGTCTATATTTGTTGCATTGCTACCAAATATGCGAAATATAAGAATGAACATCCTAGGTAGCACCATTTTATTTAGTCTTAACACAGTCCAGGTTATAAATAAGCACCATTATTAAAAGGTCAGACCAAGAGTAAACATATTTAAAGTGAGTTACTTTCATTAGCACTATTCACACAGCCAGCATATGGCAGGACTTGTAAGATGAATGAATGACGATGGGTGCATAACAGACCAAATGCTACCAAACAATGGATTGAGGAGAAGAATCTAAGTTTCATTAATTATATCTACCGGTAGTTGTATAGTTAAATGTTATTATATCATCAACATGACGCGAAGTCTAACTGCTGCAATCGGCGACTAGGCAGCATTCATGACATATACTGGACAACTAAATTGAGCACTCAGTATGAATAAAGAAATAATCATAATTATAACAGTAGGTATACAATCTATAATTAACATAATATTCATGTTCATTTTAATGATTCGTGTTTACAAGAAGCCTTACAGACATTTCAGGTATCCTGATTCGAATGCTCGTCAGAAGGCAACCACGGGTATCACCCTCACCTAAAGACTTTAATGGCTAAAGACGTCGGGATAAACCAGAGTAATGGAGCTAGATAAGAAGTTTTCAGCTTGATTAGAAAACTTAAATTGTTTAGCATTTTATATACTAAAGTTTCTATAATCCTCACCTCACTAATATCTGCGTAATAGAGAAGACACAATGGTCTTATCCCCTCCTGTTTTCAATTTTGGACTTTCTGACCCAAATGCTGAATGACGAAGTAAGATACCACAATCATAACATTAGTTACATTACAAGAAGTGAAAATAAAAAATGTCTCGGATATAGTTCACTTACATTATTAAAAATATTTGTACAACACAAATTACTTTCAAAGTAGCAACATTATCACAAGCTACGACCTTCCAGTCACTTCCTGGGCCTCCATGGAACATTTAAAAAGAACTGCAAATGTTAAATTAGGTATTTACTGAGGTAGATACAGTGACTGATGTCTTTATTAATACGTACGTTCATAAATTTTGATTTTGAAATTTTTGTAACACAAGTAATTGGGTTATAAGTCAAATTTTTCTCTCTACAGTATAAAAAATGAAAGAAAGTGATTGTCAAACTAACATTAACATCGTGGTTCTGAAGGGTGGATGGTCTTATGACACGATTTTGCACTATATGTATTTACAATGAAGCTGAATTTGGGTATTAATTATTAAGACGAGTGAGTATAGGAGAAGAAAATATAGGGCAAAGAACTTCTGAAACTTAAAATCATCACACTATATGCGAGAAATAATTTTTCAGTATTATAAGCATTAGCTTCAAAATCAATGACAAAAAATCGCTAGGGTTGAAAACATTAGCGCTTTTAACCGATAATCTCATTTACTATGCATAACCATAAAGTGCACTCATTCCAACTGATGTTATATTCAATCCAAACTTTACTAATTCACAACTAAAATTTGATTAGCTTTATGCATTGCTTACAGTCTAATAAAGAAATATTGTAAAAACGTTAATGTAAGATGTTTGTACACCAGGAGAAAAAATGTACAGTAGTTGTATAGGCATCGACACCTGGAGTAGAAAGTACACTTAGCTAACAAGAAACGTTGTATCATAACTTAGGAAACCTAAGTCACAATCAATATTAAGAATGAAATTTCATTTTTAATGACCAAGGATTCAAAATTCTGAGGTATAAGAAGGCTGCACAGATAAAATTAGCGAAATTTCTTCAAAAGGTCTATGGCTTTTGAATGAACGAATAATTCCTTATTGATTTTCTAGAGAACAAATATGCTTATAATGAATTTCTGAAAGCTTGAAAAGGTTCATTATATTCATTGTTCCTACATATATAACATGTGTTACAAATTGTATTTCGTCAAAACAATGAAGCTTAAAGCTTTACTTAATGGGCTTACACTAGAGTAAGAAATGAATTTCCCTTTTGTTAAATAATGCGTTCCGGGGTCATCAAGACTTCATAAAAATTGTTTTACATTCTGTAATTATTTGCAGACGTGATTATTTTTTGAATTCAGTTATATATTGTTTAATTTCAACATCATCACTTGGATTAGATTAAAAAGTTGCGTATAAATTACATCTATGGAGGTAAATTATAAAATTTTTGCGTTTTGGTCGGTAATGACATATTTGACGAAAATCATTAAAACTACTTCAGTTCAATTTTATTACCAGTGATAATTTTATTGTAAGCTACTAAAGCTGCAGTTTGATGATTTTTAAGCAAATTTATTGCTTCGTTTCCCTACTAATCATATGGCAAGTACATATAATCACTAGGTGTAAACATTTTACAACGAAATTAGCCTTAAAAACGGTTCACAATTGTCTAGTCCTTATTCTGTATAACAGAAACAAAAATACTAATTTAAAACTAATTATTAAACTAACGGTATGGTCACATTTTTTTTTACCAAGATAATGTCCTACAATTACAGCCAATTGTACCTTAATGACAGGCTAACCTGTTATCTATTAATAGCATTTTTAAGCCGCTGTTAAAAGATGCGAATAGAGGTCATTAAATGCTATCTTATCAAAATTCGAAGAGCCGACTTAAAAATATGCTCAATTATACGACATTTTAATTTTACCTTTCTTTTAATGTCTTTTTTTTTATAATTCAATAGACAAACTGCACTTAGTGGGGTGGAAACCATAACTACTTTAACGTTTAATTGTTTGTTGCTAGCGCAATTCATTAAAATGCTAAATTATATACCTTGTATAAAAAAAATCGAGTGTACTAAAAAAATTACAATAATAATACAACACAAGGATGAAAATTAAGTTTTTATCAACTTCCAAGCTTAATAATTCAAAAAATTTGACCACATACGTAATAATTTTGAATGATTTCCGATTCAGTATAAGTGAACCCATTTAGATTACAGGGTAGAATATTATAGGCCCATTGTACCCTTAATGTCGCAAGATGCAACTTTTAAGTGTTGACCAACAGTTCGTCCAGTTCCCCTGCCGTCCTTCTCCCGTTTAGTTTTTCCATCCTAGCCTTTTATATCCTTGCCCATTATATCCCGACGATTTTTATCTCTCATATTCTCACCTTCTTGTTCTGTTTGCACTCCCTTCTCTGACATGTGGGGAAAATAAGTTTGTTAGAAGAGTGATGATTCAATACCCTTGTAGCACGTTACACATTCTTTTATTGTTGCACGTCATCCACTGGTGTTCTGTAGAACTCAGACACAAGTGGTGACGTATTTGATTCTTCTTTTTGAATTTGAAAATAGGAGATTTGATTCTTAGAGAAGTCAGAACGGTCGAGAACAAAAAAACCAGTTGGAGACTACCGATCGGTCCAGCATGCTGCTTGCTGCTTGTTTGCTTGCACATTACATTTTCTTTTGCATTATAACTTTATTAATTATTTATATGTTTGGATACAATTAAACACTGCATTTTCCGTAAAAGGGGATAAATATTTATATATAAAACGCGCATCAAATTGGTGACCCGGACGTGATCCTCTTCAAACCTAGAGGAAAACAGACGTGATCCTCTTCAAACCTAGAGGAAAACAGACGTGATCCTCCTTGAATTTGGAGGAACCTGGACACAACAGCAACAAAAACAAAATAAACTATACAATTGCTGACCTATCTGGTCAGGTAAGCTAAGATATATATATATTTTTTTGGATATTTGATTGTTGAAGATGTCCATCATCACATCTAACGGTGAATTACCCCTGCCTACACCCACCCATCCCGAGGAGGATTCCGAAGGACTTAATGTTAATGCTGCTGTATCTCAACCGAAGTCTTTTAAACTTCCACCCTTTTGGGCCTATGATCCGGAAATGTGGTTTGCCACAGTGGAATATCGCTTCCGGATACATCAAGTAAAGGCAGATTCACGCAAGTTTGACTACATAGTGGATGCTTTACCTCACGAGATTGTGGCAGATATTAGAGATCTAATCCTAAGACCTCCTATTACCAACGCCTATGAGACAATTAAAAATACAATCATCCAGCGCAGTACGCTATCGCAGCAGCAATGATTGCATCAGCTACTTAACGATCAGCAGCTGGGGGACAAGAAGCCCTCACAACTCCTCCGACGGATGCAGCAATTGGCAGGAGACATGAGTAATTCCACAGGAGACACCTTGATTATAAAGGAATTATTCATGTCCCGGTTGCCTCGTCAAGTGAGGGCAGTGTTGGCCACAGCAGACCCTGGCACTACTCTGGACAAGCTTGCAGAAATGGCCGACAAGATCGTTGAAGTGATTGACACGTCTACCATTCAATTGAATGCAGTAGTGGACCGCCCTACCCTGGACATTCCTGCTGCCTCAAGTGGTGATTTCAGCAGACTTGTGGAGCAAGTTGAAAAACTCTCTGCAAGGGTAGAATCATTGTTTGCCAAACAACATCGGCAGTTTTGGCAACAACCAGCTACTCGAACACGATCACATTCTCGGCACAACAAGCCTAAAGCTCAAGCAAGTGGTGAGCCTGCCCAGATTCTGTGTTGGTACCACCATCGCTTTGGGGAGCGGGCTAACAAATGCCGTGCACCTTGCCAAGTGGGAAATGGATCTGGCCATCACTTTTAGAGACGCAAGTTGATGGCAGCCATCGTCCCAGTCGTCTTTTCTTTGTGAAGGACATGACAACTCAACACAAGTTCTTGGTGGACACGGGTGCAGAGTTGAGCATCATCCCATGCTCTTTTATCACCCGGCTCTGCTCCAAGCCCACTTCACTTCAACTCTTTGCTGCCAATCAGTCTGTCATCCCCACGTTTGGGACACATCGTCTTACGTTGGAGTTGGGCCTTCGACGCTCCTTCCGCTGGGACTTCATAGTTGCTGATGTCACCCATGCTATTATTGGAGCAGATTTTCTTGCCCATTTTCGACTTCTGGTGGACGTCGGTAACCACAAGCTCTATGACCGGCTCACTGGTCTGGCAGTTTGTGGCATTGCAATGGACCACGTTATACCATATTACCGGTTGTCAGCTATCTCACCGGTAGTTGATGCCAAGTACAAGGCCATTGTTCGGGAGTATCGTGACATCACTATTCCACGGCCAGCTTCCACTCCTTTAGCTCATGGTATCTTCCACCACATCATCGTTTCTCCTGGTCCTCCTGTGCATTCTCGGGCAAGACGCTTGCATCCAAGCAAGTTGGTTGCAGCCAAGCAAGAATTCCGACTTCTGCAAGAAAGTGGCTACATCCGCCCATCATCCAGCCCTTGGTCGAGTCCCTTGCACATGGTGCCAAAAGGCGATGCTTGGCGCCTGGTTGGTGACTTTCGAGCCTTAAATGCTCGTACTGTCCCAGATCGCTATCCGATACCTCATATCATGGAGTTTAACTCTCAACTCCATGGTATGCACGTCTTCTCTAAATTGGACTTGGTCAAGGCGTACCACCAGATTCCAATTGCACCGGAAGATGTCGCCAAAACAGCGGTAATCACCCCATTTGGACTGTTCGAGTATGTTCGGATGCCATTTGGTTTACGGAATGCAGCCCAAACCTTCCAACGTTTTATCGACCTGGTGTTGGGAGATTTGCCTTTCGTATTCACATACAACGATGACATCCTCGTCGCCAGTCCAGATGATGCAGTTCATCCAGCACATTTACGCCAAGTTTTCGACCGTCTCCGGAAATTTGGTCTGACTATCAATCTTCCTAAGTGCGTCTTTGGCAGCCAATCTATTGATTTCCTGGGACATAAACTTTCATCACAAGGAATTCGCCCTTTGCCGACCAAGGTGGAAGCCATACGAAGTTTTCCCAGACCTACTTCTCGACGTTCACTTCGACGTTTCTTGGGTCTTGTGAACTTTTTCCGCCGCTTTGTCCCTAACTGTGCAACCTACTTGCAACCCCTAACTGATATGTTAGGTGGAAAGGTATCACAAAACGCACCTCTCTCATGGTCTGCTGTTGCAAACGACTCCTTTCTTTCAATTAAGGAAGCTTTGGCACAATCAACACTACTGGTACATCCCAACCCGAATCCTGATACTGTTCTGGCTCTTTTCACTGATGCTTCAGATGTGGCTGCGGGGGCAGTTCTTCAGCAACTAGCTGATGGTATCTGGCAACCTTTAAGTTTTTTTTCCAAAAAGTTTACTGCTACTGAAACACGATACAGTGCTTTTGGACGTGAGCTCCTGGCTGTGTATCTTGCTGTTCGGCACTTTCGGTATTTCATCGAAGGTCACCATTTCACAGTATACACGGATCACAAGCCACTCACTTATGCTATATCGACTCGTCTGGACCGCCATTCACCTCGAGAAGCTCAGCACCTCGATTTCATCTCTGCCTTCACTACCGATATCCGGCACATCGAGGGGTCCAAAAATACAGTTGCTGATACTCTGTCACGGTCCCATATCCATTCTTTGGAGTTTGTGCCAGGTATAGTTCCTGCTGAACAGTTTTACGAAGAGCAAGACAAAGATCAGGAAGTGCACCATCTCCAAGAGAATCCTGGTTCCTTGCAGGTTCATCTTGTTCCAGTTCCTGGGACTGACGTGAGTTTGTTTTGCGATCTCTCTACATCACGACCTTGACCGTTGGTACCTTGTTCGTTGCGGAAATCAGTTTTTCAATCTCTACATGGAATTAATCATCCTGGGATTGCAGCCACACGCCGACTCATTGTGCAACGTTTTGTGTGGCCCTCTGTCAACAAAGATGTTGCAACTTGGACTAGGGCATGTATCCCATGCCAACGGAGCAAAGTGCAATGACATGCCTCAGTCCCAGTTGGCACATGCATGCCACCTTCCACCCGCTTTGACAGGGTCCACATTGAACTTGTTGGCCCGCTGCCACCATCAAAAGATTGTCGTTACTTGCTAACATGCATCGACCGCTTCACCCGGTGGCCAGAAGCCATTCCCATTGCTGATGCTACTGCCCCAACGGTAGCCAATGCATTTGTTATGCATTGAATTTCACGATTTGGAGTGCCATCTACTATTACAACGGACCGAGGGAAACAGTTTGACTCTCTTCTTTTCTCACAGTTATGTGAGGCATTGGGAGTCCGTCACATTCGAACGACGGCATATCACCCATCATCTAATGGGCTGATCGAAAGATTTCATCGCCCACTCAAAGCAGCTCTCAAGGCCCTTGATGACCCCCACCACTGGGTTGCTCATTTGCCAATGGTCCTCCTTGGTTTGCGGTGTTCCTTCAAAGAAGATCTGAAGTTGACACCAGCTGAGCTCGTTTATGGGACTACACTTTGCCTTCCTAGTGATTTCTTCCCTTCGGAATTCAGCAAGTTGACTCCTGTCGATTTTGTTGATCATTTGCGTTCCAGTATGCGCCTTCTTCGTTATCGACCACCACGTCAATCATCTTCTAAACCTATTTTCCTCTTCCCCGAGATGTCGGATGCTACACACGTCTTCATACGCCATGGTAACCCTATACATTCTCTTTCACAGCCATATGAAGGTCCATATAAGATTGTCCGTCGTTACGATAACTTCTACACTGTCGACATTAATGGACGGGTGGATAACATCGCTCTGGAACGTCTAAAACCAGCGTTCCTATCTGATCTCTTAGTGGGTGATTCGGCAACCGCTCCTGCACCTGCATTGCCTCCCTCGCCGCTACCATCTGAATCATCTCCGGCACCTGTGCCACCTGTAGTTACACCTTCCTCAACATCTTCTACTCCACCAGAACAATCACACACTACACCTATGCTCACACGCTCTCGGGCTCGGAAATCACATGTTCGGTTTCATGTTCCTTCTGATTTTTGATCCATCAGTTTTCTTTTTCAGATGATCGTAATTACTTTACCAAGTTAATTCCTGGCCAGGGGGTATTGTAGCACGTTACACATTCTTTTATTGTTGCACGTCATCCACTGGTGTTCTGTAGAACTCAGACACAAGTGGTGACGTATTTGATTCTTCTTTTTGAATTTGAAAATAGGAGATTTGATTCTTAGAGAAGTCAGAACGGTCGAGAACAAAAAAACCAGTTGGAGACTACCGATCGGTCCAGCATGCTGCTTGCTGCTTGTTTGCTTGCACATTACATTTTCTTTTGCATTATAACTTTATTAATTATTTATATGTTTGGATACAATTAAACACTGCATTTTCCGTAAAAGGGGATAAATATTTATATATAAAACGCGCATCACCCTCTAGATGCGACATCCACCAATTACAATGCGCCTCTTGCAGTTAACCAACATCCTTTTCTAAGACCGGAATGCTTTTGAATATGCTTCAGAATAGGAGTTAAAACAAATGTTGACCACTTAGCAGAACGGCAAACACTTGGACAGTTGGTCGGTCAATTCAGTTAAGTGTTAAAATGATTGGTACCCGGTTCTGAAAGATAGTCAATATTGTGGTCAGACCAGCCCCTGTAAGGTGTTTGGATGAATGCATCACCGTCTATAACAATAGCAGACGCCTTTCAAATACTTTGAGACCATTGAGAATTTACCCCTTCATTCAATCTTTCATTGGAATCAATCTGTTCCATTTGTCTTCTAAAGGTCGAACCACGGAACCCTTAAGATTATATATATTTAGCGCAACCCCTACTATATGTTCTCATAAATAGTTTTACTTCATAGTAATAGGCATTTAAAATTATTATGAATTAAATGTGGATTACGTACGCTAAAATCGGACTTCAGTAAAAATTTTCGCTTGTTAAGAACTCCGGTTATGGCATCTTAGTGGCATCAGTAAAGGCCTATTAAACTAGAAAAATTTCAATTCTTTCCAAATGCCTTTAATAAATACAGTAAGTTTACTAGCTTCAGAAGTTACAGTAACATGAGAGCTCATCATAGACTACAGTGTGCCTAGGATAAGTACAATATTTATTGCTTTCGGAAGTAGCAGTACTTTCTTGAAAGACGAAAAGACCTTATTTTAATTTCATGTGATCCTCTGATGATGGCTTTCAAAACTGAAACTTTTGATTAGAATTTGTACATGTAACAAGTGCAACCTTTCAATATTTGTCATTATTACTAAATAATAATGACAGTGACAATTTGTAATAGTACTGAGAAACATTCAGAAATGTAAAAGAAACCGGTTTCTGCTATGTAGTAGACGATGAAAAGGTGAAGAAACATCTATTTACTTTGTCTCTAATATACTAAGGGATTCTAGTCCATTTAGCAAAAAAAAGCATCATCATCTGATCTAGTTCTGATAATGGTGTTCAGAGTTCTTGCACAAACAAGTGATATCGCATAATAAGTCACATGAGACCTTTGCATTACTTTTTTTGCAGAAGTTGCCTTAAGGTTTTCTCCAAGTGCTTTCGTTCAAAAATAGGAATACCAACCTATGATCTGAGCTAAACATAGAAGTCTTTAACCAATCGGGGCAAAGACACCAAAATACGAACTTGTGAGATATTATCTTGCTCCTACATCGATTCTCAGAACTTAATTCCAGTTAACAACTTCTCTGCACATAAAATATCTGCATCTGAAGTGTGGAAAACGCTGTCTAGGGGGCTTAGAAAATATAAAAAAAAATCACGATCAAGTAAGTTCAAGAGATGTTAAACAATGAAAGATATCTAGCCATTGAAAAAAATCAAATGATCTATTCTGCAATCAGTCTAAGACCCCCATTTCATCATCTCTTGTTTTTATTCAGTACTAGAAAAAATTCGCAATAGGAACAGAAAACCAGAATCAGATTGTTGAATGGAGTCAACAGGCCGTGTATAAAAGTCGAAGAGCATGACTATCTGATATCGGTAGCCCTAGTGCTAATTTTAAGTAACTGTATAGTATGCCGGCCAGGAAGCGCAGACCCACCAAGACAAGGACTATCGGCATCAAAGGAATCCAACATGATAATGGAGCAAACTAAATTCCATTTCAAGAGCAAATCTTCTATTGTCCAATTTGTGCTGAAACCATAAACAAATTTCATTTAAATTGAATGTTGGTTTACGTGATTTGCAAAAAGCATAAATATAATGCGTCCTCCTATAGGGTGAAAAAGGTGCAACCGCTGTAGAAGTACATACCCATTTTACAAGACAATTTGGCATGCAAATATATGCAGTATAACGAATATATCGCGATCATGTGAGGTCCTATTTATTTTGCCACACATGGCTGTGATAAACTATTCATTATTAGCTTTTTTCAAATACAATTTGTTTTAATTGTACCTATATAATCTGGGTGTCAGCTTGGGAATCAGTCTTATAATGAAGGAAAAGCCCTTCATTAGGAACAGATTTTTTTCTTGGTGTGTTGGGGCCCTTCAACTATAAAGGTCATTAGAGTTCCATCCGCTACATAGATCTAATGCAGAGACTGCACAGAGGCTATGCTGATTGCGACGATTTCTGGGAATTAGCAGTACTCAGTTCTTCCAAGCGGCCACCAATGTTAGTACCAGTTGGGGTTGCATTGCTTAACTTCAGTGATCATCGAGAACGCAATACGCCGCTCCCAATAGGAACAGACCTGCCACTATCAAAGTACACTGTATGACCAAAGTGAGCCTTAATTATAATCAGTAATTTATACAAACCATCTAACTTGGTAAGTGCTGATAAACTTGCAGTCAGGATTTCTACTCAATAAGAAAGCTACAGTTGAAATGATGTTTTCAAAATCTGAGAAAAAGACCAAAGTCAATGACAATTATATTCAAGTGATGGTTAACAATTTCTTTATAGCATACCTGTAACACTGTAGAAACAATCTGATGCAATAATGTAATCCAAACCCTTCAACGAAAATAGGCTAGGGCTAAAAAAGCCCCATGTCAAACCAATTATTTGGACGTCGTTCAAACTATTAGCTAAACAACTACGTTCACAATTTTCTAAAGAAGCTGGAATCCATAGATTGTCAGTAAGACACACTTGAGCGCCACATTTCGCAGCTACTACACCTGGTAGTGCTGTTCCTGCACCAAGCTAGAAATATAGATGCATATTACTGTTTTAGATATAGCAGCTGTAAATCGAAACAAGTTTAAAATATACGAACTCTAATTTCGCTGCGAAATGCAGCGGGTATTCACTTTTAATGTTGGCTTCTCATAGTTTTGACTTCCAAGCATCTCTCAATGATGAAACACTTTCATACCTCTAATATGTACTTTCCTTTAAGATGATGCCGGTTGTACCAAATGAACTGAGCCAAAACCACCGCAGATGGCCAAGTGTACATTCCATAATGTGGATGCTCCACCTGAAGATTCAAGAAACTTACATTATGAACTGTCTTTAAGACATTGCATAATATATAAGATTAATATGCATTATTAATAATAATTATTAACAGTTTGTTTCCTTTTGACAGACATCTGACAGTGGGACATTGTAGGTGTGCACTGTAGGAGAGATAATTTAGATAAATAAAGTGCATTACTGTCGAGAATTTAAGGCAATATTTAGGACATTCAGTAAGTTAAATGTAATGAGTATTTTGGGTTCCAACCGATTTTTTGTCAGTTGAACAGCGGCCCTTGAAATTCGTTATGTTCAGACGTGGTTTATCTGGAAACCAATCAGCACGTATAATCAAGCGACATAATTGAAAGAGATAATTGCGACCTTACCTCAGCTATGACCACGCGTATTTCGTCTGTTTCATCTTCAACCTTCTGTTGTAACTTCACATCACGACTTTTAATATCAGAAAAAATAAATATCCTATGACTACTATTGCAGTCACCAAGAAGACCGGCACTCATGTTTGTCTATCATGCCTCTATTGGAAAAAATTGCAAGTTTTCAAGTATCGTCTGTAGATTCGTGATAGTCATGACGCTAGCGTATAGTGCCAAATCTATTTGCTCCCTTGGCGAGAACTTCTACTGTATTTGCTTTGCTAGGGGCACCTTACGCCAGGAGGGCAATCTTCTAAGCCTGCGAAATGTGCTAATCTACGAATTTGAGAATTTTGCTAGTCTTTGTAGAAACGGTTACTTCCCGTGCAGATGACTTCATATTACACTAAACGGGACCATGGGTTTTCTTCCCATCTGAAGGAAGGTGCATTTAAGGTTTCTCTCTCTCACTCGAAAGGAACCACTCTCCTAGACGTGGCGTAACTTCAGTTGTGGCGCCTGAGACAAGAGACATAAGAAGTGCCCCTCCCCCCTGCTGCTTGTCCTGAACAGACATGGTACACGTATGTAGGCATTTTTTATTTGCCGTAAAGTCGTCGTACAGACATTGTGTAGCGGTGGCCGATTTCCAGAAGGCACCCCCTCCCAAGGTGGAGCTTTGTCTGGCGCCCGGGGCAATTTGACCCCACCACCCCGTCACTGCCTCCTAGGCTAGGGTCAAACCAGCATCCTTGGAAGTCGAGCACTTTTCAAAGGTATTCGCCCTAAATTACTCTTTTCTCTACTGTCATATTGTACGTACAACATGTGGGAGAGCTCACTTCTGTTTCGGGCAAGAGCTGGGTCACTGGAGACGAAACAGAGGATGGCAAAGATCACAGGTGGAGATGAGGGCTGTGGATTATGTGGGGACGAAGTGGAGGATGTTATGCATGTGATACTGGCTTGTCCAGCGCTGGATCACTGCAGGAGGGGTTGGCGCACCCCCACCCTGGAAGAGGTTCTGGGGGTGGTGGGGTCTGGGGTGGAGCGGCTGGAATGGGTGCGGAAGGCAAAGGTGTTGCTTGGGTGCTGGTGGAGATCTAGGCAAAGTGGTCTAGCAGGAAAAGTCTCCCTAGCAAGGTTTCCGTCACAAAGGATTATATATTCATATTCATACAACAAAGTAATTAGTCTTACAGAGACATTACATAATCCTATACAGGAATTTCATTCCTCCTCCCCGCTCCTAAAACGTCCTATTCGGAGAATTCATTCTTCCTACCCACATGAGGGCTCCTTCTCTCCAGGAGGAAACCATGCGAGCAGCTATATGGCTTCGGATGCACCAATTCTCGTCTGCTCATTGAAGGTAAGCAACGCAACCCTAATCGATAGTGGCATGGTTGACCGCTTGGGAACACAGGGTACTGCTAATACGAAAATCGTCGTAACGACGTCGTGTCTGTGCGGATTCTGCATTATAACTAGTGGCGTCACTAGGGGGTGCGGGGAGTGCGGGCCACACCGGGTGACACCACTCATATCATGAGAAATGGGGTGACACCAAAGCTGAAGAAGCGGCTTTTTTTCGGGAGAGGGGATGACACCATAGTGTCACCGCACCGGGTGGCGCCAAACCTAGCGACGCCACTATTAGAACTACTCGGCGGACGGGGCTCTACTGACCATTGTAGTACTGCCAATGTAGTAGCCTACTACCTATGCACCAGTAGCGGATCCAGGATTCAGAATCCTTTAGTATACCGGCAAATCTAGCTAGGAATTATAATAGGTCCTCTACTGCCCCTTAGACAATGTCCTATCTTTGGTGGTTTAGCCAACTATAGAGTGGACTGCAACCCTTGAACTGACAGTATAGAAATGGGGATAGCAATGGAAAAATGCCTCAGCAGTCGCGCCCCGTTGAGGCACTGAGGGAGGGAGCAACTGCTGCAATGCTCCCCCTATGGATCTGCCCCTGCTATGCGCCTACCTTGGCCACAATCGAGCAGGGTTGCCTTAGGTTGAAAACTGGTTTCACTGGTTTTTATAAAATGGCGCATTAATATTAAACATTTCTATTGATCACTTTTGATACTAAAGGTTTCAAAATGACGCTTCCGTCAAGGTCTTGTTGACAATCTATTCATTGTCGTCATCATTCCCCCACGTGGGAGGGTCAGATCTGGAACCTGAAGCACACAACGAACTTTTGCATTTATACGAAGTTGTGTGCCACCGTAATGCTCCAACCCCATATTTAATTAATGCCGGGCTAACTTTGGAATACTTTCCTTCACTGACCGACATGCATATTTTATACCATATGCCAGTGACATCGTTACGCCATAGCTTTCCTTTCCATCAACGGAAAAAGCTACCTCTACCAGGATTGATCTTGTAACCATCAACTCAAAAAGTCCAATAATCCACCCAGATGGAAGCCAAACAAACGACAAATGTGTAGGTTTAGGTAAAGTATTGAGTTGGTTCTCCAAAACACATCACCTGTGCTAAATAACAAAACCAACTTCAGTTCCATATTTTCGGTGTATGGTCTCTGAATGGCACCAATATTAACAGGTGCATAGTTGATTCTTATTAATGTTTATTTATCCTATTATTACCACAACCTGTGTCAGTCTTTCAGGGTGTAAAGAGTTACATTACATTGGATATGCTTCCGCAGCTGGGAGCTGAGTAACACAGATGTGCACCTAAACATTTATTTAACAAAGCCATTTACATGAGATAGAACTTATGGGTGGCATGCATGGATAATAGAAAGTCTGTATTCCCGGAAAACGTATCGTGCATATGTAACATACAGTATGTTTGTTGTTGTTTTAGGGCCCTTCAACTACAGAGGTCATTAGAGCCCCATCCACAGCATAGTTCTAATGCATAGACTGCACAGACACTACACTAATGCGACGATTATTGGGTATTAGCAGTACCCAGTTTTCCCAAGCGGCCACCGATGTCAGTACTAGCTGGGGTTGCGCTGCTTAACTTCAGTGACCAGACGAGAACTATGTGTTCCACCTAGTGTAAATGAGTACCTCAATGGACAGCTTAGGTAAAACTAAAATAGTTCTCTATTACACACATAATAAGACAGAGGCTGCGAGTGTGCCTTCTTTCAGATGAAAAGTAAAACCAAGGTGCCGTGTTTGGTGTACAATGGCACATGTACCTAAAAGAACTCTCTCTACTATGCAACGGGTAGATGAGGCAAAAGTTTCCAGGTGTAGAAGCTCGCCCCCTGGGGTCGGTAGCATTCCCCAACGAACAATAGACCGACGATAAAAAAACGTAGGGATGCAGCTTTGGCCGGCTGCAGAAAAACTATGACCAATATATCGCCCTTGTGTCCATTCAGAGGGAAAATATGGGTACCCGACCCTGCCATAGGCGGGAAAAGGGTCAGGAGTTGCTTATTACACACATAATAATAAATGCTAGTCTTTCTTTAATGTAGACAACAATTGCTCTAGAATTCTAAATGAATGCTCCAGTTATTGTTGTTGAAGATTAATTTGCATTTTTGAAATTCATCCCTGCACTCTCTCGCTTCCTTGAGCCGTTTTTCACATTGAAATTCCAAATCCAGATTTTTCTTCTGCCTGAAATGAATTTGTTGGTTAGAATTTTTAGGTTATTTAACAACCATCTTCCTGTTCTGAAGGTCATTAATTGGCCCAAGAGGTTGCTTGTACTTATACGTGAGAATTTTCCTACATGTGTCACTGGCATTTGTTATTGTAAATCTTGTTAATAATAAGTAAAAGCTTCACGCGGGGCCAACGCTTTACTTTCCAGGCAGAATGCGCATTTTAGGGCTTCTATATCGCTTAAAGGAATTCATTCGTCTCGGTCAGGATAAGACCTGTGACCGTGGCTTTAGGAGTGAAGCCCTTAGAATCATTACCTAACTAGAAATTGATAGGGTGACACTCTCCGCCGTCTGTATAATATAAACTGCACCCCAAAAGCCATAACAAAAAGCAGGAGTTGTGGCGTAACTCACGCTCTTGTGATTAATACCGGTGTGACCAATAGGTACCCCAGCCACGACACAGGTGAAAAAGTGTTTCAAAATATTTTTAATTAATTGTGAATAAATATTCCACGAATTTTGCAATAAATATTTAAAATTTTACCTTATTGTATGAGTAGACGAAAGGAATAATTAGCTTTTAGTCAATGTATCATTATGAATTTATAAATTTATAAATCTCGTTTGGTAAAGAAGAAAAAAGAGCACTAAAAATTAATATTGATATTCTGTAGTTTATTACATTATTAAAATATTAATTTATGAATCTTGGTCCGCTTTTTTTTAATATTTCTTCTGAAATATTTTCATTAAACTTTTACTAGTTTTGCATGACACAATAACGAAACAGCTGCAATTTACGGGCATCTAAGTTAAAGTAATATACCAGCATCAGATAACCTATAATAGATAACGTTGATAAATAACTAATTTGATGTTGCTACTAAAAAATCAAATAACACGGGCTGAATGTAAGTGCAGAACAGTATCCTAAGAAAATCCACAACTGATTTTCTGAAAGTTATTATATACCTGGGTCTATATATTTTCATTGCCAAACGGAAATTAACAACAAACAATTTATGTACCACACATTTCAGGCATTGAAACATGATTGCTTTGCAATATATAAATAATAAGCTGGTGGACATTGGTAGAGCATCGTTTTTTTGTTGTTTATTACTCTCTCTAGGTGCATCCTGTCAAACTAGAGAAGATCATGATCTATTAGAAACTATTCATGTGCATCAAGAAATACGTTACTCATATATTCCCTTCCTGCACTTTGTCCACAGATCTAATTCATCTATTCCATACTAATGGACCACTCAAAGTTAGGTCAATCCCATGTCAGTGTGTGTAAAGCTAATCATCACAAGTGCATGTGTGAACTGCCCTATTATCAATATTTCTTCAGGGGCATGCGGTAGTCAGGACTTCAAGACAGTTAGGCAATAAGTTTTAAATCATCCCATCTGAGCTCAACTTTTTTATTATGTTCTACTGTTTAGTCAACAAAGAAATTGGAAGCTAAAATTGTAGGCCTACAATATTTCATTACATCTAGCCCTGCTGTTAGTTGTTTTGGCTAGTGTGATACCGCTAATATTTTTCCTGCTGTAAAATGAGACGAAAATCGTTTTGTAAAGTGTCAATTTGGGGTGTCTATTACTGTTATTCTTCTTCTACTAACTTTCTTCCGTTTGTTGCATTAAATGCCCATGAGTATGGGACGTCTAGTAACTGTCACGATACAAAAATAAATTAAGATTTCAAACTACCAGTATTTCCTGAAATTGAGATTTCTGGAAATCCTGGATTGGCTTAGGACATTCACTCGCGAAAATAGGACAACGGTTTAAAACGTTGGCTGTCTAGCTACTATTTCAACCTGTTCAGTAACTTCTTTCCTCATGCAGTGATACCGTAGGCCTTAACATTTAATCCCAGACTCCATCACGAAGATTTGATACACCTGTTGGGTTATTCTTATTTTTTTGAAGAGCCTTTTCAATTTAACATCATGATTTTAAACTTTAGTTACTAATTTATTTCATTTACGCAATGTTATACTGGTAGAAGCGTAGATATAGACATTACAGTTTAGTGCTGTCAACAAAAATTTTATAACAAAAACGGAGTAGAGTCCCTATAAACGTTTGGTATATAATTCGTTTTCATGATTTGAAATGAGATTCCTTTTCTTTTTTCACTCAGTACAGAGGAGACAAGAGGCCCTAGGGAAGCATCAGGATGGTCATAAACTACTTCAATGGGCCACTGTAAAGAATGAAAAAACGCTTGCTATTTTCTTTTTCAGCCATTTTGAAATTCAACCTTTAAAGCTATGATTACATCTAAGCGATTTATTTTTCTAGGAGTATTTTGATTACGTAAAACGGAGTTTGAGGGAACATTTGTGTCATTGGTCTATCTTTCATCTGGCTTTCCTTTATTGCTACTCTTAGGACCTCAAGTGCTTCTTCGAAATTATTCTCAGTTTATAGCTATTTTTACCTGGAACTATGCCCAATAAAAATAGGTTAATGTTTTTAAAAAACTAGACTGTTAATAAATAAAATATATTTATCAATATGAGCACGTTTTAGTATCCTACTCATGAAGCATCCTTTTTTTCCAATAAATCATAACTTATTGAAAGTATGACAGCTACCAAGTTAATCAAATCATATATAGAGTAAGTTTATTTAAAATTGCATAGTGATTGTCCATATAAAAATCAAAAATGTCAACAAAGGGTACTGTGATCCTATCATCGACTGAACTTTTTTTTTTGATAAAGGTCAATCACTTAAATAACCTCTTATTATTTTTTTTCCTTATTTTTGTGTTCACTCATCCATATAACAATAGGTCTAAGAGTTGGATTGAAGATTTTTTAAGACTCCCCCAGCTCTCACAAAAGTCAGATGGAAACAGTATTGAAATGTTTGTACTAAGAAAACAAAATATCTAAAATAACCAAAACTGTACCCGATTCAATTTGTATCTGTGTCAGGCTGCCATTTTGGTTTGATGGCAAATTTGTTATAAAATTTATGGTGGGCCTAACAGCCGCCATGCAATCGAGTTAAACATATAAATAATGTAAGAAAAATCTCCCGATCGATACAAACTGTCAAACTTATATATATAAAGGCAACTTCGATAATAGAAAAAAAAGGTTGCATTTTCTACCGTAATGTCAACATTCAAAGCAACTACAGTTTCAATTTCAAGAACTATTTCAATGATTTATATGCTATTCTAAATTGTTTTTAAGTTTCCTTCATTTTGACAGAAGTTTTCGTTAAAAAATAATTTCATTATAGAATAATAGTATAACATTTTTGTTACGAATTATCGTTTTGGATACTTACTATGAATTAAATTTTTAAGTAACTATTTTTATAAAGTTCATATATTAAACAAGCATATGTCTGTGGAGTGAGCAAATAATGCTTCTATTTATAGCTAAATTGAGAGAATGGATCAAATAATAATACAAAGGTCATGTGAGAAACTCGGATAATAACGTGCTTGAGGAGGGAGGGAGAGAAAGAGTAGAGAGAAGAGGGAGAGAGGAGAGAGAGGAGAGAGAAGGACTGTAGAGAAAAAGGAGAGAGAGAAAGATTTGAGAAAAAAGAGACAGAAGAGAGTCAGTAGAAAAGAGGACAGGAAGAGGGAACATCTAGAAGCGGAGAGAAAGAGGAGAGGGGGAAATGAAAGTAGGGAAGAGGAGAGATAGATAGATAGAGTGGAATGGGAGGTAGGAGTGGAGAAAGAGTATTAACGTCCCAAAATACGTTTCTAATCCTGGTTCACTCAGTGGCAATGCTGCTCTTTCGAACCATTGCGGGACGACGTAGTTTAAAATATCCTATGGTACTTACATAATGAAGAGCTCTTGAAATATAGAAAGCCAGAATTCACAGACCTTGTGATTCCATCATAATTAGGGCGAAAAATGATGATAATCAAGATTGTCAGGATAGAGACATAATTGTGATAGTCATCATTATTGTACCCTTATTCAGTCAAAGGCATATTTAAGTCTGAAAATTATAGCTTTCGCCTTCATTTTCAACCAGGTCCCCTACTATCCCACCACATGTCTGTCTTATCCATTCGGATTACCTGTTCTCTTTCGCTTGCATTCAGGGTCGAACTTAATAATAAATTGTGCCCGGAGGAAAAGCTGCAAACAGACCCACAGCATAAAGTTTTTAAGACAGATAAAGGATTATTTCTATATAAACTTAGATTAATTTTTTTAATGACGGTAGACTGAAGAAATAGGATGGACCAGCCGATGGACAATGCCTTCATTTCTATAACGATATATCTTAGCAGCTCCTTACCATCACCTTCTCTTATCATGCCCAAACCATTCTGAGCTCACCTTCCCCGAATGACAGTGATGAGAAATAAAATCCAATAAATATTTATATTTTCTTGATGGTATTCAAGCCATTCCAACGAGAAAAAACACTTTGGGGACTTGTTTTTCATTATGTATATTGGATTAAAAATCCAATATACTTTGTGTAGTCTCTAGGCAAATATTTTTATGGAACGCCCTAGATGTATATATGGACTTCATAAAAACGATTTAGCAAAAGCCCACCTCAGTAGAGCGAGGTTGTTGCCTGAGTTCATGTGCGCAGATTGGTCCCTGGCCGAAGTTAGTAATTTAGTGTTTGACAAGGGGGGGGGATACAGTGATTCGTTCATTTGCCATAGAGGAATTCCTTAGTTTGGGTGTCCAGAAAAAAAATTAACACTCCCATCAAATAAAATTAGGATTTGCTGACGTGAGATTTGAACGAAACTCAAAGGAACAACGTCCGGCTTTTCGCACACAATGAGCCTTTCAAACGTCCCAAGGTCCTGAAAACGATAGAAAGCCGTCAAAATTAAGTTAATTAGTAACGTGAAGGTAACACAGTGAGAACCAGATTAAGGTTTTTATGGGCCCCAGGCCGAAAAATTACGATGGCTCCTTAAAAAGGGATCCCAAACGCCAAAATCGCAGCTTTGATAGAGCACTGTCCTAAGGATGGTATTGTGAATGATAGTCCAACCATTGATACGCAATAATTTCTCACCAAAAATTATGATTAAAATAAAGTTAAGCTAAAATAGTTTCTTAGGAGACCCTAGACCCGAGTCCACTTGGTCACCGAGTGCCATGAATTGTAGTCGCAAACCTTAGAGCCACTGTGGTGCATGTATTTATACTGTTCGTCAAAGCAGGTCAATAATCAGCAATTAAGTAATATGCTATCTTAAGCTTCATTATTGATGTCTCCCATGTAGACAAATGAATTATGGCACTACGACATTATCATACCCGTATCTCGCCTGTGGCAGAGTCGGATCTGCGAGTCCACTGAACATGCTCTGACTGGGGGCATCCCAGCCAGGTGTCTGGAAGCCGCAGGAATATTGGTTGGGATGTCTGTGGGGGGGGGTGATTGCAATCTCTGGTCTCAAAACCATATCGGATATCTTCAAAACTTGTAAACGTTTCAACAATTGTGGTGAAGAGCAGTAAGCATATTGCTTTTGTTGTTGTTTTCAAAATTCAGTCCAAGGTCTTTGTGAACTCAGATTGCCTGTTTGACGACTGAGTCACTTGTTTACGAAGCCCTCTATTACAATTCTTACCTTTGTAATCCGTTTGTTTTAGTGATTTCAACCCTTACTAGCCCTCTTGTCATGTGGATTGGTTATTTGCGTCTCAATACAATAGGCTATTTACATACAGAAAGAGGAGGGAGAGCACCTGCCCTCAGGAATTTTGGCAATCTATGTATCCCTTTGTCTTGTAGAAATGTTTATATGTCGGTGGCATCTAACACCCAACACGGAGTCTTGCTTGGTGGGTCTAATCCATAGACCCTCATCCAAACTTAGCTTCGCATTTTTTTTGCAATATTGTAATAAGTACACCTTAGGACGACTACTGTATAAATATGACAAATATACCTTTAAAGATTGAATTGGTAACTGGTTTGCCCTGGGTTGAACAGAAAATGGGTTAGTATTTGATATCCGCCGTGTATAACAAAGTTAAATGAAAAATGACTACTTCATATTAACGCACACCATACTTTATCCAAATTACGCTCCTCAGTGGCTTTCTGGTAATAAAATACTCGTAACCTGTCCTGGTAATTATTTTTTAATGCTCAGACCTTAAATGTCGATTAGTCTCGTTAGTTCTGGCTTACCTTAAGCACTAGACGTTACTAAATTGCTACCGGTTCCTATGTCTTTTATGCTGTTAATCGCCAGCAACCATTCAGATAATGTATTACTGATATCTAAGTAGGATTCCAGCTATGAACATCAACTTTTACAATTCACTGCGTAAATAAAATCGAGTTTCACGTTGTACAAATAGGGCCTATATCTTATAAAATCTCTGTCCATATTGTTAGAGTTAGGGCCGGTCACATGGGTGTTCAAATGGTGCAGCCACACAAGGTCCCGCGACTTTGCCAATTCAGTAATGAATAGTCTGCAATTTATATCCCCACAATGACGTTGTTTTCATTTGTATGAACAGACCCCACTTTTTCACGGTCCGGCTCTGATTACAATGGATGAGTTATCATAAAGTAAATAAGCAAATAAAGGTCTACATAGCATTAAGTCGGGAGCCACCTGGGTAAAAACACTGCCCACACTTGGACCTTGTATTCTCAGTTAGACGAGACAATCTATGTTCCAGACCCTGCCACAGACGGGAAAAGAGTTAAAACGATAATGATTATACAGTAGCATATAATTTTGATTATTACTATGTACTGGTGTACCCTACAGCGATGTATCTACCTGACCAAAAAAAAAGGAAGTATTTTGTAAACAACTTACCGGCCATATCAATAATGCATTTATAATAGCACAGCAAAAAACATTTCATAAAATAACAATTTAACTTGAGGCGTAACAAATAAACAAGAGAGTAAAAAGTTTCCAAAAGCAACTAGTTTAAAACTTTTAATACTTTATAAAGGATCCTCATGCAAGAATTTATTAAAGATAAATACAAGATGATAAGTAATTTCATTAAATTCTTAGTTTTTGTGTAGATTACCTTTAAGATGGTTAATTTCTATCATGCTATTTCCAGTTTGTCTTTCGTTTTTAATCTTGTTGATCTTGTTTATAAAGTATTTCTTTTACCCTTTTCCCAAAGGAACTTAATAAAGAAAAACCAGCATATTGTTATGTAGAGGTAAGTATATTCAAGGCAATACAATGAAGACGATCAGAGCATATGGATAAAGAACCACTACATCGATTACATTTTTTTCTTCCTATGAAAACATCATACAGTAGTTCTTTGCAGTTTGCAACCCATGCACAACAACTATTGCTACCGTTCAAACTCCTACATCTGTCTATAGCAACAGAGCAACATCTTCTACTACTAACAACGTTGCTGCTAATTTCTCTCAGTGGACAAATAAAAAATGTGTATAATCTATCCAAATGGAATTCTGGGTTACAGTATATCGTCAAATCTTCTACTATATGGGATTGGTTCCCAGTTCATGGCGAAAGGCGGTAAAAGATGCATTTTGCATAACGCAACTACTACCTGGAGACATTACAACTGCCTTCTTTAGCACGATGAGTACGTGGGTAAGGTGAGATGTGATTGGGTAGTGAGTTTTTAGATTGTCAAAAATGCATATCAGCATACACATCAAATACACTTGGGATGATGGAGAAAAAAAAGGGCGAAAAAATATATGTGCAGCTAACACTGAATCTTCTACACTTTTTTTCTTAAAATGACTTCATGAATAATCTTATAAAAATATAATCGTGTACGTATGCTATAGGAATGATTGCTGAAGTGAAATATTAAGCTGAACTGCGACATTATTTCTATTTTCATATTTATCTATGATAACAAATAAAGTATGTATACTGTACATGTTCAAAATTATTTGAACAACTAATTCTTTACTTTAAAAATGCACTGTAGTAGGATTAATAAATTACCTTCAACTTTATCCTGCTCATTTTGATGATAGGATAAAATCCGTTTCAATTAAGATCGAGCTTTAGGATTTTTTTTAAAACTTTAGAAGACATCTTTTAACTTATAATTAATGCAAAGGTTCATAAAGAGATTAATAATTCAGAAAGTAGGTTTGATAATTGACATTTCTTGTTCATATCACACTCTCGATTTTTAGGTTAATTTGAGAGAGAGAGAGAGGGAGAAAGGGAAGGTAAAGGAGTAAAAACAGGAGTGCTGCTTTTAAATTACTAGGGATGGATTTGATTGAAGTATTAGATTTATATCTAGCTTACTTATTTTTGTAAAGTGCATGAAGTGAGAAAGAAATCAATGTTAATTTAACAAATGATTCTCTTTAAATGCCACCTTTGGCTGATATACTAAAGAGTTAGTATGCAGAACTTAAAATCCCTCTTTTTCTTACAGTCGTCGTTTGATATTACGCTTTGATAGCTACCTTGAAAGTAAATCAGTATTAAGAGAAAGATATACCCTTTTTATTTTGAGCAGTGTAGAAAAAATGAACGTGGTGCGTATGTTGTAGGCTATATAACGACACGGTACTGTATAGTTTTAGTAACAAAATAAATGGGTGTAGCATATGGCATGTTTAGAAGTGAACACAAAAAAACTGATTGGTTGAAAGCAGAAACAAAATTACCTGGGTCACACAAAGAAGGGCCAACTCAGTTAAGAGGAATCTAGATGTCATGGCAATACTTCACAGTTTCTCATTTGAGCGTAAATTTCTCTCTATTGTTAAAAGCTCTGTAAATAGACTGAAGAATCTCTGGCGTTTTAATATTATTGATTCAATCGGCAGCTATAAGCAAACGAGAAAAATAATTTCAAATTATGCCAGGGATGGGTTAATACTTTTTAATTTTCTAAGACATGTATTACATCCCGCATTATTATAAGATTTGTAAGCATACAGAGGTATATTATGTTACATAAGCATTATACAAACTGTATAGAGGGACCTTTTTGTCAAATCCAAGTCTGGTATATATTGTAAATAGATATTATAACAAAACAATCTGTTAAAAGGTAGAGTAGTACTAGATGCACTCAGGGCTGTTTTGGTTGAGTAAGTCAATACTGAAAAGAAATATTTAGCTACCCACCATAAAATAAAATAAATACATCCAAGAGACAAAGATGAAACTCTTTCGTCCTATATAACCAATATACGTCCACCTCTTTCACATCTTTGCAATTGAAACTTACAATTTAAAATAATTCAATCTACGAACTTTACCATTAAGTTAAGGAGGCTTGAGCCTGAAGGTTATCGATACCAGAAACTAATCTACCTAGTCAATGCATTAGTGCATTTGTATTATTCAACACAGAACTTCAGGGGCTGCTTGCTACAAACTTGAAATTTTAGTTTCATGTGCCAATCTTTTCTTTGCTGTCAGGAAAAAATATAGATTCCTTTAATTATAACCCTATTAATTTACTTTTAGGACAGTTTTGCACATAAAGACATCAATTCTTTCAAGTTTTTTCTCAGTGAATGAATTGTTAAATATATACGTAGCTGTATTCTCCTCAGTAGTCTAGTAATTAATTTTCTTTTAAAGAGTATGCCATTCAACCAAATGACTTCTTATTCCTTAATTGAACTGATGAGTCTCGTGTAATGCACATCGAAATTTCTCATTAAATTAACTCGCCATTTATCATTGAAAGGGACGTCTACTATATGTATATATGTATGCAATGCAGTTCGAGTGTCTATGTGCGTCTTACTTGATGCTCAGCATATCAACAAATGACATCAAAATGACTCAGATTAGTAAAATTAAAGAAAGTATGCAGTTTTCTTTTTAATTTGAAAGCACGTTGTTATGCTTTTAGTGAGCAGATTGATAAGCCATATAAATTTCTTTGAAAACAATAAAATAAAAATATGGTTGAAGAACATTTAAATAAAAGTTGAATTTATAATTGTAGGCTCATAGTATTGCTTTTAACTCAACTTGTAAAAAAGATCATAGGGTAAGAACAAAGAATCTAAATGAATGAAATTGATTTCATATCCCCATCTTTGAAATATTGATATGGGCTACTTGATTACAGACATGATTTTCAAATATAAACTGAAATCCAATATGTTAGAGTCGTATTACTGACTATTAAAAAGAATCCCAAACGAAAACAATCTGATAATGGATTTTAGAGACAATTTTCAAACAATTTAGTAAGCAAATTAAAATCGATAACTACGATGAAAAATCAAATAATCATTCAAGAAATGGCTATTTTCAGTTGCAGAATCAATGCTTTGCTATGGCAGACCAAAAAATATAATCATGGTTCGCTGAATTTGGAGAAAGGAAGAGATTATTATAAATAGCCAAACCGTTAAAATACAATTTTATTTGAGAAAGTTAGCGGGATAGAGCAGTAGGTGTTGTAAAACTTTGACAATGACGAATATTTTGTTTTTCAAAATCACATTCTAGCTGAGAATGCTGTCATCACTTTAATGCTCTCTACTGGTGGTCAGTTAAATACTGCTTGTCATACAACTTCTTGTCAAACCGTCGTCCTATAGAGTTTTAAAGGACTACAATTCCCCAACTTCATAAGAAATTCACTACAGTTTACTTGCCCCGCCCCTCTAAAAAATTTTTTTTTCACAGGACCCTTAATGACCCCCCACATGGAAGAAAGACACGGAGATTATTCTACCTGTAAGTTAGAAAAGTAGGCATTTGCACCCGAGCTGAATATATACTTAGTCAATAGTGATTTATTGAAGAATTCTCTGAAAGAAGGTGTTTTTTCTTTTGTAGTTGTGATCTTTTTCTTTAATACGATAAGATGTGGTCGTTTTACAATTTCCATTTACTCTGGTCAATGTGAAGTCATTTTTAGAGTCTGTGGCAAAGCACACGTGTTGAAATTTTAACAAAGAAAAAAGTTAAACAAAGTTCTTCAATGCCATGGGCTATCATTTATATCAGTCTACAGACCAGTGGTCTTTCTTCTTCATGCCATCACCAACACCTGTCTTTTAGACAGATTAACATTTTCTGCCAGTTATAAAAAAGCCCACCTGCTGTAATCAAATTTGAGCACTAGTTGACACCAGGTCAGTATTTCCTAATAAAAGTGTGTATTGGATGCATGATGAGAAAATTGTCGGCCTGAGAAAAGGATATCATAAATTGAATCTAACCTCACACAACCTTTCAAAAGAAAAATGACAAAAAATCTTGCTGAGAGGAGTGACATTTCTTGTTATTTGAAGAAAGATCTTAAGTTGGTATTTAAAAGGGAGGATAACCTTTCAATAAACCAAAAACTAACTGACAAGATTCGCAGAGTTTATTCCCCGGTGATATCTAAGAAATAGCAAATATTCAAGCTGAGGACTACCACAAGCAGATTTCTTAAGCAGGTGCATCTCCACTCGCAACATATTATCTTCTTTTTCTTGCTTTCAAGACAGTTTTGCAGTTTAGGACTTACTGTGAAGACAACAGATACTTTGAAATTTTATAATTAAAATACGGAGCACATCGTTCAAAACTATCCATTTAAATTTGCGTTTAAAACATACATGTATATCGACTCCATTACAGTGGTACCCCGCTTAACGAACGTAATTCGTTCCAGCGATACGTTCGTTATGAGGGGTGTTCGTTGTGCGGAACACAATTTCCCATAGATCTCTATGTTATATTGTGTAATTCGTTCCGGGTTGCCACGAAAAATTGTGAAAATTGTTAAGAAGTTAAAAACAAATTGCAGTGCTGATTGTTTATGAGCGAAACCACTCTAGGACCCACATTTGGGAGGTTCATACTTCACAAAATCTAGGAACTGCCCTGCAATGAGAAGGCAGTCAATTACTTGCAGTGTGCAGTTGAATGGTGCTCGTCAGCAAATGCCATGCATAACCAGAGCTCGTCCATACCAGAATAAAAAGGTATGGATTTGAGTGCTGAAGGCATGAGCCTGAGTCCTTTTGCATTATAGTTATTGTGCGATGGGCCAGACACCATGCAATATTGTAACCAACAAAGCATTAATTTACCTGCCAAAGATTTCTATTTTGGTTGTATACTGCAGTGTTGGAACAGTGGGGTAGGTCGGCATCCCCCCACAGTCACTTAGCCAGTATTTCCTGCGAGTTCCAGGCGCCTGACTGGGGTGCCCCCAATCAGAGCATGTTTCGTGGGCTCGCAGACCCGACCCTGCCATAGGCGGGATAAGGGTATGATGATGATGATGATTTGAGTGCTGAACCTTGGTGCACCCCAAACTTCACTGGGGAGCCCCCAGTATTTTCCCCAAGGTGCCCTTACACTGGCTGTGGAATGGAACCATCATACGAGTACATATCCTAAACTATTCGAATAAACCCATTTTCTACCCCCTTTTGCATAATGCCTGTTGTGGAACACTGGTAAGCCTTCTCCAAGTCGATAATGATGGTATGGAGATCCTTCTTAGCGGCTCTATACTTTTCTATCATCTGCCTCAGAATGAAGATTCGTTCCATTGTGGACCTACCTAGCATGAACCCAAACTGATTTCCACGGACACTAGTTCTATCCTGGAGGCGACATTCTATTACATTACATTGGTATAACTCATTGGATTAATACCTCTATAGTTACTACAATCTTGGACATCCAATACCAGTGGTGGCGAACCGTTTTTGAAGACAGGTCACAATAACACAAAAGAAAACCAAGAATTTGTCCACGGGTCAGATGCAAGCACTATTCAATTTTATGAATAAAAATAAGGTATTATTAATAGTGAATAAAGTTTATTAAAGGAGGGAATAGAGAACATCATCCAACTTTTATTACACCTTTAACATCATCTCATTAACACTCGGGCCACTTAAAATTGCACGGTGGGTCGCAGGTTCGCCACCACTGTCCTATACAGTTCCTAGTTTACTTTGTATATTGAACAAGCGTTCGTTATGTGAAACAAGTTCGTTATGCGATACTCCCGCGCTTTTTTGACGGTGTTCGCTATAGGGAGCATTCGTTATACGAGGCGTTCGTTAAGTGGGGTACCACTGTATATCAATAATTTTTATTAGATTTCTCAGAATCTTTATTGCAGCTCCTATGGAGTTTACACTGATATGATTTGATTAAAAACTTCTGAACTTCGGATTAATAGTGATTTATAATTTTATGTGAATGATATTTCATCTTGAGAAATTAAATTCGTATGCGAAATACTAATACACATACCGTATTTATTCCAAAAAACGCCGCGCGGTTTGATTTATTTCGTGGCGTTTTTGGTGCGGCGCTTATTAGAGGGCGGCGTTTATATAATTTGTGAGCTTTTTGTCGACGATATTGGCAGTCATCATCATCATACCCTTATCCCGCTTGTGGCAGGGTCGGGTCTACTGGTCCACTGAGCGTCCTCTGACTGGGGTCACCCAGCCAGGCGTCTAGAAACCCGCAGGAATATTGGCTAAGGCTGTCTGATGCGATCCATAGAATCAATAGGGGATGGGTGAAGTGGAGGCAGGCAAGCAGAGTCATGTGTGATAGGAGGGTCTCCATCAAGTTAAAAGGGAAGTTCTACAGGGCGGTGGTTAGGACAACTATGCTATATATGAATCAGAGGGTAGGGCAGTGAAGAAGAGCCATGTCAATAGAATGCAAGTAGCCAAGATGCCAATACTGCGATAATGCAGTACATGAGTGACGTGTCGAGAGCTGATAGAATTAGGAATGAGTGTATTCGAGGTAGCCTTGGGGTGGTGGTCATCGCCGAAAAAATGAGGGTGAATAGGTTGAGGTGGTATGGACACAATGAGAAGAGGAGAGGAGCTCGTTAGGTCCATTTCAGGAATGCAGGTGGTCGGAAGCACCCGGGGTAGGGGGAGACCAAAGCAGACGTGGGAGCTGGTTGTCTGTAAAGGTATTGGCAGTGTGTGGGGATGAGGACCTGGCGGAAGATAGACGGGATTAGAGGGTTAAAATTCACAGACCCGAACCTGCCACAGGCGGGATAAGGGTATGATGGTGATGTATGTGAGGGTATGCCGGCCTAACCCCACTGTTTCTTCCATAAATATTTTACCACTAGCGCAAAAACGCTGCAGCGATTATTGGAGGGCGGCGTTTATAACTTTTTTGGCCCTGATTGTGTGGCACTTAATAGAGGGCGGCTGTTATTGGAATAAATACGGTATCTTAGATAGTTGCCCTTGAAGAGTGGCACTATCCAACTCTATCTCCCCTAGCTATCCTATTGGAAAGTTTTCCTAGCTACCTGATTCCTTTCATCCCTAGACTATGCCACACTTCATTGCGAATTCTGTCTGGGCCTACAGCTTTTCGACCTGTCATCTTCCTAAGGGCCCTGACTAATTCCTCTTCTTTTATGCTGTCCACCACCCCTGAAGATTAAGGATGGATTTCAATGTCATCTTCTCCCCTTGCAGCATTGAAGAGGTTGAAGAAATACTCTTCCACCTCTTCTTTACCTGAGACGGAAGAAACAAGGCCCTACGTTATGGCTTGGAGTATATTTTTAGCGGCCCTACCTCTAGTCTTGGCCTGTTAAAAAACTTCTTTGTCCCCTTCCTTAGTCTCCAACTGATCATAGAGGGCTTCATAGGTCTGTGTTTGGCCTGGGCGATGATCATCCTAGCTGTGGTCTTGAGAAATATTTACACTATTATTAAAATATTAATGCAGAATTCGAAAAGGGCGCTGCTTGAGCTTGTTTAAACTCTGAGTCAGCTAATTGTTCGTTAAGGCATTCCACCAATGCCAGGAGGCGAGCTTCTACACCAGGGAATTTTGCAACTCGTTGATTGCATAGTAGAACGGGTTCTTTTACTTGCAAAGGACATCACAATAGGTCAGAAACCAAACAACATTATAACCAACAAAGCACTAATTTGCCTACCACACTTACTATTTTGGTCACCTAATGCAGTGATGGAACACCAGGGGTAGACCAGGGTCATGCGTCGAAGTGTCTGGGGTCTACCTCAAAGTGTCCAGCCAGACACTTCGAGGCAATTTTTGAGTACCTCAAAGTGTCCACCATCTAGGCGGGTTCTGATCCTTCACTCCCGTCTATCACCCAGCAGGTCAACATCCACCCCACTGCACCCACGCCCGTTTTGGTCTTCCTCTACCCCTGGTGCCCTCAATCACCCTCAGTCCCATAATGGCCCTAATAAGCTCCTCTTCTCTCCTCCTCATAACATGCCCATACCACCTCAACCGATTCTCTCATCCTTTCTGCAATGTCCCCCACTCCCAAGCTACCACTAACGTAAGCGTTTCGAATTCTGTCGGCTCTTGACACCCCACTCATAGCGGGCCTAACGACAGTTCTATACACTTTGCCCTTCAACTTAATTGGGACCCGTTGCGTGGGTCACACAAGACCCCGCTTGCCTGTCTCCACTTCTGCCATCCTTCCTTAATCCTGTGTCACATCAGAATCTATTTCCCCATTGCTCTGGAAAACTGATCCTAAATACTGGAACACCTGCTAATCCATTACTAGGGCTGAGTGCTGATCATTGATGCAACCAAACCTGCACGTTGAAGCATGCAGTGTTTCCCCATTCTGTCCTCACCATCGCAATTGAACCATCATACATATCCTGTACTATCCTAATATGGCCTTCAGGAAACCCTTTCATAGGCCTTCTCCAGGTCAATGAATACTGCATGGAGGTCTTTCTTTGCTGTTCTGTGTTTCTCTGCCATCTGTCGTAGAATAAAGATTGGTTCCATGGTGGACCTACCTGGCTTAAACTCAAATTGATTTCCCAGGACTCTAGTTCGGTTTCTGAGGCGACATTCTATGACTCGCTCCCACAGCTTCATACAATGGCTCATTAGCTTTATGCCTCTATTGTTTCCACAGTCCTGGGCGTCCCCTTTGCCCTTGAACAGTGGAACTATCCAACTCTCTCTCCATGCAGAAGGCGCCCTGTCACCATTTGCTAACTTATTGAAAAGCTTCCCTAGCCATGTAATTCCTGTGGTTCCCAAGATGCGCCAAACATCCATGGGTATCTTATCAGGGCCTACTGCTTTGTGACCTTTCATCTTTTGAAGGGCGCTGACTATTTCATCCTCACTCACCCTGTCCACTGCCAGTGAAGTAAGAGGGTTGCTAGCTGAGACTGTTGCACAGTTGGCAGTTTTATTACCTCTAACGGTTGGAACAGGACCCTACCATTGGTATCCTTGACCGTCATGGCTCTGGTAACATCCTTACATCTTCAGCAAACACTGAAATTGCTTTGACATTATTATTGGGCCAAAAATCTCTAACGTGGGAAACGGCCGGAACACTTTGAGAGCACCGGCATTCCACACAGACAGCTCAGTTAATATTTCCTTTGGGTGCCAGACCCATTGCTAGGGTACCCCAAGTCATAGCATGTTCAGCGGACCCACAAACACGGGTAAGGTTAAGGCAGGATAAGGGTATCATGGTGAAGAATCATCACCATCATCATCATCTCACCCTTCTCCCGCCTGAGGCAGGGTCGGGTCTGTGGGTTCCAATCCTCCACTCCCGCCTGTTGTCCACCAGGTCCCTCTCCACCCCGCACACTTCCATGTCCGCCAGCACCAACCGCTCCCAAGTTCGCTTTGGTCTCCCTCTACCTCTGGTGCCCCCAACCACCCGCAGTCCTATAATCGACCTAATTAGCTCCTCCTCTCCCCTCCTCATCACATGCCCATACCACCTCAACCGCTTCTCTCTCATCGTTTCCGCAATGTCCCCCACCCCCAAGCTACCTCTAACGTAATCATTTCTGACTCAGTCAGATCTAGACACCCCACACATGTAGCGCAGCATTCGCATCTCGGCCACTTGCATTTGCCTTTCATGGTCCTTCCTAACTGCCCAGCACTCTGACTCATACAGCATAGCAGGCCTAACAACGGTTTTGTAAACCTTGCCCTTCAACTTTATTGGGATCCGACGATCACACAGGACCCCACTCGCCTGTCTCCATTTCAGCCACCCTGCATTAATCCTACGGGTCACATCAGAATCTATTTCCCCATTGCCCTGGAAAACTGATCCCAGATAGCGAAACTCTTGCACTACTGGAATCTCCTCTCCCCCACAGCAAATTTCACCTCCTTGCCCCTGGCCACTAAAATTGAAAGCTAGATACTGAGTTTTCTTCATGTTCACCTTAAGGCCCCTTCTTCCATTGCTGCTTTCAGGTCTTGTAGGCCCTTTTGTGCATCCTCCTTGGACTCCTCAAGCCTTCCCACATCATCTGCAAATACCAGGCACTGGGGGGCCCACTCCCCTATTCCCGTCAGTAGCTCATCCATTACTAGGGTAAATAGGTATGGGCTAAGAGCTGACCCTTGATGCACACCAACCTCCACTTTGAAGCTTGCAGTGTTTCCCCATGCTGTTCTCACCCTAGTGATAGAACCATCATACATATCCTGCACTATCCTAATATGGCCCTCATCCACGCCTTTCTTTCTTAAAACACCCCATACTAACTGTCTGGGAACACTATCATTTGCCTTCTCCAGGTCAACGAATATTGCATGAAGGTCCTTCCTTGCTGCTCTATGCTTCTCAATCATCTGTCGGAGAATGAAGATTGGCTCCATTGAGGACCTACCTGGCATAAACCCAAACTGATTTCCCCGGACACTAGTGAAGTCCCGGAGGCGACGTTCTATGACTCGCTCCCACAGCTTCATAGAATGGCTCATCAGCTTTATGCCCCTATAGTTTCCACAGTCCTGGGCGTCACCTTTGCCTTTGAACAGTGGTACTATCCAGCTCTCTCGCCATGCAGAAGGCATCCTGTCCCCCTTTGCTAACTTATTGAAGAGCTTCCCTAGCCATGTAATCCCCGTGGAGCCCAAGGTGTGCCAGACATTCATGGGGATCTTATCAGGACCTACTGCTTTCTGACCTTTCATCTTCTGAAGGGCTCTGCTATTTCTGCCTCACTCACCCTGTCCACAGCTTGTGTGAGTGGGGTTCTGCCTGTGGCCAATGCACCAGAGTCTGCATTTAAGAGACTGTGGTAGTATTCCTCCCACCTTTTGATCACCTCTGCTGTTTGAAAAAGGACCCTACCCTTGGTATCCTATACCGTTATGGCCCTGGTAACATCCTTACTAGTCCTATCCCTGGTCCTGGCCAGTCTAAAGACTGCATTCTCTCCTTCCCTTGTCCCCAACTTTTCATATAGAGCCTCATACTTCTGGTACTTGGCCAGGGCAATGGTCCTCCTGGCGTTCTTCCTTGCCTGAACATAGTCTCTCTTATAAACCTGATCCCCTACCTCTCTCCACCTATGGAAAGCCTCCTTCTTTAGTTTGATGGCAGCTTCCACCTCCTCATTCCACCACCAAGTCTGCCTGCCTTGGTAAGTGCCTCCTATTCTACCTACACCTAACAGAGCCTCCCCACATCTCCTAATTTTCCTAGCAACCCTGTCCCAC